>OY744518.1:55282438-55469938 GCA_963556195.1 Sepiola atlantica
TAATGTCGGATACTTTCTCTTTTTCTGAATGTATATGTTGGTTAAAAGGAATCAGAAACTAATTCTCCAATAGAACCCAATCGGTATTTTCAAGTAAACAATTCCTCAGTGCCATTTTATTAGGTTTCACTGTTACATTTTCAGTTTCACTTTATTTCCATATGCATTCACTCTTTTTTAAATTCATCTGAACAGTTTTGGAATGATCTTGTATTGGACAAAAGAATATAAACACCTCGACTTTTATTTCTTTCATTTCTCTTATCCTGTCGCATTTATAAAGCTTTTAACACATCCGGTAATTTCGCGAGTTGTTAAATTCAAATAGTTTTACAACGTCTAAATAATCTGTAAACAAAAAAATGTATCAACAATTTTGTCATATGTTTACTTTGCGTGTGTCATCTGACCGAGCTCTTGTATTCCAGCGAATTAAAATCTATTAACAAAATGTTAATATTTAGAGAAAACTAAACTCAGTAAATATTTTTCCATTTTTTTTCTCAAATAAATAAAAATTAAAACAACGTTAACAAAGAACATCAAAAAAAATGTGTATGCTATACACTGCGTCGCTATTTATATAAAAATGTGGGAGAGAAAAAATTGAACAATCTGCTTAAAGTTTTACTATTTATAAAATGCATTTCAATTTGGTTGGATTTTAATTCGTGTTATTCGTTTTCACTTCCCTATGCGTGTATACACAATTATTCAGACATGTCAAGAACTAAGGTTCTGTATCGTTTTTTGACATAATCAGTTGTACGTTAATGTCAATTCATAAAATGGTTTATTAAAAAGAGAAGAACACTAACAGAAAATATCGTGCGCGAGTGAGGGAGACATACAAATAGATACATTAATAGATAGACAAATAGCTAGTGTAGTTGCACCCTTGTTATATTGTGCACGCCCACCTTAATCCTTCAATGTGACAGCGCCTTTGACACATCTCCTTCGTGCTTGAGGCTTTGCCAAAAAGAGACAGAATAATCTCCGTCCGGAAGTCACATGGTCTCATCAATTTCCGTTATGAGGTCACCTCTTACCATCAAATGTCACTCAAACTTTTCTATTCATTGAACGGCTTCCGCTATGTAACATTACTCTAAATTGTTGCATTAGTGACACTCGATCATAACGAAATATAACATTATATGTTAACTGTTATAATACCATTTAGCGACCGTTTTTTTTTGTTGCAAACTACAAATATCACATTAAATATGTCATCATTGAAAAAGGGAATAGAATATAAGTCAATTATGATTTTATTACGTGTTCGAATCGATCCTATAATTATTACTTATCTAGTCTAATTTACAATAGATATTTCAGTAGTAGCTTTATATTCTATCACTATCAAGACAGCATACACTAAATTTGTACTCTTTTGCTTTGGCGGTTGGAAGAAGGATTTCTTCAAGAGCATCACGGCCGAGAAGGTTTCCCATGCGCACTCATAATAACTCACATAGAATAACACCACACTTGAACGTTTCACAGAAACTTCAATAAAAATAGTCCACGACTGAATCGCCAGGAAATAACACCAACAAAAATGACAAACCAGGTTCCAGTGGCAAAATCAAAGAACCTATCAGATGCCGAATAGTAGCTATAAGGAAGTTAAAACACGATAAAATTACTTCTGATTTAATAGATAGATAATAGAGACAACGGCCAAAACGTTCCTCTTCGAAGCCAAGGCGGTTTATGAAATGTCCATCAACAGTACAAAAAGTAACCACTTACAAAACAACATACAACATTAATTTTCTAATCGCATATTCTTAAAAGTAACATGATGTATTTATGTGGTGAATAAAATAATGCTCTACAGACAAACGCTCTTGTGGTTATCACATACTATCCAATTTTGAGAAAGAATCTATTGAAACCACAAAAGATATGAACATTGATACTTAAGCTCACTACTTACAAAATATTTCGCCAGATAATGTATACAAAATTGAATTTCTTTTTAAATATGTAGGGGCATATAATTGCCAAAGCATCAGGAAAGCGAACCTGACATATAATGTAAATATTACAATAAACAAATAAAGAAAATGTCAGAAACTAACATAACAATCCGCTATAATAGTGAGAGAAATACACTCAGTGGTTAGCACGGTAGCTAAGTGGTTAACGATGCGAACCGTGGACCTGGGTGTGTCAGGTTCGAATCCGGTTCGATCCATAGAAACACTTTCATCAAAACCCACACCTAACCCTGTGTCTAATCTCTTTGATAGGGGGTAAATAAAATACACTCAGCGGATAGAATAAATTAACTAAACTAGACGCATATAGTGTTCCGGTCTTCTGAGCTTACTTCAACGGTAACTAAATACTTCCTTCCAAATTCTCTATTCTTAACATTTCTTCAAGATATTAATGGCGTCTCTTTGTCTGTGTAGCCCAATGGATCCATTATTTTCGTATTGTTATTTACTTCCTAGCTAAAATTTTCCGGTGGTCTCGGCTGTGGAGGGCAGTTTCTAGTATCACGGTACACTTAACGATCATAAAGGGAATTTCCTACGAATAAATTGTAGATTCTAAATGAAAATAATCACGGAACAATTAATTATCCTAATGTGATAAACTATTAAGAATAATAACATTTTACATTCGTACAAATATATGTAATATAATTGTATCCTTGTTTTACAAATCTAATATATATAGTATTGTTATCACATCGAAAGATGTGCCTTTCAGAATACTCTTTCCTGCGTTGACAGTGTACACAATTTACTACAAAACCTATTGGCGGATGATTGTTTCTATTTTCTACAGCCCCTTAATCACAGAAGAAACGGTGTTAGACTTTTCCTACTCTATTTACTCGTTATTTACAAGGTAGATGCTCGACTGAGCTCACATTTCTCGTTCACCCTGTAAAATATTACCAAAAGACACTCGTTTAGTTTCAACTACTGTAAATAATTTTAGCTTATTTCCATGTGTACCAAAAACTAAACGTAACTTCCATGAATAAAGTTTCTTCCCAGGAAGTTCCCATCTGGGGAACACGATACCACTGAGTTGCTTTCAAGTTGACTACAGTATTATTATTCATAAATCCAAATGTACAAATTCTTGTTGAGCCGTTTACTTTAATATTCAATTCCGCCCATCGTTACTAATCCTATTAACAGAAAATCTCATTAACCGTTATGTTTAAGTGGTCTTTTTTACCTTGATAATAGGTGACTCACTAGTAAAAGTAAACTACTGAAAACAGATAAAAACGTAGAACATAAACATCTGTAATAATTGTGGACAAAGGAAAATGGATGAAAAATAAGATTCTTTTATGTTTTTATAGGACTTTTCAACAAAGCATATATGCTAATTAATAGGAATATAAATTTCGTATATTTATTCTAAAGTTATAGATAAAATGACGTATAAATATATGCATATACGAATTTGAGAATATTAATAATATGAATAAAACAAACAACAAATAGATGAGGTAAGGAAGAAAATCATTAAACCTCGTTAAAAAAGATATTGAACTTAACATAATATAAAAACATTGAAACTACTTTTAAAAAATACTGTACAATGACTGATATAAATAATGACTAAAGTATATTTTAAAAAAT
This sequence comes from Sepiola atlantica, assembly GCA_963556195.1. Lineage (NCBI taxonomy): Eukaryota > Metazoa > Mollusca > Cephalopoda > Sepiida > Sepiolidae > Sepiola > Sepiola atlantica. The sequence continues at coordinate 55,286,062 of OY744518.1, forward strand.
TATATGTAATCATTAAACTAAACGTAATAAAATATTCATTAATCTTTAAATAAAATCAAGGAGACATACAATAATCTGCTTAGATTAAGACAATTAAAATCACCACACAAATATATTGTAATACTTTCACAGAAGTAGATGCGGTGTGTTACAAATTATTGAGGCAATTGTCAATAGAATCATAAAGGTCTTTTTTTAATTATCATCCACTGTATGATAAAAAAGCAATCTGCATTTATGCATAATTATATATACACTATAATATTGTATTCATACAAATATTTCTAATTATATATATGCATATATGTTTTAGCTGCAACTTTATTCAAAGTTTAACCTTTTTGATGCCATAGTAAATATACTAAAAATACGAATGAATTTAATGCTAGCATTGAATACATTCGTATATTTATTCAACATATTATCATGACCTCAAGGAGCTGGACTTTGAATAATATCACAGCTGAAAAATGTATGCACATATGTAGCCAAAATTGTTTTTATAAATAAAAGTGTATACTAAAATACAGCTCTACTAGTGATTGTGCATTATCTTATAAGCACCTTAGGTTGATAATTGTTTTTTTCTGTAGGTCATCAGAAATGATAATAATAATTTATACATGAAAAATTAAATTACTGACGTAATTCTATGATTTTATGAATATAATATATATAGGTAAATGACGAGTGTGAACATTGGCGAGGCATAATATTTTTTGTCATTTTTGTTTACTTTAGTATATAATATAGTCAGGCAATTATAACAACATATTAAGTTGGACAACGCTGGATTTGTCTGGTATTTGAAATCTAATAGCATTATTAGGAATTTATAATGTTGATTTTTAATAGAATTCGCTCCAGACAAGGAATTAAACCACTTGATCTAAGGAGCTAAAAAGAAGGTAAGTGTTTAATGCAAAGAGAAGAGATGCCTAGTGACCTTAGTCTTGAAAAGACCAAGGCTATAGGTAAGAAAAAAACAACCACCAGAAAGAGAGTTCCACATTCATACAGTTCTTGCAAAAAAACTACTGGAATAGGAAATTGCATTCTAACTAGGTAACTGAACAACTAATTGATGACAATCGCTAGACAAACAGGTCAAATGACCTAGAATAAATGTAACAGGAAATACATCAGACAGTTCTGAAAACACACACATTCCATTATAGTACGATTCGGCGATCTCAACTTTAAAGAAACCTATCACATTTTATCGATAGGTTTTTATTTTAAGGAAAAGTTTAAGTTTACGTTGTATCGAGTGTCTTAGGATAAGCATGACACATTTAATAACTCCGCTAATAGTAATCTGCACTTTACAGATTGATAGAGAATAGAAAAACGTTTCAGAATCATCCAAGAAGAGTGCATTATAATTAGCGGAGGTATTAACCTACAAATGAGTGTGGCTCAGTGATGAAGCCCACTTCTCTCCATCAGGCAACAGCAAAGAAACATGTGTTCTTGGAATCCCAAACACCAGATGAAGTCCTTCAGATGCTACTGCACTCTATGAGTGTCACCGCCTAGGCAACACTTAGCAAATTCTTGATATGACAATGGAAGTATGTGCCCGGGTTATTGAAAACTTTCCGCGACATTTTCAATTATGCCATCAGTGCCAAGGCGCACATTCAGAATATGTCTTCCAAATTTTAATTTTATAACCAGTGATACTGAATGAACCTTCATTTTAATTGGTATCAGTTAATCTCTTAGGCAATCAAATGTGTTCGTGTGTTTCTTTACTGGTTCATAAGTTATACGTGTGTAAATGGGGTACATTTATACTGTGACACCTTATATCTACTATTTCTCATCTAAAAATAAAGCAAAAAATGATTCTAAAAAAGGCAGTGTATCATATTGGACTGTATTTAGCATAGAAATACACGACATAATTAATAGCTTTACAACCGGAGATAGACGGATCTCGATATGTTGTCGACTTCCAAATATATAATAAGTCGAAATATATAATCACATCATTAGGCGAAAATTTCAAGACTTCTTAAAGAAATTCAACAAATGGGCAAAACAAAATCGATTAAGATTTTCTAAAGCTCATATATCCATTTATGTTAGGAACAAAACACTATATGATGATATTAGCCAAAATTTACAAATAATTTAATTCAAGTTGTAAACGAATACAAATGATCATAGTTTATAAGTGATATAAAATTAACTTTATTTCTTCATTTAAAGGCACAAATATAATCTTGATATTATTTAGATTATGCAATATACCGTTCTGATCTTGGATGTTATGTACACAATGTTTCGGCCGACATTTTAAAGGCGTTTTGTCGAACTCTACAATCTGTACGGAATTTTGAACAGACCCGTTATTTAATCCACTGAGGTAGCTTGCTCTCGTTCCGTCAGCCATGGCCGGGTAGAAATCTTAAGTAATTCGTAATTGTATTCTTAGAATCGCTCGTATAGATGGTTTGAACCTTCACCCTCAAGAAGACTGTAACTTAAAACAAATTATAACTTAGCACTTATATCCATTGCGCCACTCAAGGTGAGAACATAGTTCGAATAATACAAATTATCAATCGTTATCTTAAAAATTCTGAAACAACAACTTTTATGCGTGGTACTCAATTTAAACACATTAAGAATTTGAAAACACAAACCTCATCAGACTATGTAAATATTGAAACACCTGCATAATAAATACAAATATTATAAAACTCTGTAAATACATTTAAAAATTATAGTTACGGCAGACGCATATGGAATATTTTAAATATATGCAACATCGACAACATAGACATTATCAAACTACGTAAATACAAGATACATATTTCAAAATTCCACTTGAGGAATATGGAATAATATAAAAATCTAACAAATGGAAAAATACAAATTAAACTAAATAAATCTATTAATAATGGAGTTTATGTATCTGTCTGTCTGTCTGAAGCCGAAACTCCATCAAAGTTGTATAACTATTCACTAAGTCCCCTAGCTTCATTATATACTATGAAAAAACCCGGCATAAACACTATGGGCATTTCTCAATTTACATAAGCAATTGCTTTTGAACTTCTAATAAATTAGTATTCTCAAATATACACTCAGGATCGTTTCATTCAGATTTCATCATGTATTTACGTAATTTTGCTCGCTACTAATCTTACTTATAAATTATGATTAATGAATCAAATTGTTTAATTAAAATAATAATTGATTTAAAAATTAATCAGTTACGTACTTATTTTATCTACGTCCAATTGATTAAACAGCGTGCGGAACGTAAATCCATTGAAACAATCTCCCTCCGTCAATTCAGTTTGGACGCAATACAAGCGCGTAATTTGTAAACAAACACTGGCATTTACCGTGTTACTTTAACTTACGCTGTTAAGCTTTAATTCACAAACTGTTATTATTCCATGTTTTATTTATTAAAATAAAAGATGTGATTTTATTTCTTTTCTGTCAACAACAAAAATAATATAACTGATTTTAGAAACATATTGTTTAATTAAAAAAGGTAATTAAAACACACACACACGCGCGCGCGCACACACACATAAAAGAGTACGGATTTTTTACATTGTTTCATTTTATAAACACTTTTCTTCTGATTCGAAAAATACTGTTCGCTGTATTTAGTTTTGTGTTAATTGTTGATTTTAACAATTTTATTGAATCAAAGATTCGAAAAATACTGTTCGCTGTATTTGATTTTGTGTTAATTGTTGATTTTAACAATTTTATTGAATAAAATTGTTTAATTTAAATAAAAATCGATTTAAGAATTACTACTCAGACACACACACACACACACAAACACACACACATTCTAACAAATTTAATTAGGTAAACTTTCTTTCCGAGACCATTTACATAAGTAACCATGTTTACTATATTCGATTTTTTGGTGCTTTTACACTTTAGGACCCGCGCTAACTTTGACTCCATCGTTAGGGTTAGGGTCAGAGCCAAAGTGGGTGCTAGGGTTAGTGTTTGGATCATCGTCAAAGTCAGCATAGATCCTACAGTAAAAGAATACAGATTTTTTTTATGGTATATTTTATGTACGCCTTTCTTCCGATTCAAAAAATACTGTTTGCTGTATTCAGTTCTTTAAATTGTTGATTTTAACGATTTTACTGAATCAAATTGTTTAATTAAAATAAATATTGATTTAAAAATTATTAAAAATATTTCTATTTATGGAGAAGGTTAATACAAAAATCGGGGTGGGTCGAAATTTCTTTTTTCATTATTTACATCTACAACTATGTTTGGTCATAAATAAAGAATATCAACGTATAACCACCCAAGAAATATGACTGAGGCTACATCAGTTTACACATTAGCGTTAATTTCTGACGCGACAGCCTAGCAAAAATATGCGACCGGAGGGAGCATATATTTGCTAGTCCGGGTTAATTACTTTAAAGTAAATGTGAACGTATATGGAAAATATATAAACCTGGCCAATTTAAATATACAAACTTTATCAAACTATATAAATACAAGTAAATTACTTTAAAGTTACACTGGACGTATATAGAGAATTATATAAATCTGGCACATTTAAATCTATAAACATTATCAAACTACATACATCCAAGTTAAATACATTTGAAATTTTAGTAACGAAGATGGAACAATGTTAAAAAAGTGACAAAATACATGCTTCTTGTGGCTTTATAAATAACAATACATAGCATTTGCAATTCTTTTCGAACTTAGTTCATTCTGGCCGTGATGCTGGTTTGTCACTCAACAACGGTTAGCTTATTTGGTTATTTTTATCTAGTTTAAAATTTGTATATTTGCTGTTGTTATTTTTAAGTTAAAATATTGAAGTTAAACGTTATATAAGTTCTCCTTTACTTGCCTCCACAAGAAGACAGAGTTAGACACGAGGGTGCTTCTAATGTGGGAAACTCCATTTTGTACCAAAAATGTAACTCTAGATTAGTACACATTTTTTAAAAAAATATTTCAGTCAAGACTGAGGACAGAGCAAATGAAGTATAAATACTACACTTTGATCATAGCAAAATTTTATATAAGAAAAAAACTTATATTTATTTACAGGAAAATAATAGAAAATATTTGGGAACTTTATTTTTTTGTTTTTTAAAGAATTTTTAGTTGTTTTTAATGATGGTTAAAGTTAATACACATTTTTGGAGTATTTTCTAATGTTACGAATTAACTCATTCCTAAATTTTCTAGAACACAATCCCCAATTAGAGCTAAAAATCGTCAGTGCTCGGTGTTCCTACTGTAGCTTAATGAGAAACCAGTGATATTGAGAAGTTCTCGTATCGGTCAAGAAGTAAACTCCAAATAAAATGAAAAAAATTAACTTAACGAAACATTTGAAATGCCTGTTTCCTGTCATTCATCAATCTCACGATTATATTGAATTTCGTTTAATGCTGTATTGTTATGTTCATGGTAGGTACTCGACTACGCTCAATACTGTAGTACCCCCTGTAAAACATTCAGAGCAAAACCTCGCTACAAAAGAGAATTTTCTCTTGTTCTATCTCTCTCTCTCTCTTTACCAAAAGCCAACCGAAAATTTAATAGACAAAGTTTCTTTATTAGAGCGTCTAATCTGTGGAAAATACCATCCGAGTACAACATAATCGTCTCCGAGTCTAATGTAAACAAATACTTGGTGAGACGTCTTATTATATTATCAATTCCTCTTAAGAAAACTTATGCTTTATTACACCCATTGTTTATTCGCGTAGTGACATTCATCGTCCAACTAACTATTTTTTTAGCACTTATCCTCGAGTGGACCCCGGGCCTTGCTAAGTGGTGATTTATTAGTAAAATTATATATATATATATATATATATATATATATATATATTACTAGAAAAATATACGTGCCAAAACGGGTAAAATTTATTACCTAAGCAGTTTGGCACCAATTTTATGTTTATTTACGAAGGTTAAATTCAACATATAATGATACTAAACTTTATGGCAAGAATACTTATTTCAATTTTGATCAAAATTTATTTAGGTGGTTTTAGAACTAATATATGTCTAAATAGTAAGGGGTTTCAAGAAGAAATTGAAATTCAGAAAATCAGTTGAATTAATGTCTTACGACACTGACCTATATTCAATGTGAATCTGATATATTTGAATTTTCAAATTGGAGGTTATGCCTACATTATGCAAAAACTCGTCTAGTTACAAAAACTGTAAGCAATGTTCATTCCTTTCTCTATGTACATAAAACGAAACGGAACTTTCATGAGCAAAGTTTATTTCCAAGAACTACCCGTCTCAGGGACAGAATAACACGGGATTGCTTCCAAGCGAATTAAAACATGGTTGTTTTCAGGTCAAATGCTAACAAATTATTGTCGAGTCGTCTTCTTAAATAATCAAATTTTTCCCAGTTTAAACCATCGTCTCCTCTCCTGAAGTTGTTTGTCCAGCTTACAACTTCTGTTATCCTTAATCTCGAGTGGGATTTAGGCCTTAATAAGCGCTGACTCATTAGTACAAAAACCTCGCCACTAAATGCTAACTTCACAGGTGTCATTGATCCTCGTATAATTCTGTTTTCCGACGTTTGTACAAATCGCATTATATTAGAATTCCTGAATTCCTCTAATAGTTGTTCTTCAAGCTATAGACACGTGGCTCTACCTCTTAATTTATTTTCGCCTCTTCCTTTTTTGAAATAATCATTTTTGTAATTGATTATACATTGACAACAATTTTCCAGACACATTTTTACTAAATATATACTTCAATTATTTTATATCTGATGTAATTTAATAGCAATTCACTAGTGAATATGATTAGTGCAATTATAATCAATATTATACTGATCCATTATGAGTATGCTTACACTGCCTTACTAAAAATACTGATACACCGAATTGATTAGTATTATTTTTTTAAATAAAACTTTGTTTTTTATGTGGATCTTAAATTATATTCACAGGAACTTTTTAGGAGAAAATGAATGTAATGATTACTATGGTCAAATTAGAAGAATCTTCACGTTTACTTGTGAAAATAAGAGTTCAATCTTAATCATGATCGACTAAATGGAATTCAATTTCAAACTTAAGCGTGTTATGCAAAGAAACATCTTATTAAATCTAAAGCGTCATAAACAAACGGAAATACGATTTCATACTTAAACGTTACAGAGCAAAGGAAATTCTATTTCAAACTTAAACGTAAAATAATTAAGACACTGGTATGTCAAACGTAAGCCTGACAGGCTAAAGGCAATGCCAAACTTCAGAACGACAAACCGACGTAAATACGATTTCAAACTTAACAACGGCAGATCAATGAAATGCTATTTGAAGCTTAAACGTTAGAGTATTGCAAAATTTGTATTCCAAACGTAAGCATGGTAGATCAAGGGAAATGTGTTAAATCTCTTTAAGATGTATTTCTTTATCAAGTAACTGGTTTTAAATACATAGTTGCAAACAAAATATATATATGCAGACGTTAAATATAGTTATACCTTTAAGTGGTTCACCAATTATTAGAACTTTAAGTATATAGGAATCCCTATATATCGCAACTATATGACGTATTTTAAGTTTCTTATTTACTTACACAACTGTATAAGTCACTCTATGACATTTATAGTTTAGTAAATACGAAGACAAAAATTGTAAAATACCTCGTTGCGTAAGAAGATAAATATTTTCAGATTAATTAGGAAAACATTTTAAGATTGCAAAGGTCATCACTAAAAACGAAACCTTAATATGTTTATATGACACCACTAGAAATCATCATGTTAATAATTACGATAGTTCACAAATTCTCACTCTATGTGAAAAGATTATGGAATTTTCGAAATCTAAAACAAGTCTGAAAGGTATCTCCTTTTAAAATCGAATGCCACCTAACGCAATTTTACTTTAAGATGGTGATATCTCGGTAAACTACTTGTTGCTTCTAATTTGGGTGTTTTTCATTCTAAGCTCCCCACTAATGTTTAGCTGTTAAAATTTTGTTTTTCTTTATATTTGAATTTCCTCATTCAAATGTTGCTTTATCGGCAATTCCAAGGGGATTTGCACTAGTACAAATATTTTGATAAAAAGTGCAAACTTTAAATTTATCGTCTTCCTAATTATAATGATAGCGAAACCTATCTTCAATTTTTACCGGAAGACACGAAAACTTATTCTAAGTAGAAACTTAATTATTTATTTATTTATTCATTTTAATTGATGTGGGGGGGACGGAGAAATACCTGGTATAGTACTCAGGCGCGGTGTTAAAAACATTTGTCGAGAGTGACCCGTAGACCTTGTACAATAATCCATCTAGGAAAAGGAAACTCTGGTGTAAAACCTGCGCTCCATATCGTGCCTTTTTCTCATCCTGGATCAGACCCTGTAGAAGGAATGCGTGATGTGCGTGTTGTACAAACTTATAACATTTTTATCTATTTGTACAGTCATATTGATGTAAAGTATTGATTTACTCCTCTCCAGGAGTTAGGCACAAGGCCAGTTTTTATCTTACTCCCACAAGGAAGATGTGACCCAAGGTCGGGTAGAAAATGCACCGTGGATGTACTTTTGGCAGCCTCGTGACTCTTGCTTCTCCTACTTTGTTTCTTAGTCTTCACCTTCCAAGAGCGATGTCTCTGACAAAGGAGAGAAGAAAATGATGTTACTTAGGCTGGTTGATGCTTAGTGCTAGACGTACGTGGAGATGACTTGAGAAAATTTTCTTGCCTCTATCTTTGTTACCATGTCACTGAAAAGAATGCTGGAGGTAAACGTTTTATATGGGCTTACGTTACCCGCCTGATAGTCTATGGGCCAGAACCTTGGAATATCTCCCAATGAGGTTATTCTATCAGCGGGTGGATTATACCGGAATGGAGTCTGGGCCACGGAGTACTTTTCGGTTGGTGCCTCTCGATGCCATATTAGTGGAAACTGCTACGGCTTTTCTTTCTTCAATCGTTTTAAAAAATAGGGCTTACTCATTCTCGCTGTTTGGCCTCTCAACCTGTCTACTGATTACTTCAACAAAATCTTTGCCGATCCTACATGAAAAGCTCTCAAACAAAAGATAAGATTAAACCTAGTTCCTCAACTACTAATGTATATCCTCTCCTTTTCCCACATTAGGTTCTTCGATCCAACCTTCCAGATGTTGAAATACACTTACAAGATTCAAAACCCGACCTATTCCTTCTCTGTGAAACTGACATTAGTCCCTCTACTTCTACCGATGAATTCATGATCAAAGTTTAGTCGAATATGACATCTAAATCTGACCCACAAAATCGTCATCGACATGGAATTTGTGCTTACATTAGGGGTGGATTTCTATGTGGCAGGGACAACTTTCAAATAATATCCTGAATTGCCTCATAGATGTTTTCGAGTATCACTTACAACATGGCATTAATTTTTGCCCTTTATCGTCTACACAATGACGGAGTAAGTATCTTTGAGAGTATATTTGAGAAAATTGACCATATCCTGTCTGCTTAACTTCTGTCAGCATTAATGTCTGTGGTGATTTTGATGGTCACAATGTTGAATTAATGGTCCACTCAAACAAAACAGATGATGAAGGGAGGTTTTGTCACAATTCATCCTTGCTTATGATCTAACACAGAGTGTTTACAATCTTACTTGTATACCTAATGCAGACGGACACTTTGTAAATCTTCTTGATCTTTTCTTGACAATTTGTCTTGAACCATGCTTATCCACTGCTCTGGTTCCGTTGGGATGTCTCGATTACTTAGTTGTTTCAATTAATCCGATAAGACCTCTGATGCCCTTCTGCATCGTACAGTGTATCGATACTCGATGGCTGATTAGGGACAGCCTCAGATCTTTCATATCTAAACTTCCTCTGCATTCCATGTTTGAAAATAATGTGTCCTGTATCGCATCCGACTAAACTGATTAGTTGATCGTTGGTATTAGGACCGTCATACCCCAATAAATTTGAACAGTAGCCAAACTGCCAGCTGTAGTACACCCTAGAATGTGCAGCCGCCATTGTTCACAGAACCCACTATTTATGTTGCTTTCGCCAAAATAGATGTTCTAAAATCAAAACCGCCTTTAAGACTGTCAGCAACCACTGCAATATGATCATAGAAAACGAGAGAAAGGCATATGCCGAGTCCGTAAAGTCTAGAGTAGCTGACCAGAGGCTTGGTTTCTACGAGTTAAGCCAAATAAGAAAAATGGTCTTGAAGGGATGTGTAGTCTATATTCCAACCCTCATCAATGAACTAAACATCTGATCAAGCCAAACATTTAGCAAAACTATTTGCATAAAATCTCATTCTTTTGCGATCAATGTCGCCTAACTCCCGATTTTTCCTATGACTGAAAACACTAGAGAGTGAAATCTATATATCTGTCCGGGATGTTTCCAAACTTATCAAGAACGTTGATGCCAGCAAAGCAACTGGCCTTGACAACATTCCAATCATAGTGCTCAAAAAGCTGAGACGGAACTTGCCCTATTCTTACCAAACTGTTCAATCGTGACTTAAAGAAGAACTGCTTTACAGTACATTGGAAAACCGCGCCAGTTTGCCAAGTATTTAAAAACACTGGAGATCGGTCTTCTACATTTCAGATAGGTTAAGAAAAGTAGTTGTTAATGGCCAGAACGGTGAAGTACTTAGTAGCAACGCCGGCGAAGGGTATAATTAGACAGTCTTTAATACAACAACTACTCTGAAATGGGAGCTCATTAAAATCTTCTATTGTCTTACACTCTTATTTATATGGACTGAATACTCAAGTAGCTCTCTACTAGGTTAAGCTTCGACGCTCGAGTATGCAACGGCTTTTAAGCTTGTTTAAGATATATGTAAATAAATTTCAATTAGAGAGAATTTCATTCAAAACACGTTAAATAAATTATATTAGATTAAAAATGTTCAGAATAATATATCTATAGTATTAACGAAAAAGATGTGTAATTTATCACTACAATTAAATCTGGTTGTACGATTATTTTTATATTCTTCAGCAGATGTGGTTTTAATACACTATAACGAAAAGTTGGTTATTTTTATATGAATGTCAGATTATTACTTATTACTGTGTTTAAAATAAACATTAATCTGCTTTTAATTAAATTTATAGTTCAGTATTTTTAATTTGAGATTCATTTGTTTCAGTTCTAAATTCCTGTGTTTTAATTTGAAATTCGCTTGTTTTAATTTGAGAGTGTTGAATTGTAGTAAAGCATATATTAAAAAGCTTGGATGGAATTAAGTTAATAGATCAAGATCTTTTAAATAAAATTGAATACTTCAAATATACAAATCAATGGTCTGAGAAAATGTGTAATTGAACATTGGTGTTGCTAATTAACGTGTTTCTAAATTTATATATATATAACACACTTCTTCCCCCTCGTGCCTCGATGTGTAAACGTATTAGCAACTGTCGGCGAAATAAGTTTTTTTCACCCATTCTCTATTTCTTTTTCCTTGACAAACTTTGTTTTTTTTTTTCATTAAACAAACATCTTTTAAAAATGACTCTTTTGTTAGCTATATCTTTCCTTTCTCAATATGTATCGCTTTCTCCCCTCTTTTGTCTATATTTTGCAATTGTATATATTCAAAAAAAGTATAACTTAATTTTGATGAAGTCATTTGAATAATAAAGATCTAATATTAACTCTGAACATTTGATTGTATTCTGTTGGTATATCCGCTTTTTACATTATATATATATATATATATATATATATATATATATATATGTGTGTATGTATGTATATATATATATATATGTATATATATATATGTATATATATATATATATATTTGTATATATATATATATATGTATATATATATATATATGTATATATATATATATGTATATATATATATGTATATATATATATATATATATATATATATATATAAATATATATATATATATATATATATATATATATATATATTCGTCATATCTATACATTATTTGTTTTGTCCGGTGTGAAGGTTGTATGCACTTTTTCCCATCTCGCAAATTTCCTTGTCTTCCCTGCAGGCATTGTGATTCGAAAGAGAGCTTACAGACTCGACAGCAGGAAATAGAGGACTCTTCCAGCATAAAAAACAAGGAGACGCAGCAGATAGCGGTCTACCTATCCAATTTACAAACATGTGTCATCTTGGTAAGATCTTAAATGGTTCTGGGGTTCCCTTTATTGGGCAGATCTCACCCGGCACATCCTCCCGTGCTTAAGTTTGAAATAGCATTTCTGTTTCCGTCAGTTGGTCTGTCACGCTTAATCTGGAAATGCTATTTTATTAAACTTAAAATGCTATTTTATTAAGCTGGAAATGTTATTTTAGACTAATCCGAGATAGACCAACCGACGGCTGACAGAGCTCATAGCGATAAAAATGCTATTTCTATCTGTAACGCATCACTTCGAAAACGCATTCACTGTAATAATTATACATGTTCTTGCTTTAATAAATCGTATGTATATGATTATTATAAATCCAATCGGGAATCATTTAATGTATAAAACATAAAAGCTTTTGTATTACATGTCTCACTTTGATTAGACTAGTCATATATCTGTTTTTACTAATAGATCAACCCCTTATCAAGGCCCAGAGCTGCATGAGAATAAGGCTTAAAGAGATCGTCAGTTAGACGAGTATCGCCATGCCACAAGAGGACCGGGAATAATCGTTGGAATAAGCAGTAGATTATTAAGACTAATATATTGCCCAAGAGGACGGTTTAACAAGTATTTGTTTACATTAGACTAGAAACGATCAGACTCGTGGTGTATTGTTCCACTGATTGGATACTCGAGGAAAGAAAATTTATTTATGGAAGTATCGTTTGGTATTTGATAATAACAGAAAAGGGAGGGAGAAAGGAATGTTATTTGCTGTGGTTGTAGCTAGACGAGTTCTTGTTGTCAATTGTTTACAGGGTGACCACGAAATTGGAGCTCAGTCGAGCACCTATAATGAACATAGCGATACAGTAGAGAGAGACTAGCAATATATTTTGCGCGAAATAGACTGTAGGGACCAGGATAGATCATCTTCAATAGATTGTTCTTATCAATATCTGTATTTGTTTAGTTTTGTTTCAAAGGTCAAAACTGTGCATACCATAACCCAAATGTAAATGCGATACATTTTACATGTAAGCTGTGGTAAATGGTATATATAAATTAAATTCAGATTTTCCGGTATTTCAATGAGGAGTATTACTTTGTAAAATAAAACTTGCGTTTATAATTCTGCTTATCTTCGGTTACTAGTGCGTGTTTTAAGAAATTATGAGTTTGTTTAGTACGAATGCAGCGATTTTAATATTTTCTCCGCTCATCCGTTTTCTGTTTACTAATTTAAGTGTTGAAGTGGGTATGACTAACTCTCATAGTAATAAGTTCTCTTCCTTTTACCCATATCACCGTAAGATAAATACGATATAAATCTAATTATGGCCATTTTTCTTATTGCATCATGCGTTTGATAACTTCGTTTTAATTACTACGCTGATTGGCGCTTGAGTGACTAATAAAAGACATATAGAAAAAAACTCTAATACTTTTTCATGAAGACAATTTTATAATATACATAGCAAATTCTTTGTTTTTAACTAATACTTCACCATTTATGACTTATTACTTATAAACCACTTCTTTTTACTCGTTTGTAGCAATCACTTGCCTTTTGTGTGAGCGTTTCACTTACGCCGTTTCCAGCTGGTGACTAAACGTTCTTAGCAATCAATTACAATGGCAGCTATCGCAGTTCTTATTTTAATTGATTATCAGTATTCAAAATCCTTCCTGAGTAAGCAACAGTTTGCATTTTCAAATTGCGTCGATCAATAGAAACACTTTCTTCAGAAACTCTATCATCATCCCATGATAAATGCCAGTATACTGAAATCATATGCTCTTAATAGGGTTAGGATGAACATTCATATACACTAAATGTACAAAAGCAAGGACATTCCCAAATTTTTACACTTCTATTGTAATTACGGGTATGACTACATATCAACCAAACCATTTCATTATCACATCACTACAGTATAAATCTATATGCATGAGTGGATGAAGTGTGTGAGGTGCGCTGAAGAAAAGTTCCTACCAGTAAAATACATAGCCCTGTTGTGCTCGCATACCCTTAATGGCAGTAAAAGTGTAAGAATTTGGGAATTTCCTTGCTTGTGTACAGTTAGTGTATATGAATTTTCATCTTAACCCTATTAAGGGCATATGATTTCAGTATACTGGCATTTATCATGGAATGGCACTACTTTTGTAAAGGCTATGCCTCAATACAATGATCATTTTAATGTTTTTGGGGGAATTTTCTGGAAAACTAAGGTATATGGTAAACTGAAAGAAAAATGCCATCAACTAGACCCTAAAACCTCTATCTCTGCCAAAAATCAGCTGAATCCATCAAATAGCTGATGAGATACAGGGTGGCACATATGTACGTAGTACGTACGTACACACAGATAACATTATTTCATGATTGAACTTTCTGGATTTCTGGGTTGTCTTGACTAATGATGCTTAAATTCTACACACTTATATAATCTATCAAATAAATATTTTGTGCAAAGTTTTAACTAATTTGGTGTATTGGTTTTTGAGTTATGATTGATCAATCTACATAACTAAATATCAATAATAATATTCGTTTTGAAATAATACTTATATGTTAAGAAAAGATGAAACATTCATCTTCGATTATATAATCGGTTTTTACAGCTAAATATTCTTTAAATAAATAAAACGTATATGAATCTTCTTTCTTTATTTCAAATTGTAGCAATTTAATTCCTTAAAAAAATAACAACTATTCTCAGTTTTCTAACCGTAAAAATTATTGTCAGCTGAATACTCTTAAAATCAATGTAACTTTTTGAAACGCATTTATTTTAAATTGTACTGTTTTAGTCGACGAGAAGACATGCTATGAATTTGGAACAATTTATTTGAAAATGGGTAAAATCTGAATCTTTGCCATCTAGACGATCTCATTTGTTATAGTGTGTGAAATCTATTTCTATAATATTATGTAGATATATACCTTTTACCATCCCTCCTCAAAACTATGCTTGTCTAAGATTAGGTCACCACTGTTAATGGTATATACGTACCTTAACACGTAATGTTTTCTATATTATTTTTTCACTCTTATATTTTTAATATGTTCGCTTCATTTTTACTTCAGCTGCTTTTTATCAAGACTATTACTCTTATTTTCCGTTTTTCTACGCAACATATTTAGAAAGCGCCGCGTGTTTAAATCTATATTCTACATCCATATCGCTAGAGACACTCCTGGCTCAGTATTACGACAATATTCCAGTGGTTAGGACATACGGATTGATTGGTTGATTTAATTTGGTTTTACGGATCATCAACCACTGTTGGGTCATTTAAAGCCAAGAATGATACTTCATTTTGTGACATCTTTCTAGAGCAGTTAAACGAGTTTTGTTTCTTATAATGTGGTGAGGTGTAATTTTTGTGAAACAGTGAATTAATGTGTACTACTTTGAAGAATTTATTTAATATGTATTTGTATTTTTGTACTCGATTATTAAATGCATTACTGTTATTTTTTATTGCAAAATGTGAACATGGGGCATAGGCGAATATGAATAGGCAAATATGAATGCGTTGGTCTTGTGTGACCAGTTCGTATTCTGGTAAACACAATAATTTCTCTTTGTCCTTCAAACAGTTTTTTGGTTCCCGTTTTAATTATAGGTTAGTGTTCATAAAGCGTGTTCTGGGAGTACATATCAAAGATCGTTTGCCATTTTCTGCTTGTGTATTCTTTTATTTTTTATTTTAAATCCGTGTACGAAATTTTAATATTTGTCACATTCATGTGTAAGCCTTTTCATTGCCAATATGGCTTGCAATCCAAGCATAAACAATTGTCTTTTATGTTTCAGTTATTTTATGATATTTATTCATGCTGTTTGTGATGTAATCGTTGTCAGCTTCTCATTCTATCATGGCCTTAAAGTACTACAAAAATCTGTATATATAATGCATTTTTTGCTTGTTTTAATTTCTGATCAATTTAAGCGCCATTTTTATGGTTTTTAATTCGGCTGTGTAGATTGATGCATCATTTTGTATAGTAATTTTAATATGATTTTCCCATCTGTAAAGGATGCACTTGTTCCTGTTGCAGACAACATAGAGAATAATCATACATTATTTGGGCCACACATAACTATAAAAGTCTGATTTCCATGAATAAATACTTATAGAGAATCCAATAAAAATAAATTATTTTTCTGACGTAAATTCCAAAAACATGACAGCCTAATGGATTCAGCAAAAGAACGGAAAACAATGCTCTGTCAATATCGACCGATTATTCAATATGCCGAGCACTTAATAGTATTTATTTAGCGAAGTAAGTTTTGCATTTTGTTGTTGCTGCCCCTGTTTGTTTATTTAATGGCTAGCAAGGCTACTAGATGATGCTCGTACATTATCTTCCACTTTATTATCAAGACATATGTGTATTTATCTGTATATATATATATATATATATATATATATATATATATAAATATATGTACTTCCATCAAATCACGTAAATGATGCAGCGTAACACACATGCCTTTTCTAGCCTATGAACTAAATTATTTCAAGTGTTTAGGGAAAGCGTGAAAGTAAATAAAAAGTCCGAAAACAACCCCAGACTTTCCTCGCAGCCTGAAATTAATTTGAAAAGAAATGCTCAACTGTATAAGAAAAAGTCAATGGTGGATGTTTGTTTTTTGAATAATCGAAAATTATAATAATAATTAATATATGAAATATTAAATTACTTACGTAATTCTATAATTTTATATGGATATTTCAGAAATATATCGATATAAATAGCGAGTGTGAGCACATTTTTCCGCCATTTTTTAAATTAGAATAGTGGTGAAGGTATTACATAATCATAAACATTAGAAGGTTTAGCAAAACATATTATTAATATTAAATTTTCCAATCCCTGCAGCAATGGGCTAATTCAAGATGAATTCTGTGTTACAGATTTTTTCAATGTTCAAAGACATTCATTTATATACATTTTATACATATATTTCTACTAAACAGTGCTACAAATATGCTAAATTAATATATATATATATATATATATACACACACACACACACACACACACATATATATATATATATATATATATATATATATATATATGATTATTTTTATTTGCACAGAAATGTACAAAATATGCTACACTGGCATGTTATGTTACCGATCAACAGCTATTATAAACTGAGATCTCATCAGTCAGAGTTAAAATATATATATATATATATATATATATATATATATATATATATATATTATAACTTAGTAGGATATAACATTTATGACATAATCAATATTTTTTAATCATACTCGAAAAATTGGACAGAAACAAAAAATATTGCGAATTGGTAAATCATCACAAACGTATGAAACCAAAATAACCAACAAAATGCTGAAACCGTTTTTTTTATATATAGTTTGTTCTTAATTGTCGTAATCTTTAATAATTGTATTCAAAAGTTCAATGTATTAATTTATTCAAAAAAGATTGATTCATCTTTCAAAGTAAGTATTATTTACTCCTCTCCAGGAGTTAGGCACAAGGCCAGTTTTATCCTACTCCCACAAGTAGGATGTGACCAAAGGTCGGGTCGGAAAGTGGGGTTTGAAAAGCCAGCGCTCGAGAGGTGAGCACTCTGGCCATTTAAAAATTGCCTGGGCAGCCCCGTCGGCATTCCCCGGTAGGGGCGCCTCAGGCAGTAAGCAATAAACTTACTCCTCCCCAAAGAGGGGAGGCAAAGCCTGGGAGGGTGGACCTCCTAGAACTGCACAGGACAATCCCATAGACCGGCGTAAATCAAGCCCCGAAGGACAAGACAATACCAGTCTATGGGGTGCAGTATCCATCGGAACAGATACTACACTTTGATCTTAGCCAAAAGGCCAATTTATTTAGGCAGGTGAGTTCCTTCGGACAACCCTCATCTTTATCTACAGATGAAGATTTTACAAACCTTGGGAACTCACCAGACCTTAGGCATAGTGCCCGTTATGTAGGGGGAGGGGGGGTCGGGGATAAGTGAGACAAGCTGTTCAATGTTTTTTATTTCACAAAATTTTACAAACAACATAAAAAAGAACATTTGCTGACTCCAAACTAGATTCTTGCACCAAAATACCGCATTCACTCTGTGGGTTGATCCCTACTTAAAATATCCCCAAAAAACATCGATGTAAAAAAGAATTATCGTGGGAGTGGGAAAAAATATTAAAAACACCCAAAAAGAAAGAAAAATAAAGAACGAAATAAAATGGTAAAAAAGTTAGTATGGCCCGGCTTTCCCTCATGACTAAGTGTTAGACCGCCCACTGTTTTCCGGCACGAGACCGAAAACAAGCGGGTCGGTCACTAAGTGGGAGTGGGAACTTTAAGAGAGGAGTGTTCAAAAAATAAATTCATCGGGAATGGGATCATGGGGTGGATGGCGTCTTCCAAGATAGTAATGCCAAGGGTTTCAAAAGACCGGGGACAAAATAAAACAGTGGAAGTGGGAATCTCTGGAAGCTCTCTAGTGCCGGCAAAAATAAAATAGGGACAGGATAACTTTCATTCCTACTAGTTTAAGAGGTTACCAGTTTTTTTAAATAAATCCAAAAAACTCTACAGGGGTGGGTTCCGTAGAACCCAGTACCGCGTGTGCCATAACTATGGAGGGAACACGAACTCAAACTTGGCGCCTCGTCGGATGCACAAACTAGTGTCATGCACCCATCTCCTATCGAAATCCATGCGATGTAATCGTTTCCAATCGCATCTGATCTTCACTTTAAGTTGGTGTTTAAAGTAAACTACCAGATCCCGATCCGAAACAGATCCAACCCCATGAACCTCATTAAGACGTGTAACCCACGTCACTAGTCTTGCTACGGCTAGGATGGCTAGAAACACCATTCGTTTCTCCCCAGACCACGGCGGTGCTGCGTTGTTGATGACAGATGCTACATCCAGGACCATCGGCTGCTCGGCGTCGATGCGGGCCGTCACCTCCCTGACGTATCCCCAGAGATGTCGAAGTTTGCTGCAGGTGAAGAAGGCGTGCTCGGCCGTTTCTTCTTCGTTGTCTTCACAGCGCGGGCATAAGGGGACGTCCCTTAAACCATCTCTGCATAATCTGCCATAGAGGGGCAGTGCGTTCCGAACCAGTCGCCAGGTCAGAGAATACTCAGAATTGTTGAGATAACTCTGGCCTGGCGCCCAATTCCACTGGGAGTGGGCCTCCTCCCTCGACAATCCAAGCCGCTCCTCAAGTGGGTCCGAAGCGGTACCCTCCACTAGATCCCGATATAGTCTCTTCCTAGACCGGGCAAGGTTACTGGACCCCGGCAACGCTCTAAGCGCGGCCCGGCATTCGGCGAAGAACAAGGGCTCCCCTCTCGGCCTACGTCGTCCTTCGACCGAGAGGTCGGGTATGAGGTTGGGAAAGGCGCTCCCGACCGCAGGGACCCACGGAGTGTCTTCCATCAAAGTCCGACTCAGGAAAGCCAGTCTCTCGGCATGTCGATGACTTGCCAAGTCAGGCATCCCCAAGCCTCCCACACTCGGAACTTGAGTACAGACCTGTCTGCGGACGTACGCTTTCCGGCCCTTCCAAAGAAGCGAGAAGAGTAAGCGCGTGAAAGCGATAAGGCGGGCCGCAGGCAGTGGTAGTACAGACAGCCGGTAAAGGATGAGAGGAAAGACGTAAGTGGCGCACGCCTCCGCTCTGCCCTTTAAGGAAAGCTTCCTTCGAATCCAAGCCCGGACCGACGATTCGACCTT
This sequence comes from Sepiola atlantica, assembly GCA_963556195.1. Taxonomy (NCBI): domain Eukaryota; kingdom Metazoa; phylum Mollusca; class Cephalopoda; order Sepiida; family Sepiolidae; genus Sepiola; species Sepiola atlantica. The sequence continues at coordinate 55,305,967 of OY744518.1, forward strand.
TGTCTGTACTTCCGACCAGTTCTTTTCCAGCTGGAGGCCCGGCCCGAACCACACGCCGAGGATTCGAACCGGGCCATCCGACCAGCTGAAGTCACCTGGAAGAGCGGTCTCTCCGCTCCAGGCACCCAACCGCAGGCCGTTCGACTTGCTGCGGTTGACTATGGCCCCTGTCACTTCTTCGTACCGAGCGAGCGCCTTAATCACCGTTCGAATGTCAGTACGGCTCGACACGAAAACGGTGACATCATCGGCAAACGCGGAAACCCTGACTCGCGCTTTGCGAGGAGGGATAGCGATCCCGCGCAGGACTGGTGCTGTCGCCTCATCCCTTAATTTGCGAAGGAAGGGTTCCAACGCCAGGATGTAGAGCAGGGGCGACAGCGGACAACCCTGACGTACCGACCGAGAAACAACGAACGATTCCGACCTCTTTCCATTGACTTGCACCACTGCCGTCGGCGAGTCATACAGAATAGAGATCCACCTGCGGAAGTCCGGACCAAAACCGGCAGCCTCTAAAACAGCTTTCAGGAAACCATGGTCGACCCTATCGAAAGCCTTGGACTGATCTAAATTGATCAGCGCGGCTTCAGCGTCGTCTTCTGTCCCCTCTATGATCATGCGAATCAAATGCAAGTTGTTCTGAATCGACCTCCCCTTCACAGCAAAGTTCTGCTCAGGCTTGATCAAATCACCGATAACAACCTGCAGGCGGTTCGCAAGAACGCGGGCCAAAATCTTTAACTCTGTGTTTAGCAGAGTTATGGGCATGTAGTCGTCTAAATTTCCCCCACCAGGTTGGTCCCTCTTCTTCAGTAGTGTGACCACTCCTTTGGTTACCTGTCCAGGGATTGACTCCTGAACAAACCAGTGGTTAAACACATCCTTCAGAATTGGGACAAACATGGGCGACAGCCTCAAATACATTTCGTACGGCAGACCATCGAGTCCCGGAGATTTGTTCAAGCCGACCTGCTTCAACGCAGTAACGATCTCGCCCTCCGTAATCCTGCCATCACAGCCAGCTGCTCGAGCCGCCTCGAGGCGGGGCGAGTCAGCCAAATAGCTGTCAAACTCCTGGCCGCGGAGTCTGGGCAGTTGGGTGAAGCGTTCCTCCAAATGCTCACGGAACCCCTCACAGATCTCACGAGACGATACCAGGGTATGTCCTTCCAGGTTTTTCACCTTCCGAATGTACCCATCCGAACCACGACGTAAAGCAGCCTTACGCTCAACAGCGTCAACGTTCACGGCTTCGTTAGAGACTTTCTTTAATCTAGCTCTAACTACTTGACCTTCATATCGCTCGCTAGCCAAGCGATTGAGGTCCCCCGTAAATTATGCTATCTCTAGGGGATCCCCCCCAGCCACCGCCCGGGTCATCTTATCCTCTACTTGCTTTTGCGTCCTAGCCCTATTTTGAGCGAGGCGCTGGCTGTAGCGGACACAAAAGTTTCTAACCTGAGCCTTAGTTTTAACCCAGTACCTACTCCCGATACCACCCCCACTAATCTCCGCTGGAGTAGTAACGTTAGCTGTTCCCGGAAGTCTCGTATCTCCAGTAAGGAGGTATTAAACTTCCAGTACCCAGCCAACCTAGGCCTATCACTTAAGTTCAACCGGGCCGTAACCAATTTATGGTCCGAATGTCCTAACCAAGTGAACGTGGGACAAGATATGAAATCTACGTCGCCTCTTCTAACTAACATTCTGTCCAAGTAAGTACTCGGACAGAAGGCCGCGCTAGTATGCCACGTCCACATCTCCCGCCCTGGGTGATCAACGCGAAATCTGTCGACAAGATCGCATGAGGCCATCAGGTCAGACAGACTGCTTTCCCACCTCGCCGACCCTCTATTCCCACCGACCTTATCTATCTTGGGGTCTAGGATGGCATTCCAGTCCCCCATTAAAACTACTCGCTCCGGACCCTTGAGGAACGCCTCCAACCGTCGAAAAAAGGAAACCCTCTCGCCAGCAATGTTGGGCGCATAAACCGCAACGATCCGAAACTTGCTGTTTTCAACGGCAACATCGACCACGACCAGTCGTCCCACCGCATCCGCATGAACAACGCTCACCGCCGCAGGCAGGGTGCGTCTCACTAACAAAGAGATGCCACAACTATGAGCATCGCCATATGCTGAGTAGACGTCATAGTCGTCAGTCAGCACATCACAATCCCCATACGAATCGAAGTGGGTCTCTTTAATCGCAGCTACATCTACCTCACGGGCCACGAGATCCCTCAGCACGCGAGCAGCCCTGCTTCGGGATCTCATGCCCCTCACATTCCAACAAGCCAAGTTTAAATTTGTGGTCCCCATCAATTAGTGTCACACACGGGGCTAAAGTCCTCGGGAGTGAGGACGCCGAAGGTCTGACCGAGACTGCCAGTCAGCAGTTCGGACGAAATCCGTCCGTCTCGTGCCAAACCTCCCACGTCCACGGGGAAAGTTAATTTTAAAGCCCGAAAAAATGAGGGGTGAACATAAATGGGGACCCTCCCACTACATTTGGACTTAATTTCCTTAAATGAAGGGTGCTCCTCTTCTATAAGGGGTTGCTCCGGGATTGCGTCCTTGGCCGCCCTAAGCATTCTCCATAATGCTTTCTCCCTCCCGTTCCCGGTTTCCTGCCTCACAAACGTTATAATTTTGGGTGCATTTTTAAAATTTCGGGGGTCTTGCACCTGTTTTCCTCCTACGTGGGTGAAGCTCTCCAGCTGCTTAATATATCGCCTCTGCCTTCCATTGAGGTCTGATTGGACCTTTAATGAATCCGCCTCACAGATCCTTACCCCCGGCAGAAAGGGGAACCTCCTAGTCTTCTCTCGTCTCACTGGCGTAGGAGGAGGTGGTACCGGGACGACTTCTGGAATGACCTCTTGCTTTCTTCCTGGAACGACTTCTGGCATGACTCCCTCAGCAGCTCCTCCTGGTTCAGAGGCCGGCGGCGCTACTGGGATGGGAGCCTCCTCTTCCCTCTGTCTCGCCGACACTGGGGACCTATCCCGAGGGCTGTTTAAGGGAGTGTAAAACTTGAGAGGAACACTTTCCTGTTCCATTGACTCGGAGGGGGCTAAAGATTTAGTGTTTTCCTCCTCTCTTGCTGACTCCCGGACTTTTTTTGCTTTTGGGTCCTTTCTTTTGGGGGGCTCCATTGCTGCTTCCACCTCCTTTCCATCTTCCTCCGATTCTGATGAGAGTGCTGTCAGCTTCCTTTTCAAAGCTGCAGGCATCGGTCTCCCCTTGGTTGGTATAGGGGTCGGGGTGGGCTTCCTCCCCTTCTCTGTGGACTCCTTGTCTACTGCTGCTGACGATGATGCCGACACTGCTGGCGCTTTTTGGGGAACAGCCGCTGGGGCTTTGCTGTTATTCTTTGGGGGCAGTCCTTTGCCACATGCCCTGGCGTCTGACAGCGCCAGCAATGTGGCCTTCTTCCCTCCACGATGATCGACATAGACCAGGATTCGCATTTTAACTGTGCTGGAATCGCCTGAAACCCCTGCCGGTTGACCCTCATCTTCAGCCTGTATTCTCCTGTCAGAATACCATGCATTCCGCGAGTCGGCACCACCTCCTCGACGTCGCCATACTGCGACATTATCGCTCCCAGATGGTCGGAGTCGATGCAGCATGGGACGCCGAGAACCGAAACTGACGCGCTTCTCCTTTCCATATATTCGGGTCTTAATTTCATGCCCTTCCAGACTACGTCTCCGCCCATTGCTAGCTTTTCTGCTACCTCCTGGGTTGGGAGCAGCACGTCCCACATTGCAAAGCTTTTCCTGAGGATATAGGAAGCTGGGATCTTCAAGCCCACCAGTGCTTCCATGACTCTCTCCTTCAGGACTCCTACCAACCCATTCGCCTTTGCGTCCAAAGTTACGAAGGAGATGATCCTCTTCCTCAAATTTTCCAGCGTTCCTGGAGGCAGCTTCACTGTGTTTCCTTCAGTGAACTCCTTGTATTTTTCCTCGAACACTCTCCTATAATGTTCAGGAGTCTTCTGCTGTTTGGGCCCCCACACTGAACTAGTGGGTTTAGCGGAAGCCGTTACCTCGATCTTCTTTTTATTGGGGATCCGCGAACCAGAGTTGGACAGCCTTGGCCATGGTTCATTAGCCGCGATCCCCTTCCTCCTTTCCGGTCTGTGAGCTGGTTTACTTGGGCCCTCTCCCCCTGATAGACTTTCATCCCCTGAGGAGCACCCTACAAATAAACCTGGGCGGTAGTTTTGTTCCGCCACCTTTAAGTCCCACGACTGGCTTTTCGTTAGTTTACTTTTATGAAAAGGGGTATCATCATACCCTTGGAAGAAAACTTCCGGAGACACCAATACTCTTGGAACCGCTGGCGTCTCCATTTCCAAAAGGAAATCCGACAACGATGGATTGTCGCTCGACGCGACACTCCCTCGTCGCGATGAAGAGGTGCCCTGCGTGGCAACACCTCCTGGGGAGCACTCGAGCGTGTCTCCCCCCGACCGAACTGGAGTATCGCACGGCACGACACTCCCCAACAAAGCTCCAGAGGTGCCCTGCGTGGCAACACCTCCTGGGGAGCACTCGAGCGTGTCTCCCCCCGACCGAACTGGAGTATCGCACGGCACGACACTCCCCAACAAAGCTCCAGAGGTGCCCTGCGGGGCAACACCTCCTGGGGAGCACTCGAGCGTGTCTCCCCCCGACCGAACTGGATTATCGCACGGCACGACACTCCCCAACAAAGCTCCAGAGGTGCCCTGCGGGGCAACACCTCCTGGGGAGCACTCGAGCGTGTCTCCCCTCGACCGGACTGGAGTGTCGCTCGACGCAACACTCACCGAACTCGCAACTGGGGCGCCCTTCGCGGCCACACCCCTCTCGCTGTCTTTAGCCAAGACAGCTCTGGCTTTTGAGACCAAGGTGGCCTCCATCTCAATCTGTGTCTGTCTGCCGACCACAACCCGCCGATTCGGAATCAGGGAGACCGTCGCCAAAAGGCACGTGAGTCTTCCCCGAACCTGCCGGCTGCTTAAGTTGGGACAAGCAGTCAGACTCTGAAAAAAGAATTAATTAATATTAATTGCCAAAAAAGTGGCTACAAGAAAGAGAAAAGTGAAAAAAAAACAAAAAAACTTAGCTCTAAAACCAAGTGGGAGCTGGAACTAGATAGAGAAAAGTGAGAAATTAGCTCTAAAACCAAGTGGGAGCTGCCTCCCCAACGGGGGAGGAACTAGAAAGATCATAAAAAAAAAGAGAAAAAATCCCCAAAAGGGGGCAAGAAAACGCTTTAAACCTAGCCAACGGGCCCGGTAGCGGAAAGCCTGGTCTTTGGGAAAACGAGAATGTTTTATCTGAGAACAGATACTACACTCTGATCTTAGCCAAAAGGCCGACACGTATAACGGACGGTGTGCTTTACTGCTATTAGACGTTAGAAGCCACGTCTGTATAGCATAGCCGATTAAAAACTGTATTATATTGCAAGAAACATATATATATATATATATATATATATATATATATATATATATATATATATAAGTATCATTAAAAATAACGGACATCTTGTGTCTGGTTATTTTTTCTATGATCCTTTCCGTTTTTCTGATTAGGTTCTTAGTTTCAGACGATGGACCTGGAAGGGTCCGAAAGCGCTTTGGGAAGCTATGGCAATTTTATCAGCCAGTTTAGAAAAAATAACCAGACACAAGATGTCCGTTATTTTTAATGATACTTGTATAAAAGAAAAGATACACACACACACACACACACACACACACATATATATATATATATATATATATATATATATATATATATATATATATATATATATATATATATATATAAGTAAAATATTTCCACCGTTTGAATGCATCTAAATTTGTAATTTTAATGCGGTAAAAAAAAACTGCAGATATGTTTTTTAAATAAAATATTATTTATTTAAAATTCAAATTTTCGATTCATAAATTGAATCTTTATCAAGACGATGCAGACAATATTTTTTCGCAATCACGTCTGGAGATAGCGACGATACTGAGACTGATCTATCTGTTGTTTTTCTCTTCTGCCTGTCTTTCGCTAGCCCCCCCTAAAAAAAAACAAGCGCCAGCAAAAACAACAGCCGAATACCGTTAACCTCGCCGCGAAAAAAAGGTCTCCCCCATAAAAAATCTATAAAGAAAAAGACTGAAAAAAAGACTTGCCTAATTGCAAAAAAATAAAAGAAGTAAAATAAAATAGTTCAAAAATAAATAAAAAGTTTATTTATTTCAGCTACGAGTTTGTTCATTTCTTTCATTTTTTATAAAAATATATGCATTTCTTTCTTTCCGTATTCATCGTCTTATATTGTCTGCCGACCCTTCCATTTTTGCACGATTTTCGGTATAAATACAGCCTCGTTTTCGACTCGGCAGCTCTCGGACGCTTCCGCGACCTGTCGGATCGCTGCGGCCGAGCAGTCACGGAAATTAGGCGCATACGCTGGAGTAGTAGCTTAATTGTAATAAATATATTTTCATAACTTACTGCACACATATATATATATATATATATATATATATATATATATATTCCCAAAAAGTTCGTAGAATATTTAGTCAGCCTTTCTTGATATGCCGCCCTTCGCATAAATAGAACTTAAATCCCCTTCTTGAATGTGGTAATGTCCCGTGGCCTAATGGTTTCAGCGCTTGTCAAGGTTGATTCTATGGCAGGGATTCGAACAACTGATGACAACGAAAGGTCGAAACGCTAACGTATGTAGGTAAACTATATTTAATATAATTTATTGAAGCCCATATTGTTATGCGCCCCTTTAATAAGATTAAAGTTGAGCTCTGTTCGGCGAAGTAAAAATAGACTGACACGTATTTATGAGGCATATTCCGACAACGTTCGTAGAACCTTTAGTCAGTTTTTCTTGATATGCCGCCCTTCGCATGAATAGAACTAAAATTCCCTTCTTGAATGTGGCCTAATGGTTACAGCCTAGAACCGTGATAAATTTTAATGTAATGTGAACAGATATCTTAAACTCCCTACTTAAAGTGTCCTTGTGGACATAACCCCTAATACATAGTAAACCCCTTACGCTCCCTTGGCAATGCGCCTTTTTTTAAGTGAATATGAGTAAAAAGTAAAAAAACGATGATGGAATTCTTTATAATATACATATATATATATATATATATATATATATATATATATATATATATGTGTGTGTGTGTGTGTGTGTGTGTGTGTGTGTGTGTATGTGTGTGTGTGTGTGTAACGGAGTAAGGCTACCAACATTGGAAACATTTATTTATTATTTTGTTATTTTATCATTTTATAATTTTATATAACGCGTTCCAACCGCTTAAAACGCGTTATATAAAATTATAAAATGATAAAATAACAAAATAATAAATAAATATTGATAAAAACTCTTTACCAATGTTGGTAGCCTTACTCCTTTACATATATACATTCCTCTTGTTGGAACTGCACTAATACTGTACTACCCTCTTTTATATATATATATATATATATATATATATATATATTTAAACTGCATTTTCCTTTTTTTGTCTTTTTGTTTAAAATAACTCAAAGCTTCTTTAGACTATATATATATATATATATATATATATATATATATATATATAATTTTAGATTGTGATTTATCTTTTACTTACGTATTTCGAAATAGATTTCTGATTTATTTTTATTATTTCTATTGGCAGTGTCAGTTCAAAAGAGTTGTACATCAGCAGTAAATTTTATTTTCGATTTAAAAGTCGAACATTTTAGTTTCAGATTAAAAGAACACACGATATAAAACTGTCAACAAAGATGGTCGAATTCAAGATGCCGTATTCATTTGCACAGTAATATACTTTATAAATGGGTCGATGTATCTCTCTTAGTCCAGTTCTCTATAGAATAACAAAGTATTGATTATGTATGATTATTCCGGCTACTTTTCTCGTCTTGGATGTTATTCCCACAACATTTTGGCCGATGTTATTTCCAACCTTCTTCATGTGCCTCTTGTTGAAATCAGGAATATGTATGTCAAACTCGGGAATCTGCACGGAATTTCGAAGGGAACCCCTTATTTAATAAACGGGTCTAGCTTGCTCTCGTTACGTCGGCCATGTTCAGGGAAAGACTCGTTGCACAACGGATAAAAGTGCTAAGTGATAATCAGTTCTAAGTGGCAGTCTTCTGGAGGTTGACGTTTCAATCCTTTGTTCTGGGAGATACTAACAATACAAGTACGAGTTACATAAAGCGTTTACTTGGTCATGGATGACGGAACGAAAGCAAGCTACATCGGTGGATTAAATAAAGGATGTCATTCAAGATTCTGTACATGTACGCGAATTCGATACAAAGTTCTGTTAATTTAAGTGTCGCTATTATCGTTTTTACATAAACTCATCCAAAATGAAGAGCTTCAATAAATATAATTAATTAATAAAATATAAAATCTTATCAGACAAAAGAAATATAATTCAATTTAAATTCTGGAAAATTGTTTAACGCGATGATTTCGAAACATAGCGATTCAAAGTTATTTATTTATTTATTTGCTAAAATAAGTCTCCACTTATCAAGACAAAAAAGACACTTGAGGATAAGGGTTAGTGAGATGAGATAACTGTCAGTTAAATACTAAAGAACATTATGAGAGGATTGAAATTGATGAATGGAATGAAAAGAATGTGATTACATATGAAGACGGAGTATGACAAGTATTTATTGACATTCGTTGTCAGCTTGAGAGATAGAACAATCTTTTGAAAGCATTGAGAATGATTAATTGAATGGAACAAGTCCGAATACTTGTGGGAACGGTTTATGACAGGAATCTGTTGGCATTGGATTCGAAGACGCGCATATTGTAATCTGAATAGAAGCAGTCCCATAGTATAGTGTTCCCTAAAAAGAGAACATTTTCGAGCAAGCTCTATTTGTAGAAGTTCAGTCAGTCATTAGAAACAAAAGAAATAAAGGAAAGTTCTTTTTGTTGTGTGAGAAAAAACGAGTTCTTACTGTGAATGTTTATCGTGTTAAAATATTAAATAATCAATTTAACTTGCTCCATATATATGAGGTGCGTGTGAAAAGGGACAGGACTGGATATACTGTGAGAGTTATAGGTAAACGAGCGGATTACGTAATATCTCGGTAGTATATCACTAGGATGTTACCTTTTAGAAACTAGTGAATTTTATTTCACGTGCTTTTGTACACACCTATCATTTTCACCAGGATAATATACATGCGGAAAACGCCCTGAACATCGGACAGTTCTTGGGCAGGAAGAATTCAGTCACACTGGAACAACCTTCCTATTCACCTTATCTTGTTCCGTGTGATTTTATTTTCTCAAAGCTCGTGATGAATGAGATCTGTCTTAAATCAATACTAGGTCTGACGGAGCTGGTATAGTGAATAGAAGCGTGACTGCGAATAACAGGAAAGTTTATAAGGCAAGAAATTGGCTGTGAAGAGCCTAGTTTGTTATTCGGAATTTAAATAAATTGATTGCGAAAATAGTCTGCTGATTTTAAGGCACCTCTCGTATAATAATTTCTATAAGTATAGAATACCCATCTATCGTAGAAGTATAGTAGAATACCTGTCCCAAGACAAGTAGAAGCAATAAATATAGCATTAATTTTAGATTTCAATGTGGTTTCTTTCGTTGGAGGTATGGTACGTTTTCGATGGCACTCCGCTAAATGGTATATTTTACAACGAAAAATAATGGTGTGCCCACGTCACACACCGTGTTTCCTAGAATACATATTTCATAATTTATGAAGGGAAGTTTAATAGGTAATGATTTTACAAACCACATGCATATTAATGATGCTAATTCGCGCGCACCCATCCTTTAAAAATGTATATTTTAGCTAAAGCATTTATGTAGAGTTATTATTTTTCTTCTTGAATATTTTGTATCTAACTTAGTGTAATTTTTGTTTGGGGAGTGCATGTTTGGGTGGGGCGAACACTCTGAATGATGAATTTTACAATAAAATAATGTGCCCATGTTACTCACCGTGTTGCCGAGAATATATATTCAAAATTAATATTGATCATTTTATTAGTTTAAGAGTGTACCTGTACAACTAAGTATATTATCTAAAGTTATATATATGTATCCCGGAAATGTTAAAATTTACAAATATATAATGTTCCCATAGAACTCGCTGTGTTACCTAGAATATATGTCCTAACCACACGTACACACACACACATACTGTATATATATATATATATATATATATATATATATATATATATATATATATATATATGTATCTAACTTTATTTATATAGAGATGTCCCAGTATGTAAAGTTTCATCCTTTAAACCATAGCCTGAAAGTTTACTTTCTTGCAATAGTTTTACTTACTAGTTTTATTGTGACGTCGTAGAATAATTAACTTGCATGAATGGATCGGAGAATAAAAGCGCAGTTCAAATTTAAAGAATGTTTTACATGTGATAAATGTATATATTACCTTAATGGGGAAAACTATGTTATAAAAAGAAATATTGTACCCAGCGGGTGTTCAAGTAAGTGAAGTTGAACTGGTATGAATGTGTGTGTGAAATTATAATTGCCCTTAATTATGAAATAAAAATGATACAAGAAAGACAATCTCGATTTGTACTATCGTTTGCATGCGCAGACAGCACAAACCAAAATGCGATTCTAATTGGAGACAAAGGAATTTTTTTTCTTGATATATGAAAAAATACAAATTCATTGTCAATGTGTTCATTCCTATCACCACAAGTCAATTACAACAGTTATATATGTCTATGTTAGTGGTGTCTGTTTCTGCCTGACTTATTTCTGCGTAAAGTTGTTCGAATCGTATGCGACATTTCGTGTCGGGAGCGAGTGTCTGATTTTTTAAATATTTTCCTATGAGTATAAGACAATCATGTAGGTTAGACTTTACGTCATTTATCTTGTCTTACATTTCCGATACGACATTTCTAACTTCGAATTATTAACCCTGACCCGATTTGAAAACTATTTGACTAATTTGTCTATTTCATTGCTAATTGTTTGGCAATTTATGTCCTATCAAAGGAATGTTGATGCAAGCCGTTGCGTTTCCAAATTTCACCATCAAATAATTGGTTTGTACTTTTTATTCGGATTATTATTTTGTATCACATTGTTTTGAGTTGTGACGCTTTCATCCTACGTTGTCCGTCTTCTAGTTCTATTACAAGCCACCAATATTTAAAGAAATATTATTGTAAATTATTACCTAACAAAATAGCACCACACAACAAAGAATAATATTCCTGAGAAACAAAAAGAAAAACCAAAAAAATAAATATTAAAATTGTTAAATGTGCGAACACAATCTCTTATTCATCTGTTTTCCACAGAAAAAATATCAACGTTGTTCATATTCTTTTAATGTAAACATAAGATATATATATATATATATATATATATATATATATATATATATATATATATATATATATGTGTGTGATGAACTCTCTACGGTTGAAAAATAGGGAGACAGTAAGTTTTGTTCGCCACGTCTGTAGATTAAAGGAAATGGGCGTTCTTCCGTAAGTCGGGTTTTTCTATAAATCTGAAGATTCATTTGTCTATAAGATTCGAACTTTTTTTAGTAATGTTCCGATTATATCGACTATGAGAAATAAGCTGTGATTTTTTAAATAAAGCCCAACTTTGCTAGAAACGAATCCTTGTCTTTATCGGAAACACACACACACACACACACACACATATATATATATATATATATATATATATATATATATAGAGAGAGAGAGAGAGAGAGAGAATTATAAAAAAGAAAAAACTATACACACATTAAGGTTGTATACATTATAACTTATTTCGACCCCTTAATTAGGTCTCCTCAGATGTATAAACAACCACGTCAAAAAACCAAAATGTGTGTATAGTTTTTTCTTTTTTTATAATTCTGTTTTGCTCTGTTTAAATTACATTAAGCTCTGTTATTCAGATTCTCAACACAAAATTGAAATCTACACACTATATATATATATATATATATATATATATATATATATATATGCTTGTTTGATTAAACAGGAGTGCCAACTTCTGCTTATTCAGCTTTTGATCCGTTTTTTCTAGTCTTCGTACGACGGATTTGATGTGGTTTCACTTGACAAACTCATTATCAAGGAATTTGTAGTTCTTGATAAGTGGTTACTCGTTAGTACATGAAAAATACTGCAGGTTTTATGAGATAACAAATTAGCAAATGCATATTCTAACAAATGGAGGGTGGTTGAATCAAAATTACCAGAGAATAAAAATGTATTTTATAAATATTAAATCAAGGCGAGCGAAATCTACTCTATTCTGTGTCTTTTATATTTGTCCTTTGAACTCAAGCAAGTCATAACGGAAGAAATTTTGTATTCGGTTACACCGACGCCGTCAACCCATCCTCTATCCTTGCACTCACAAGACGCTAGTCGTGTGTCAAATTAGCGACACACCGCACCTTCCTGAACCTAACCGAGTGGAAATCAGACGACACAGCTGGTTAACTGTCGTCTATTAAAACATTTACGAGCGTATTGACCCCACATCAAAGGTCGAAGTATTGTCGCTTTTAAACTTATTATCGGTTAGCAACAACCTCTCCCCAATCCTTAACCCTTAGACAATCATGAAGTCAGCCAGTGGCGCTGCCGCGGGCTCACGAGGCTGAAAGTGTAGCATCTGTTCCGATGGATGCTACACTCTGTAGACCGGTTCCGTCTCTGCCTTTTGGCCTTTATTCCGTCGATATGAGGCACTGTCCTGTTCAGTTCTAAGGGTTCCACATTCCCAGGCTTTGCCTTCTCACCTAATCGCCTGAGATGGAATGCCGACGGCGCTGACCAGGCATTTTTATAGGCTAGAGTGCTCTTTGCCTTAGCTTTTCAATCCAACTTTCCCGACCTTGTGTAACATTTTACCGCTTTGGGAGGTAAATAAATATCATTAATTTATCCGAGGGTAATGGCCCCCAACTGCCACTGTGTTATTCAAACAATCAGAAAAATACACAACTAGCAGGAGCAATCAATCGCCGCTCTTTAGGGCCACACAAACTATTAATGGGATCTAACAGCCCTTTTTAGGGCCAATCAAACTACTTAATGCGATTCACACTTTGCTGCCTACTCCATCCACCTGACTCCAGCCTGTCTCTCCAGTCTCCTGCTTCTGCTCCGACCCCAGCACCTGCTCCACCTGCTGCAGCTCACTTGTGCATCAACTCCTTCCTGTACCAGCGTCTGCTTCTAGCTGCTCTAGCTTCCAGCGGCTCCTTGCTTTAGACACTTTTACCCTTCCGGCGGCTCCTCTCCAGCTCACCCCATGTAGCGCCTTCTACAGCTGCTTTCCTACAACTACTGTTCTAGCTCCTTCCCTTGTTCCAGCAGCAGCAGCATGTTCTTGTCAATCCAGCCCTTGACTACGTCCACACAGACCAGACCTACCTGAGTCACTTCATCACACCCCAGGGACGTCCATGTCAATCTCCTTATGACATCATGCCATGCACTACAGATTCCAGTTTCTCCAGCCTTTCCTGCTGTCAATGTTCCGGAAACATCCCTTCTGCTGTCCAAGTCCCAGCTTCCTCATTCCAGCTTTTCCTGCTTCCAGCGACGTCATCCCTGTCATTGCAGCCTCTCCAGGTTCCAGTTTCCCTGTTCCTGTAGACCCAGCCGTTCTTGATTCTGGAAACTTCCTTCCAGTTATACAGGTTCCAGCTTCCGCGATCCAGCCTTTTTCCGATTTCAGTTTTTTCGATCCTGTCGACCCAGCCTTTTTTGCTGTCCAGGTTCCGGAAACGCCCTTCCTGCTATCCAAGTTCCGGCCTCTACTTCTGTTCCAGTGATGTCATTCCCTGACATTTCAGGCTCTCCTGTTTCCAGTTACTTTATCCATGTTATGTCAGCTTTTCCTGCTTCCAGTGACGGCGTTCCTGTCTTTCCTGTCAGTGATGTCACTTCAGCTTTCCTTCTCACGCTATTTTTCAACTGTTCATCTGCGTTAGTCCTCTCTTCTTTGTTATTACCGTTGATTCTTGCTTCTGTCCACTTTATAGTTGTAAGACCTATCACCCCAGTAAACAGAGTAGTGGCGCTGCACAGGCGTCGCACCCGCCGCTACCGAAGTGTCCGGCCTCAAAAACTCCATCTCATGGTATCTGACCCTGCAACACTTGTTCTCAGGGCCAATACCACAGCCCAGCAAATAAAAGAACTCAGAGTTGGCCCAGTCTCTGTCAGGCTGATTATTTACCTCCTCCCGACCGCAGGAAGATAAATCACAAGGTCCGAAAATGGGATTTAATCAGCCAGCGTACTAGAGGTAGTACACTCTGGCTCCGCCAAAAATTGCCTAGGCAGCCCCGTCGACATTCCCCGATTGTAAGGCCTCAGGCAGTTAGCAATTAACCAACCCAACACCAAAGAGGGAACGGAAGACCTGCTAAGGTGGACTTATAAAGACTACACGGAACCATACATCAGCCCAACAGAAGAGAGGCTACCATCAGTCATAATGGTTTACCTCAATCGGGCTGATTGTCGAAAACGGATCGTCGACTGGTATATACCGGTCTGAAGTCTTTGTTCGACTCGCATAAGTCATCAGATTTCAGACATTAATTAATCTCAGGTAATATTTTAACCAATGAGAATGCATATAATTCGTTATAAGGTGAATTTTTTTATTATAGCACAATAACCAGTCGTTCTATTACTCATAGGTCTTATGAGTTTGACATTTCTTTAATTTTTAACTACACTCCAGGTAAGGGCGGGCCATTTCATGGCGGGGATGAGGCAAGTCGCCCTTCTACTGCTCAATCGGTGTTAAGTTAAGTATCATCACGTCTGACACAGCTTGTTAGTTTTATTCGTACTAATTTACGAAAAGAATGTTTGTAGACACGTATGTATGTTGGTACGCAGGTAGTGTAATAGTACTAAATCATTTACGTAAATCCCGTCTGGGTGGTCTTAAAGTTTACTGCAGACATTTGTGTTACCGTGAAAGAATTTTAAGTATTTACAATAAATGTCTACAAAATTTATGCGTATTTTTGTTTGTTTTGCGTCTAGGCGTCACACCAGAGGATAAATAATGTTGAGTAGGTAAACCTAATAAAACGGTACATAAATCGCATTACATATCATGGCTAGATACCAAACCAACAGTAAAGTCATAAATATTTTGCAAATTACATTTTAGTAATATTAGTCACCTATTATTTCTTTGTTTTTGTTCATTATTTTCAGACGTCGTTTCCGCCATATTGTCTGATTACTGAAATTCATGAAATTCTCTCAGGAAAAAACTAAAATTATTTTAAGCTTGTTAAGAAGTCTTTATTGTGGTAAAAATATTATAGTATAATATATGATAGGCTTTCTATTATGAGTTGGTGATAATTCGCATCGATTTATTATTATACGAAATGTGAATTATACCTTTATTTCCCTAGGGTATTGTTCTATGTACTTTAATAACACAGAATACGTGCTAAAATGTACCTATGCCCTGGGATTTAGTAATGTTAAAAAATATTCTGCTTTAAATGTTCTAATTTATAATTAACTGAACCAGTTCGATATCTATCTCTTAGCTATATATGTATTTTTAGCGCTACCTATCACGCTATGTGTAAACATTTAATCTGTATTAATTAGTCATGTCTCTGTAAATCATTTGAAGAAAGAGTACCTCTCTCTTTATTGATAATTTACATAGTTTGTTTATGCAGACCGTACACATGTATGTAAAATAGATAGCAAAATCATATAACTCTTTACTTCTATATTATCCATAATATAAAAGTAAACACACTATATATAAAATATTTGATATATGTTTACTTTAATAAGAATTTAATATTTTATATCTACTAGCAAATATATGCTCCCTCCGGTTGAATATTTTTGCTAGTTGTTTTATTTAATTGTTCATAAAATTTGTCTGTCTGTTTTTTACAAAAAAATGAAAGAAAGAAAATCACCCCATCCTTCATTTCAATAAATAAAACACGTAATAATAAAAACATAGTTTTTTAAACAAAATTAACTCTTTACGGCGTAAAATGTACAACAAGAAATCCTAATCTAACTTAAAGTCTTAAAAACATAATAATATTTGAAGTTTTTCAAATTGAAAAAAAAAGTTGTACTTAAAATAAAATCATCAATTAAAAATATAAAATACATTGAACACGATTCTAAATTCAGTTATTAAATTGCTCAGTAAAATGTGTTTGTTTGTTTTTTACACAGAAATAGTGATTTTTAAATCAATTATTTTCTTTAATTAAACATCCTGATTCAATAAGTTTTTACTTTAAAACATAAAAAACGAAACGTTATAATAAAAAAGGTAAATATATCATTTTTGAGCGACTTGTATGATAAATCCCAGAGAATGTGTTGTTTAAATGTTATTAATCAAATATCGCGCCCTTGTCTTATGTCCATCTCTCTCTCTCTCTTTCTTTCTCTCTCTCTTTCTCTCTTTCTTTCTTTTTTCTCTCCTTTTTTCTTTCTCTCTCTTTCTCTCATTCTCTCTCTCTTTCTTTCAATAGTACTTTTTCTGCGTTCGAAATATAACGTTATACTCAATAATCAGAGGGCGTGTAACTAAATGTTAAAGTGGACGCCGTCTGTTTCATCATATTCTATTACACTCTAATTTAATTACGTAACTCAATTATAAAAATGATTAAAAAAACAATATATCTAATTAATTCTATTTAATATTTTTATTAAGATTATTATTATCGAAGATTTTTTTTAAATACTTCTGGAAATATTTTTTTTTAAATAATCATGAGTTTATATTTGAGAATATTAATTTATAAAAACACTTTAAAACAAATTAATTATGTAAATTTGAAAGACGCATGATGTTTAGGGAGGTTTTGAAATGAGTATATATAGGAGCTGATTAGTTGATATAAAAAGAGATATATCAAAACTAATAATATAGTTTCGTCTTCAGATAGATACATAATCTCCATTTATGATAGATGTTACTTTATGTTTATATTTTATACAACCGAACTAGTTTAGATGTATGCGAAGAGGTAAAAAAAATCCGTACATCGAACTACTTTAAGTAGGGTCAAAATACTTTGGGGGGGATTGGTCACTTTGGGGCGATTTAATATGTATATAGAATGACTAGTGTTACCATTACGTAAAACTGACGTTATATAGTTTGTGTCGTCTAAAGAAGCTTATGACAAATAAGATATCACTCAAGTAAGAGACATTTATTTCCATGTACTTGATATAAAACTATGTATAATTAATAGTTTAACTTCTAAGAAATTCACGTAATCTAACAATATAAATGTATTTAATGTATAAAATGACTGTTTATATATCATGTATGCGTAGATATATATATATATTATAATGGTCGATATGCTGCAAAACCAACAAACAATCATAATACGTTAACTACTTTTACAGTATTAGATGTAGTAATGTTGTTATATATACCCGTATCGATGGATGTATAAAGTCTTTTACGCATGCTAGTTGATCATCTAATCGCCACTGCCGCCATCATAGTTGTCAGCCCCGGTTGCTTTTTTGTTTGTTGATACAAAACCACCCCGACATTTGTTGGTTAGTTTAATCAGAAAATGTATTCAAGAAGAGCAGAACATGAATTTTTCATGCGTGTGATATATATATATATATATATATATATATATATATATATATATTATATATATATATATATATATATATATATAATCCAGGTAAAACATCCACAGGGTAGTAATCCAAAGAATTTCAACCGGGTTTATAAAAAGTGCGCAATATCAAATAGAGCTTTTATATATGATTATTTTTACTTACACAGACATGTACAAAATCTGCGACACTGGCATGTCGATGTTATCGATCAACAGCTATCATAAACTGAGATCTCATCAGGTGGAGTTAGAATCTTAACCTTAGATCATATTTGGAAATAACCTTTCCAAATATGATCTAAGGTTAAGATTCTAACTCCGCCTGATGAGATCTCAGTTTATGATAGCTGTTGATCGATTACATCGACATGCCAGTGTCGCAGATTTTGCACATGTCTGTGTAAACGAAAATAATTATATATATATACGTCTTTGCTCGTTCAAGTCACGCCGGCTAAGTGTGTAGAAGAAGGTCCCGTCTTAGAATCACGTGATTTGCGTAACTTCCGTTCTGTGTAACCCTCTCTGAACTCTGACCTCCAAACTTTTCCATTAAGACGACTACTGTGGAACAATGTGAAATTAGATAGGATTTGTTATAAAATTTTTTCTTTTATTTCGTGCTGCTTACAAATGGCTTTTTTTTAATACTATCAGATACCCATAGATTTTCTACATATATTTAGATGTCACAAATATGTGTCATGATAATCTCTCAAAACAATTAAAACATGCATTGCGATTTCCGTCTTAATTAAGTTAATTATTTTGCAAGCCCACGAATATTCAATGTTGTTCTCTAAACGCACACAAGTAACAACAAAACGGTTATATTTTCAATTTAAAAAAAAATGAAAATTTAGTTTCGAACTTTATCTTTAACATGATGAAAATAGGTAAAAGTAAAATGTGACTTTTAACTTTTCGCTCTTATCATATCATACCAGAGTCATAAATGGTGAAGAGGAATGTTAGCTTTCAAAATGATATAAACCGAACATTTCACAATTAAAAAATATTTATGCTTAAAGAATATATCTCATACACATCGAAATTAGTTTCAACACAATGGTCGTTTATTGATATTCTCTCGTTGAATTAGCAAAATAAAATATATATGGATATATATTGAGCGGAAGTTTCTATTCCTAATTTTACTAGGAATGTGTTGTAGGACTCTACTATTCAATCTCACCGTCGTACTAGCCACGTAGTCGACACTGCAGCCGCATTTAAAATGATAAATGACATCATTATTACGCCAATAAAGGTTTTGTAGAGAACACAACACGCACATTCGAAGTAAAATATAAATTTTCAACTGTTGAGATGATTTACTTGGCGAATTTCTCACTTACTGTGCCTAACCAAGGTAAACGAATGTTAATCGGACATTTAGTCCCCGTATTTGGTTTTATGTCAAAAAATTATTGATTTTCCTTTTAGTGATTGACCTAAAAACCTCAAGAGAATAGCTGTTATTGGGCAAAGTATTCGTTATAGTTTTTATTTATTCGTCCAATTTTGATTTTGTAAGGGGGCGATAACCATAGAGAAAATTGGCCTATGGTGCAGTCATCACAGCAGAATGTTGCAGAATCGATCTTTAATATTTTACAGCCAGTATTGCAGTATTATATAGTAAATACTGCTTAAAAGATTCATTTAATTTTGACAATCACATTCAAAATTATAAAGTTGCTAATAAATGTATGTGTTACTACGATGTTAGCAACCTATTTACCTGTGTCCCTATTTTGGAGACAATGGATATCTGTCCCGATTTTTTATATCGTAGCCAGTTATCGCCCCCTTTTATTCCTGACAGCGTAATCGTTCAGTTAATGATATTTTCCACTACGTCCGTTGAATTTAGTTTTAATGGTGTAATGTATAGGACAAATAGACGGTGTATCCAAGGGCTCAGTCCTGGGACGGACAATGATGAATATTTTTGTGGGTTTCCATAAGAAGGAATTGTAATCTGAACCCACTAAACCTTTAGTCTACGTTCGATATGTAGACGACACATTTTGCCTTTTTAACAATCAAACGGAAGCAAATAATTGTTTCTCTTTACTTAATAGTATCCCACATTAAAATACACCTATAAAGAAGAGCGATATTCCACTTTAGCTTTCCTCGATGTATTGGTAACAAAAAACACCATCGAGTTACCTTACATCAATCTACCGTAAACCTACGTTTACAGAACTATATACCTGCTGGGATTCATTTTGTTCTAACAAACGAAAAGTAAACTTAATTTTGACCCTAACACATAGGGCCCTTATGATTTGTTCAAAATCAAAATTAGACGTAGAAATAAATGAAAGAAGAGTTCTGTTGTTTTTAATAATGTTTGCATGAATATATATATATATATATATATATATATATTTTATTTTTAAATACAGATTTTAATCAGACATCGACCAGTGGTTTCTGACAAGAAACGGGTTGAATTCCCGATTCCGTCGTCTTCAGCATAGTCTGAAATAGTAAATGATGGAATTTCTTCAAAAAACACATCTAACTGTTATGAAACGCTATGTACACAGAATTTTGAAATGGAGAGCCGACGAGAAACGCTTAGGTCAGAAAAAGCCGTTAAAAGATTCTATATTTAGAAGTAAAGCAAGAAAGAAAAGAGAGAAAGAAAGAAAGAAAGAAAGGAGGGGAAAAATAAAATTTATTACGCTCTTAATTTAATTTAATTGAGCACTCTACTGGTATTTCCCTTTTATTCTTTATTGAGTATATCTTTATTGAGTATACCTTTATACTTTATATATATATATATATATATATATATATATATATATATATATATATAGTTTACAAAAGGAAGAATGTTAAGTAGTATAACAGGGTTTTACCCTAGGGCTAGGGGGTAGATATCTGTGCTGTGCAGACGACTAAAAAATCAGCCACATTCTTTAAATGTATGTTGTCCACTCAGCACCAAAATGCTATGCGGGACTGATAGTGCTTAATCCGGTCACACTTGATTGGCTGTATGACTTTCGTTTGCAAGTCTTCCTTTTCCTTTTGGCTAGATGAAAAGTGTAGCATCTCTTCTGATACCAGATTTTATATTTTCTGTCCTCAATCAGTGATGGAGAAATCCATCTAGACTGCGGTAATTTGTATTTGTGTCTCAACCTAGAGTGTCGATTTAAGGGGTTGTTGGATCTTTTCTCTAATTAAAATTCGGCATTGTGTCTAACCTTGCCCTCATGAAGAGACACGTAAATAAGGATTTACGGTAATAATATTCTTTGTATAGACAATAAAAATATGAAAACATCGTTAGTTAAGCAATTTTAAAGTTTGTATTATTAGTATCATTCGGACTACTATGCTAATGGTGGTTGTTATATGCACAACGTTTCAGCCGATGTTACCTCCTACGTTCTTGATCAGTTGATGTCGCAAACGGTGTGAATATAACAATTAAGATATGAATAGTAGTCTAAATAATTTAAATGATACAACTTAGCAATCCAGATCCGAAGCATTCCGAAACACAATAATATGTATGTAATATTTGATACATTGTATGAAATAATCGCAGATTTATTCGACGCAGTATTTTTTATGCTTTTTTTAGACGAGGTGAATGTATCTTGTTGATAAAAATGTTGATGTGATACAGAAACACTCGGATGTTTTTGGGTGTTCAGCGGCCAAAAGTTAGTTAAAACAAATGCCAGGTCTAACTCAACAATCATATGTTCCTCAGTATAATTATCAATTATTTAAACAAGGTAGAAACATAATCGTATACACATTAAGCATATAACTGAATAAAGCTAAGGGAACATCGTTCAAAACTCAGTATCTATCTATATATTATACGTGAGTCTATCAATGTGTGTTTCTCTGAGGCATTTTCCTAAACAAAAAATATACTTTAGTTCTTGGATTGAGTTATGTTCAAATAAAATGATGTTTTAATTATTTTAATAAACCGTAATGTATAATTAACAGAACAACTCACCCATGTCTCTTTTAAATATCGATGTATTTCAATCATCTCTCTCACTCTATGTTTATGTAGTATTAAAATACTTTACAATGTTTTTGTGAGAATTTTGATAAAGAGGCACCCCTTTTCAGTGTGGCAATCAAATGTGCATTCATGCATCCGTACACACCTGAGATACGTTTGTAAATTAGTCTTCTTGCTTCTATATAAGAATAATAAAGAATAATAATGCTTCTTTAGTAGTAGAAGAAGAAGAAGAAGAAGAAGAAGCAGAAGAAGAAGAAGAAGAAGAAGAAGAAGAAGAAGAAGAAGAAACAGACATGACTGTATTTATTTAAAATGGTAGAAAAGTCATTCCTTTTAAGTCAATAAATATCATCTGTCTTCTTACCGTAAACATAATTGCCAGATAACTATTCTTCAAATCAATAAAATATTTTGACTTTTGAAATGTATTTATTCAAAATAGTACTGCTTTAGTCGACGGGTCGACATAATTTGATTTTGGAACAATTCATTTTAAAATGAATAAACTCGGAATTGTTGACCTTAGCAACATAAGATCAGCAAAGATGATTACCTTTGCTGATCCGACAATGTTATTATTGTATGTATCTGGAAGGTGATAACGTATGTAATGACATTAAAAAACATAATGCATTTTTATATTGCTAATATAGAAGTAAAGAAACGCATTATTTTTAGTTATGCAAACAGAATATTTTCACGGATATGAAGTTTTGATTGGAATCAAAGTCAAATAAATAGTGGTAATGGTTATGATCCAACGGATCATATGGGCGCCTAAATATGAATAGCTAATTGAATAACGATGAATATTCATTCAAAATTCAGACCAAATCAACAATAATCTTTAACTATTTTCTGTTAAAAACACTTAAGCTATTTGTCGTAGAACCCTCTACTTGAATGTGTCACGCAGGTGTTCTTTCTTTACTGTCTTGTGTGTGCATGGTGTTCAAAGAAATGATGGCCAATGAGACGCATTAACATAGCCATCACTAATTGCATGCCTGTACACTTCAGAAATCGTTCGTTTTATGCATTCATTAAATTATACAAGTCTCTATTAGCATCTCGATGAAAACACATGCACAAAAACAATGTTCAATCCATATTTCAAAAGAAAAAGAAAACAAAAGTTCACTATTATAACTCGCCCGTTCAAACAGTTTCTAAAAGCTCGTTTTAACCCACGCATAAAGGAAACTAACTTAAAATATTTCACGATTTTCTTTAAAAACATAATTTAATTAATACTAAAATTGCTTTTTAAAAGATAATGAACCACACTTACTCTAATGTTATTTCCGGTTTTACTGTTCGCCAAAATGCGAAAGGTGTTGCAAATAAAATTGAAGAACCGAAAACAATAAAGTTTTTTTTAGTTATTACACTTTATTCTAGCTGAATGTTGACATCTTCTTAGCACACTACGCTTTACTGATACAGTCGACTCCACAGACCCACCTAGAGAAGTCAAGAGGCGAAACATCCGTTCATTTCCATCGTATGTCTCGCTCTGATCTAATTTTTATTTTTCTCTCGAATAATAACGACATTCTAACAATTGTTTTTGACACTTTACTCGCCTTAAAGCTTCAAAATGCAATATCATGTTTATACTTTAAATGTCCGTTTCAACTTTGCAATTATCGAAGCAATCAAGTCGCATTCCAAACGCGACGTCTATTCACACCCATGATCTACATCTCGTTACCATATAGGTTATAGTTCTTATGTACTATCTTGCTTTTTCGATTACCCCGGGGTAATCTCGTTTAAATGCCAGTTGTTTTTAATATCAGCTGGAACTTATTCATGGATAGATAGATATCTAATATATAAAGAAAAATGCAATTTACGGATTTATATCGACATAGCATTGCATTTGACAAGTCGATATTTGATTCTGACTAGCCCTTTTTCATTTTTATTCAGCATGTGTTCTGCACTTTCAAAATGTAGTTCGCCTCGGCTATAATCAGAAAATACTTATTCCGCCTAGGAAGATTTTTGAAGGGAGACATTTTAACTTTATGACCCAAACCGCTCTAGCTGTTTATGAAATCAATAAAAATAATCAACATTGATCTTCCTATGTTTTATTTCGGATAAACAAATATTACTTTTAAATGAATATTATTGTTTTTTATTTCTACAAATTAGTTGGATTTGTTAATAGTAGGTGAACAATTTTCCTTTAACAACAATGATTTCATCATTGTTTTACCGCCATGATATAAGCAGCTGATGTTAACAGATTAGGATTGAAAAATAAAAAAGCGAAAATTTCACTATTATTGTAAATTAATAAATTTAAAGACTTACAAATTTGCTATTTCACGGAAAACAATGTAAGGATCGATTTTAAAACCTGGGTAATGAAAAGAATAGAAGTTAAAACATATTTCGCAATAATTAGATCATAAACATTTATGATTAGATGAAAGGCTGGTTGTGTAAGTTTTTAGCTTCTAAAATTCTCTTTTCAAAAGATTGGGAATTTTTAATCAAAATTTTTATATCGATTCGTTTTGGGTGGAGAACGTGTTTTGTGTATATTTTTACCAAGTTTTACATTTGCTCCTTCGCTGTATCTGTGACAAGATTCCTGTGATCTCTCTCCCATTGTGTTCATTAATATGTAAGTTAGAAAAATGTAAAATATTTGGTTCTCTTAAAAACATATATTTATTGATGATCCTACTAAAATGACCAGATAAGAGCAAGTGATAGTATAAAGATTCCGTATAGGATACACACATAGCATTACCTCATTGGAAGGGTAGCAGCTAAAATTTGTTTACCATGCCAACAGGCCTATACGATATATCATGTATTGACGATGTTCTGGGCCTATAACAGATTCGGCAAAAATATTCCCAAAACAAGAATTTGAGAGAGTTATTTCTCCAAGTAAATCCAGGCAAACTATTTAAATATTTAAATACTTAAATATCTTACCTGGATTTACCTGGGGAAATACCTCTCTCAAATCCGTTTTTTTGCAATATTTTTGTCAAACCTGTTCTAGAAGTATATGTTTAGAACATAATCTAATAGAATGTGTATTTTTCACAAGGGTTAGATGGCGTAATATTAAATAACCAAAGAAAACAGGAATATATATTTGGAGAGGTTAAGAACCTGACGCGCATTTTTTTCATCAGAATGACTGATTTCCGCATTAAATAAATCGAAAAGGGTTTATATGCCATAAAACAAACAAAAAATCGTAATCAATACAGGATTTATAATTTGTTAATATAAATTTCAATCAATTTTTTAAACTGCGGATCGCATGATTTTATATAATAACCGTCTTTTGAAAAGAGAATTTCAGACGCTGAAAAAGCATACAACAAAATCTCCGACTTATTTACTATATGAGCCACTGCAGCCATGTCTCAATAAGATCACATCCACAGTAAAAATAATTAAAAGAACAACTTATCAGCCGGCTATACAAATAAGGATGTTCCTCGTCTCCTAGAAAAGTGTACATCACTTGTGTGAAACATATCTAAACCCTGACACTGCGAAATGTTTGTATAGTCAAGATCCAGCGTGAAAATGAGCATAAACTGATTGCAATTATTTTAATGGCTTCTTCTGAAGAATAGTGTTTATATTTAAAAGCTAATCATAATAATCCTATGTTTTGATTTTACCATTCGAGGAAATTGGTTAGAATTTATCTATTTAAATAAATAAAATTGTCCCATCTAATATATATATATATATATATATATATATATATATATATATATATATATATATATATATATATATATATATACATTATTTCAAATAACTATGTTGTATAATTGAATTATATAACAGTGAAGCGCTTTGATTTTAATATATTTGTGATAAATGAAAAAAACATTCACATTGATTCATTTAAGTAATTCTTACTTTTCTGATATTTTGTAGAAAGTAAATATGGAATACTGTTATCATATTTGGGCTGGTGAATCTCTGCTACAATTGAGGGTTCTTGATAAGGTTCAGACACGTATCTCTAATTTGATTGGCCCTACCCTTTCTTCTTCTCTGCACCCTCTCTCTCACAGACGTGATGTTGCTAGTCTTAGTCTTTTCTATATATACTATTATATCACGTGTTCTTCAGAATTATGTGATTTATTCCCCGCTTCTTTTGTTCCAGCTTGTTTGATTCGTTGGTCAAGTTGTCTCCATCAATTTGCTGTTTTGATCCCTGATTGTAATACAGCTTCCTATTCCAGTAGCTTCGTTCCAATAACCACACGCTTGTGTAGCTCTCTTCCTGCTGACTGTTTTCGTTTTACCTATAATCCGCTGTATTTGCAATAGTCAAATCTGTTCTTGTTAGCTCCTTCCATCAAGTGACTTTATGCCTTTGTCTGGAGCGATTTCCATAAAAAATAGTATTTAATGTCAATCAGTTCTAAGCATAATAAATAGATTTTCTTAAAGTTAAGCTTGTATATAAAAGTTACATTTAAGATATTTCTATTCTTCAAATATACCTTACGGTTTAACAAATGACGGAATTTCAAAATTACACACAATTACCCTTGAATTTCTATTGCAGAACGTCAAGTATGTTTTTTCAAATTAAAATAATCATTGTAGATTTTTATTCCTGTCAAGTTTTGAAGACAATAATGTATAGACATGTTGCATTTCAACCTCGTGCTATAAATACAGAAGACCAAGTTGTCGTCATTACAAAACCACATGAAAGTTCATAAATTGCATTCCTTCCTTGGGGCTGCGTATTTCCCCGGTACGCGCTCCCGTGTAATCCTTCCCGACCGAGAGAACGCCGCCTGCAAATAAATCCTTTCCTATCTCGAAAAGGACTAAGTCAATAAAAAACTGTTAGAAGACAGAAGAAAATAAATTCGACTGACCTGGTGGGAGGAGACATAGGGATTAATAAGCATATCTTGTCAGCCTATTTTAACATGTTCACATGTGGCGCACATACAAGGAACTGAAAACTTCTCTGTCTCACTCTCTATTTATTCCATGTGATGTCACAACTGTTTCTATCAATTCTCACAGTTTAGTTATCTTAACGTCGCGTTCAGCATGGTGACCACGACTAAATTTTCATTCAGTTATTTTAAACTAACGAATGTATATATAAGTGGGTTAACTCGCCTTATATTGAATAGATATAACTCATCCGAAAACATATTCCACATTCTCCAATAGAAATGCTTGATTCAATATAAAATAAATTAATTACTTATTCTATGGTCGAAATTACATTTACTTCTTATGACTCTTTGATCTTTGAGGCATATTTGAAAACTATACATAGCGTTTTCCGCTGATCGTCTAAAAAGAGGGCATCGATTTTGCCGATACAAAAGCTATTAAATATATTGATTTGTTTTTCCTGGACTAAAATGCACGCGATAGACCGTTTTACATCAAATTTAGTTTGTACTAATGAATCACCGCTTATTAAGGCCCAAATGCGACTCGAGGATATGGATTAATGGGGTTGTCAAGTTGACGGTGAGACGAACCCCTTTAGAATTGGAGATGATAGTTGAAACTTGGCAGAATTTCATTATTTGAGAGAGCAACTCAACATGAATTTGTTAACATTTGACCTGAAAACGACCATATTGTAGTCAGCTGGAAAGTAGTCCCGTGGTGTTGTGTTCCACATACGGATAGTTGTTGGAAAGAAACTCCGCTCATGAAAGTTCCGTTTACCTCCAGCAGTTAACAGAGAAAACATGGAAAATTGTTTACAGTGGTTATAGCTAGACGAGTTTTTGTGATCAATGTTTTAGAGTGGGAAAAAATATTGGGGCTCAGTCGAGCACCTACCATGAAAACAAGAATAGATTAGAGAACGACTCGCAACGTTTACGGTTTTTAATAACAGCAGAGTTCATGCCATTCTGTTTGAGTTGATTTATTTCATTGTTCATTTTATTTTGATTGCTTTAAAATATATGTCATCACTTTTTAGTACGCTTTAATTGGTTGGTTTCTTGTTGGTTTTATGGCATGTCGACTCTTGCAGTTTATTTCATGCCGAATCCAGTTATTTTGGTAAACGGCTAAGGTAATCGGCAATGAACCAATCCCATCACAAAGTTAACAGGTAATGCCTCAGATGGTGGATCTGATAAGGCTTAATTTAACCATACCCTATCCCCAAAAAGATAGGCTGGTGTTGTCACAAAAGCCCCTGGTTTGTCGGATTGATTGTCGATACGAATAGCGACGAGTATGAAGATAGCCACTGCTACTGGATGATTGGATTTACTTCCATCTAACCGCAGTATGATGTGGCATAAGCCCAGCACGTAGAGGGAGAATGTCAGAGCCCCTGAGGGAGTGTAATGTCTGCTTATCTCCCTTTAACCCGGCAAGCGGGAGTTAACTCCCATGCACCGTGTAAATATGTATAAAAATAAATATTGGAACCCTGACGTGGTCTTTAGCTTCGATCAAGCAAATCGAACACACGCGTTATCTTTGACTCCTTGCTTTTGTCTCTGTTTTGTATATACTGTTGTGTTTCAGGAAATACGTGCAACATCACAGGGAGCCCTCTGCAAAATTAGTAAGGAATAGACCCGTTGGCATTCCTCAACCTTTTCATACCCAAAGAAATTAATGCCTCCTAGGGTTCACGTCCTAAGGTCGAGCTGGATCATACATTACTCCGATAGAAAAGAGCCTGGAACTCCCAATGCAGCTCCTTGTGTGTTCGATTGAATGCTGCAGCGAACCGCGACTGGTAGAAAAATAACCGCGGGAACTTCTGGCTGATTAGTGTGGATTTATTCAATTATTTTTTTCAATATGTTTTGGGCACGCAAATGTATTTTGGCCATCGGAAGTAATTGAAAACAGATTACATGACTGTTATTTCTATTTATTATGTCTTTCTGTTTGTTTTGCGCGGAACTTTTCGAACAGTGTTTTGTTATTTAGGTTTGATTTAGAGGTGTGACTTATGTGTTAGTGCTTTCGCTATTATTCCATCAATATCGGACAAAAAAGCCATGTTATATCTATAATACCTCCCTCAAATTGATAATATTGAAAGTAATTTTTCAATATGTTAACTTCAATGAAAAGTTAATTCATTTTTGTGTATAAATGTTTTCCTTGAACAAATAATAAAAACACTGCGCACGTTTTCATCGCTTAGCTGGTCGTCGATATTTTTGAAATTCGATTTTTTTTACATTTAATTATTATGATGTCAGTGATTAATAGTGTGTGACGCTATGTTGCTCATTTTTGCTGGTGAATAATTATTAAATGTAAAAGTGTATGGTATGATCGTAGTTGTGGCGTTTTCTCTCGGTATTTTGTCTACAGAGATTCAGACCCTGTGCTTGTTTTACAAGTACTTCCACGGAATGTGCCCCGACTAACTTACTGCACTTTTACACCACTAAAGTTTCGGAACTACCCTAGCCCCATTGTGGATGGTTTGAAGTCTTAGCCTTCATGGGAAAAGTTACATCATCAGTTTTCAGTAAGAACTGTCATTAAAGAAAAAACAAGTTAAGATAGAGAGAGGAAGATCAGGAGAGAGAGAAGCAGAAAAAATGAAAAATAAAGCGACACCACAAACGTAAATACCCTTGACTTACCCGACTCGCAGAAAAAATCCACCCCTTCACTGTATAGGTACAAATATGCTGAGAAAATGTATATTCAAATAGCATCTTTCCTCGAACAGCTTTCCTTTGGAATTCCTTCCCTACTCCCGGTTTCCCCGACTTTACCAATATGCAAAGATTTAAATGTAATGTGAAACAACATCTTGCTGCAAAACTCCCTAGTTAGGATGCTCACTATAAATCTGGCTCCTAATCACAGTCGCCTCTTACTTCTTAGTGGAAATATGCCTTGTTTGGGGTGAAATAACGTTGAAAACATGACGTCATTCTAGTCAACAATTTATCATAATTCCTTTTTATACAACTTATTAATTTTTGTTAAATATACCATTCTTTTAATCTATGTTTATTTTTTATCATAAGTAAATAAAATATTTTTCAGTTTTCGTATCTATATACATCTTGTCTTGTGAGTAATGAAACAATCATTATTATTTGTTGTTTCGCATTTAATCGTTATAAATGTATTTTCAACTGGCGTCTGTAATGTTTGTTCTTAACATTGTAAGCTGTAAAGACAAACGTTATTACTTTACAACTGCTATTTTATTAACCTTACTTTCTGTATAAATTTAATCGCAAATATACATAACTTGATTAGTGAACTAATCTGCATGGGCTATTCTTACTATTGAAGATATTAAAGTTGTTGCGGTGAAAATTTACAACAGTTAAAAGTAACCAAATCTAAGTTAAAAATAAATACCGTCTTTCTTTATGGTAACCAGTATTAATTTCTGTAATTTTCATCGCAACTGTAAATAATATATTTTAGCTGTGTTGAATTTGTGTTTTAATTAGTGTTAGTTTAAGAGAATGGTGAAGATTGCTTGAAACATTCTGTGTATTGTATAGATAGATCAGAGATTTTGAAGGCTGAGAAAATGCAATGCAAGTTTATGGGCACCGGGTGAATTTAAAGAATGTCTGGATGATAAATGAGATTATAATAGACATAAAGACAATATATGTTATGATATCTTTTTATCTTTTACTTACTGTTATTTTTATCTTCAATCAATCGTGTGTTATACTGTGTTTGAGTTTTTACTGGTATTTCAAGGTTAATACCTTCTTTTTCAAATAGGTGCATATCGGTTGCACATGTGTTGTATGTTGGCGGGTTGTAGTTAATCTGTGGCTGCAGTGATGCACTTATAGCATTATAGCATCATAGAGAAAACCAGAAGTATTTATTATAATTTTCTGTTTGTTTTGTTTTTATTTTATGTTCATTATTTATTTATTTGCTTCGTTTTCGTTAGTTTAGTTTTGTTTTTATTATGTATATTTCATTATTAGTTTTCCATCATATTCTGAATATTATTTGGAATGTAATTTTTTGATAATTTTAAGCTATGAAGCCAATCATTAAACACGTTTAACTGGTATTTTATTATATCCGAAAAGGTTCTAAATAAGTAGTACCTATCTTAGGTGACCTTTTTGTGGAATCTACGACTGGTTTTCATGCATACCAGAATTATGCAAAATAAAGTCTCTCTGGGGTATATGACCGTTTGTGAGTGGTGAAGAGCCACACACCTTATGCGGTTGTCCACTTACTATGTATGGGAAATGGGCATATCTAGAGAAGTAAACCGTGAACAAAAATCACTCTATTCTTTACGAAAAGTTGTAGTTCCTGTAGCGAGCATCGGATGTTTCGGCAGAGAGAACAGCTCATCTTCGCAGAAGATCCTTCGTAACAACGGGCGGAGAATTGTAAAAGTGTATTGGATTAACAAGCTGTATACTAATGAAGCCCTGAAGATGCCTTTAGCAAGTACTTCAGGTTTTTTTTCTGCTAAACGACACTAAGTTCGGAAGGGTTTTGTTCTCAAACATGTGACGAAGATCTCTAGAGTATGCAAATAATCCAATCTTTTAATTGTACGTTTTCTTATATGCAATCACAAATACACAATAGGTAATTTCTACATTTATCTATGTTCATTATCTGTAACATTTAATGCATCCAGTCACGACTGTTGAGAAATATTTTTAGATTTTGCGGACGAAAGTTAACAAAATATTAATAAACATTATAACATTGTTTCTCTGCTGTGTTCAATAATGTTTTAATATCAATCTTATTGTTTGTGGCGCTTTTAATTTTATGTATTTCTGTTGATTGTTATTATTTTGGTTATTTCGTTTTTGTTATAGTTTACGCATGGATAATTTCCCTTATTGTCCAACATTTTAAACTGTACACACTATGCACGATCTTATCTATTTTAGAGATAAAATATATTTACACTCATTAAAAAGATTATTCTTTTTCTAAAATATGGAATTTATTTATTTCTACATACTGATATTTGATCTTCAATCAATCGTGTGTCATACGGTTGCTAATTGCTTCTCCTATTTTTAGGTTAATACCTCCTTTTCAAATAATCCATATCGTGTGTGATTTGTGTTAACAGGATGTTGGTAATATGTTGCTTCCGTGATGTACTTATAGCCCCGCAGAGAAAACAAGAAGTATTTTTCATAATTTTCTGTTTGCTTCTTCTTAATTTTTACTTAAGTTATTATTCGCTTAGTGTTTTCTTTATATAATTGAGTAAATATTATCTATATTTGTTGATTGTTTTTTATGGTAACTCACAGGAAAATACTCACAGAAAAAAACAATTAATTTATAGCGGTCGGTAATCACGTCGCATGAAAAAATATTTAATTAAAATAACGTAAAATAATTTACGCGATTGTAATTTTAAATTTAAATAACATATAATAATTCAGGCGTTTTAATTTTAAATAAAAATAACATGTAATAATTTATACGATTGTAAGATTAAATGAAAATAACATGTAATAATCTACACGTTTGTAACAGTAAATCAAAATACCCTGTAATAATTCACGCGTTTATATTTTAAATCAAGACACCATGTAATGATCCACACATTCTAATGATAAATAAAATTACATGTACTAATTTACGCGATTGTAATGATCAATGAAAATAACATGTAATAATCTAAATCATTGTAATGCTAAATCAAAATAACATGTAATAATCTGCATCTTTAAATGATAAATCTAAATCACATGTAATAAGTGTCACTTTTTAATGATAAATCTACATAAAATGGAATAATCTACACCTTTCAATGATAAATCTAAATAACATGCAATATTATAAACCTTTTAATGATAAATCTAAATAACATGTAATAAGTTACACTTTTAATGATAAATCTACATAACATGTAATAATCTACACCCTTTAATGATAAATTTAAACAACATGTAATAATCTATACGCTTGTAATGATAAATCAAAATGACACGTAATAATCTACACTTTTTAATGATAAATTTAAATAACATGTAATTAGTTCCACTTGTTTATGATAAATCTATATAACATGTAATAATCTAAACCTTTTAATGATAAATCTAAATAACATGTAATAATCTAAACCTTTTAATGATAAATCTAAATAACATGTAATAAGTTACACTTTATAACATGTAATAATCTACACCCTTAAATGATAAATCTAACTAACATGTAATAATCTACAGCTTTTAATGATAAATCTAAATAACATGTAATAATCTACACCCTTAAATGATAAATCTAACTAACATGTAATAATCTACAGCTTTTAATGATAAATCTAAATAACATGTAATAATCTACAGCTTTTAATGATAAATCTAAATAACATGTAATACTCTACAGCTTTTAATGATAAATCTAAATAACATTTAATAATCTAAACCTTTTAATTATAAATCTAAATAACATGTAATGATCTACATGATTTTAATGTGCAATTAAAATAAGATACAGTAATTCACACGTTTTAATGAGAAAGCAAAAGAACATGTAATAATCTACACGATTATTATTATAAATCCACATAACATGTAATACTCCACACGAGAGAGCACTGACAATCTCAATACCTATACAAAGCATTGGAAATTCTTACACTAAAGACGGATAAATATAAACGAATGTCAGTATCAAGCGTTCGAGATACAGACATTTTTTAATATATATTTATCTGCCTTATTCACAAAATTCAAAGTACAAAATTAACTTCGATATCTAGTGTGAGATGATTACTTCTCTTCTTTTATAACCCCGTTCTTACAGAAAATACGTTGCTAGTCTCTTTCTACTCTTTCGTTATTTCCATGGAAGGTGCTCGACTGAGCTCTATCTATGCGTCCATCTTGTAAGATATTCGCAGCAAAAACTCGTTTTACTACGGCAACTTAAACATACTTTCTTTTCTTCCTTCATGTGCCTAGCGTCAGACGGAATTTCCATGGACACAGCTTCTTGGCATGAGCGTTCTGCGTGTAAAATATGTATAAACTGAGAAATGTATTGCATAATCTGTTACATTCGATAAAAGAGAAGCACGTTTACAAAAATGAGGAGGCACCTTAAAAGAATAAACAAAAAGAAACAACATCAAAAATAACAAGAAAAACAATATTTTCCACTTTCAACTATTCTTTCATCACGCTCCATAAGCTGCATCTTTTGTGAGTTAACTACAAACGTTGCGCTTTTATCTTTTTGTTTCTGTTTTCCCCCACTATAACGGACGTGATACGATAATTGCTGAATGACAATTCACAAGTATAAATTGATGTTGTAGAAGATAAGCTGGTCATTAAACATTTTCTTTTGATGAGAGAAGACATCGTGTTCTCAAAACATTCTAGATATTATATTCCAATCAATGTGAGTGATTTGAAACAGCGATAAAAACGAAAGTGCAGTTCTATTAAGAAAACACGATCGTCATTTAAAAAATCTTATCTCGCAGTAAATGAGATTTGAATACTATAACATTTTAGTAGAACTATGCTGAATTGTCGATTTCTTTTTCCATTAAAACAAAGTTTAACAGAGAGAATGGTGATTAGACCTTATTCAATGTATAGGTTTTTTTTCCTTTCATCCAAGTGAAAAGGTTTCGAATTAGAAGTGACGAAAGGTATCTTTCTCGTAAAGCAGATAAAATAAGGCAAGACCTCTGGCAAGAGGGACACAGTCGGAGAGCCTAAACTGTGCCATAATCAAATCAAATCAATATACGTGGTTTTCAAATGCATTTTTTCTTTTTTTTAAATTTAAATTCTTAAAAGATGCTTTCAAAAATACTTTGGTCACGTGCTTTTAAAACTCTATATAAAAGTAGGTGTTTCTAATATCGTTCAAATAACACCGGACGGACGCTTCGATAACACCAAGAAAAAAGTACCCTAGTAATTATTTTTTTTTAAAAAGGTAGAACCTTTACATTTTTTGTGAAATGCTTTTAATCTCTGATGATGGATAATTATCCAGAAAATGTATGATAAAAGTATAAGAAAAATGATGAATGATTTTTAATTAAGAAATATTTGCATCTTATACGTGGTTTTCAAAGGCATTTTGCCTATTTTCAAATTCAAATCAAATCAAATCAAATCTATTTGGAAAGAAACATGCGTAGTATGCAACAATCAACGTAAAGATACAAGGGGGAGCTATTTACATAAACATATAGTCTATTTACATAAACATATAGTCTATTTACATAAACATATAGTCTGAATGCTTGTCTAAGTCTGCTTTAAACCTGGACATGATAGTCGTTGTTATGCCCTCTGCAGGCAGGTTGTTTCACTGAGTTAAATCACGGACAGAGAATACTGCCTTTTTTCTATTTAGTCGAAAGCAATGGTGGTAGATCTAGTGGCGCTGGGGCGAATAACTCCTCGACGAGTAGATTTACATTCCTGTTGATGATATTTTACGACAGAAATAAAGTCTCCTCTCATCCTCCGTTGCTCAAGTTAGAATAGATTTAGTCTTTGGAGCCGTTCCTTGTAGGTAAGCGTTCAGAGTCCTGTCACGACCATTGCACGATGTTGAATAATATTTAATAATGCCTGCCGCGACGCACAACAGAGTTAATCTTTTATTTGTCTAAGAGACGAATAGATTGAAAATCTCGCTTAAGTTTTTAATAAGATGATTATTTTATTTTACTTCCTTTAAATTAAGTAAGCCCCCTAAATTTAAATAGTTCTAGATATATATATTTTTAACAACCAATGTTGTAGTAGTCATACTAGTAGTAGTAGTAGTAGTAGTAGTAGTAGTAGTAGCAGTAGTAGAAGGAAAAAGATTTCTTGCTGTTAATATTTTATATAGGGAACCAGAGATTGGCGGGTTTTTTAATGCTGAATTGCTTGTTTCTATATTGTTATTTTTATACGAGTAACTGGACTTCTGAACTGCCATATATAAGTTAAGCGGCGTCGAGCCTGACCAGTACTAAATGGGTGACCATTTGAGAATACCAGGTGCTGTATATGCTCTCTGCTTATCTCGGCATTGTTTCCAGTCGTCTTGAACTACTTGCCATTGGAATCAAGCAATGCCGACTCAGGAGAGCGGGTGTTGGAGATTGCGCAACCCTTGCAATTACAAATTAACGCGCGGCCAGCCCCTGGCGGGGCACTCATACGTCGAAATCCACGGGAGAGTCCATCATATATATATATGTATATATATATTTCCCTACAACTTTTATTTCATTTTTTCAAATTTTAAATCTTGGCCATTGCCAACTTATCTATCCCAGCGACTTCCTCTGATGATAAGATTTTGATCTTTGAAAAGCCTGGCTTAAGGAAAATTTAACTTGAATAAATTGCCTTTTTGCGGAATATACCTTGCTTTGAACTTTTGAATTGAATTTTGATTTTGCTTTTGCTTTCTCTAATTCCTTTCCATTCTCCTTCATATATATATATATATATATATATATATAAATATATATATATATATATATATATATATATATATATATATATTTGTGTGTGTGTGTGTCTGTGTGTGTATGTATTGCATCTTATACTTTGTTTTCAAAGGCATTTTGCCCATTTTCAAATTTAAATCAAATCAAATCAAATTTATTTGACAAAAACAAGAGTAAAGTGCAACAAGTAATAAGAGATTTAAAGAAATTAAATGTATTAACCTTATTTTTTCGAAAGAGTCCTTCCTGGTCTTGTAGAAGACTTCTTTATTTTCTGAATTTTAAAGATGCTTAAAAAATAAACTTTCCCAAATGTATACCTACCAGCGACCATGCGCGATTTAAGTTCATGTTTAAAAGTCCACACAACATCGGCCGTAATCTCTAGAGGACCACGAAAAAAAAAGTTAATTCCTTTTATTTGTTTAAATCTCGTATGAAGCTCGTGATACCGAGCGAAATTATTAGAAAAAAACGTCAAGATGAAAAATAAATTTATTTTGATTTCAATAAAAATATCTGCATCTAACACATGGTCTTTTAGAGGGAATCTTGCCTCTTTCTTTAAGTTTTATATATATATATATATATATATATATATATATATATATATATATATATATATATATATGCATTTTGTCGATTCGATGTTTTAATTGTGTGTCTGCGTGTTGTAGAGTGTTTACACTTAATTCAAACTAATCTATTGTTTTTCTCTCATATCTTATTGCAGAAAACCACGGATTCAAAAAGGTCGACATCCGTCATTTTATCAAACTCGATCGTCGATGTTGGAAGGACCGATTCGCTCTGAGAATACGCAAGATGAGGGCATCGAATGTACGTCTCGCTTTGTCATTACCCCGGACGAACTGGATACATAAACTACGAGACATAGACCCGTTACCAAATCACACCCATCGTGCATTGTAATAAACTAAATTTATAATAAATCAAAGGATCAATCGATTCAACGGACAATTGCTACCCTGTGTGGTCTGATGCGACCACGCACTGTTGGTCGATTTGTGTCGCTTAAGTCAAAAATAGCATTTTTGTAAGACTGTTACGCTTAAGTTTGAAATTGCATATTTAGTTGTGTCCACGCGTTCATATGAAATATTATTTCACTAGTTTTTCCTGTCTGTCTATCTGTCACACTTAAGTTTGAAATAGCATTTTCATCTAAAACCACGCAGATTGAATGGACGAATCTTCAGACTGTCGGCTACACTATGATTGAACAACAACTTATTTTATAAACGTGTGTACACCCTCTGTCAAAAATAACGCAAAATTGATACTTCGCTTGTGTTCGCACTAATATTCAGTCATATAAAATAACGTCTCAATCTGTGAAGTTAAAAAAATAAATAATAAATACTCAGTCGGTATCGAGAGAAGAAATTACAAAGGAAAGAAAATGTCGTATAATTGAAATAGATTGAAGGATTTCTTTCTCGATTTCATTTTAGACGTGAAGGGTTGTCGGACTTGTTATTTGTTTTTGACTTTTACCTAAACACTTGAAATCGTTTCGTCCAGACGTCTTTTTTTCGATAACGTTTGTGTGATAGTACGGATATATACATACATATATACATATATATATATATATATATATATATATAGAGAGAGAGAGAGAGAGAGAGAGATTGTTCTTTATTATAGAAGACTCATAAGATGCGTGCATTCGACCTGCATGTTTAGCAATTAACATTCTGCAAAAATGTAGTATAGTTAACAGCTGAGAAAAAGGAAAAAAAAGAAAATATACAACAAACAACGTTTACCAAACGATAGAGAATGTATTTTTTATCGAACGGCATAGTTTTAAATTTTTACAACTATTTCAACATTTTATTATTTCAAAATTGTATTTATTACTTTCAATAAAATAAAGCTTTCGATTTTAAAAAAAAACAAAAAAACAGAAGCTAAGCCCAATCTGACTGCAAATCTTTCTCTAATTTAGGGTTAGTTGTAATGTAAGTCTATTTTTTTAACTATCTTTTACGCATGAAATTAAAGACCCTACAAAAAATAGACCGTCATGTCTTATTGACGAAATCGGCGAAGTAACAAATGCTGAAACAAACAAAAATCACAATTTTAAATGTTTAAAACTATGCAAGTCGATAAAAATGACATTCTATTATCGCTTGATAAAAGTTATTTGTTGTATATTTTGTTTATTTTTCAGTTCTCGGCTGTTAACTATACTTCCCTTTTTTGAAAATTCGATTTCAAACTTAAGCGTGACAGATCGACACACGGATACTTACGTCATATAGAAATGTGTAGATGCATTTACAAAAACTATTCCAAACATAAGAACGATATACCGACCGGTCGACAAACAGACAGACAGAGCATCACATAGAGTTGCGTGGATTAATTCCAAATACAAAATCAAAAAAACATCTTTTTCTTTCTTTTATTTGACCAGAATCTGGTTCGTTTTTTTGTTTGTTTTGTTTTTTGCCCGGATGTTGTTTAAATAACAAAGTGATATTTGAGTTATTCTTCTAAAACAGTATGAACATAATGACTTTTATAGTATTGATGACGAAAGTCTAAAACGTGTAAATATGAACGCAGCCATACTTCCTAAATAAGGATACAAACATTTACAAAATTTAATCGATTCGACATTGAATAACCCGAAAAAGGGTTGATGTGTCGTAAAACAAAACAACCAAACAGATCTTAAATGTGAACTATATTTGTCAGTGGCAAAAGAAATCTTTTATTTAATATTTATTGAAAAAAAAAAAGAATCAAATTAATTCAAATAATACACGTATTACAAACAGAAAATGAATTAAAAAAGCAATTGATTGAATGCATATTAAAATAGTTGAAACGTGTCTGATTGTATGAAAACAAATGAAAATATACACAAATTAACAAAAAGAGAAAATCTAATTAATTGTGTAATGAATGAGTAAATTGAGAAATAACTATTTATTTTATCTTATATTGAATTACAAAATACATCAAAGCAAAACTCAAGTCTCAAATTGGCTGATATTTTTTTCCAGACTTCCATGTCATATCTCGTGCAATAATATCTGACAACTATAATGTGATCCACTTAAAAGTAGCCCGAATAAAAGTCGACTGGAATAATGTAATAAAGAACGAGGCAGTGCGAGTAGGTTTTTCATTGTGTGCTTGTTTTGGGATTATTTGCATATATTGTATGAGACAAACTACAACCAAAAAACAAGTGGGCCACCTTGTCTAAGATTACGCTTCCTTGTTAATTTTTTTACCTGGCAACGTTTCCATGTTTGAACATAAAAGTATTATTACTTCAAAAGTTCGTATTGATGTTTTTACGTTATCATATGTTAGATTTAAAAAAAGAAATTGTGACAAAACGTTTAATATTTAACTATTATAAAAATGCAAGAATTTAAGGACCGACTTGTAATTGCATTCTTAGTATTGCTCGTACTGAGGATTGAACGGAATAAGAACTATCTACCACCGTAGATTAGATAAAGGGTTCTGTTCGTCACTAAATAAGCTACACATTCTATTTTTAAATATCTTCCAACTCTTCTATCGATATTCATTTAAAATAATTTTCTCTTTAGACATATAAATTTATCAAGTACATTTGTGTGTGGCCTTTGGTCATTTTGAAAACAAAATCACACATCGGGGATCATTGTAAGTTGACTTGGCTCTATAAATTTCTCTCCATAGCCATTATTCGAGTGGAAGTTTCGAGCTTGCTCTCGGCCTGACATGTCAGCAGGACATCCGACTGAACTTCCTGTTGCGTCGAATATATCCACAAAGGCTTCATAGTGTAAATATAGTTTTTTCTGAATCAAACGGAAACTAAGTAAATATTTTCAGTAAAGTTTTAACGTGTATAAAATTAAACTTTTATGTAAATTTCAATTGTAATCTATAGTATTTTTTGTCTAAATGACCTGATATATTTAAAATAAAAATCACGTATTATACTAGGTCTCCAATCATATATATAGAGAGATATATATAATGTAATACGCAATAATACGCAAATAAATATACAAATAACAACATGCTATATCTATACATGTGTATATATTATATATATATATATATATATATATATATATATATACATATATATATACATATATATATATATATATATATATATAACGTGTATACTTGGTATCCAATCGTATATATATATATATATATATATATATATATATAAAAGATATACATATATATATATGTATGTGTGTATTCCAATAACACATCCATATGCAACACGCTTAAGAAACTAGGCATTCCAACAGTACAAACCACATCTCAATCCATAAAACAAACTTTAAACACATCCAGACATTTCCAAAAAACACCCACATCCCATGCCGGCTTATATATATATATATATATATATATATATATATATATATATATATATATATATATATATATACAAATAGAGGGAGAGAGATAATGTAATACGTTAATAAAAATACAAATAAAAAACATGTTATGTTTTCAAGCATATGGTTATTGACAGGGAGCAATCACTGATAACGACTTGTGTTCCTCTTGCTCAGTAAATAATAATAATAATAATTATAATAATAATAATAATAATAATAATAATAATGATAAAAATGATAATATTAATAATATATTATTAATAATTATGATAATTATGAGAATAATAATAATAATAATAATAATAATAATAATAATAATAATAACAATAATAATAATAATAATAATAATAATAAT
Organism: Sepiola atlantica; assembly: GCA_963556195.1. Lineage (NCBI taxonomy): Eukaryota > Metazoa > Mollusca > Cephalopoda > Sepiida > Sepiolidae > Sepiola > Sepiola atlantica. The sequence goes on from OY744518.1 coordinate 55,346,964, forward strand.
AATAATAATAATAATAATAATAATAATAATACAAATAGCAAATACACGGTACTTACCAGAGAATTTAAGCAAATGCATGGAACACTCCAGAGAACTGAAATTCAATATAATACCAATAATCGTAGGAATCCTAGGAACAGTAAAAATAAAAACTGGAAAAAAAGACTGGGAAAAATTGGAATCAATGAGATCATTGAGAATATACAAAAGGCGGCATTGATGAACTCAACTGCAATCCTAAGGAAAATCCCTGAATGCGGAAACCAATTAGCATAAGCTACAAACGGTTACAAATCACATGAAAGTTACAATAGGAAGAAAGCAAAACAACAGGAAGAATACCACCACATAAACCCAAGGACTAGAAACTGCAAGAAATCTTATGAACTGCCCATCACACACACAAAAAATAGTGGCACCAACTTCGGCTAATACCACACAAAATAGTCGTGAAGGGTCAAGGTGGATGGTAAGACCAAAGCGGGTGAGCACTAACAACACCTCCACTAGAAGAGTGCGGGGATAATTGGGACATTCTGGGGGGAAGGAGGTATAGTGACATTCAATTACCAGCGATATATCAATTGTTAGTGGCTGTTGAGATACCGCAAAGCCATTTGCAATGATTATAGAAAAGACGTGAGAGTATTGGAAATCTGAGGAGGCTTGTTATCACTCAGACTGCAGGGAACACCACTGGTTATTATCAGTTAGCACTCACTGATGATAAGTTGTGTGATTTCTCATAGTGAGTACACATCGTACTAATTAAGTACCAAAAAACAGGTAAGTAACTTCTCTAAACCATAGGTATGACAAGGACACAAACCAAACACAAGAAAGCAGGAATAAAATAAAACAACCCAAAACTTCATAGAAAGAAATGGATCAAAAAAGAGAATAGACTGATAATGGAATGCTACTAATGTAACCGCCACCCCAAAGAAAGAGGCTAGCAGAAACGAATAAAAATATATGGGACATTTCTACTGACCACTATACAACGGAACATAAGAATAGTAGATCAAGAAAAAGAGATCCTCAAGTGAGGATGTTCTCGGGGTTGGAATAATTGGAAATCAAACAAAAGATAAATTGCGTAACAGATCAAGAAACACCACTTGGCGAAACCCCACAGGTAGAAGAGTGGCAAAACATAAAGACTGAAACTGAGGAGGTCAGATAATGACAAAATCACATAACTAACTGAGGAAGAAGCAAAAGAAGTGGAAAACATTAAACTATTCAGTACGGAGAAAAAAAACTTCCATCCCTAAGGAACACAGATTGGAAGTAATTCAAAGTAGAAACGGAGAAAGGAAATAGACTCATCGCTTACGTCTCAACAGATACTATCACAGACCTAAACAACTTTATATATGCGTGGAGCCATATCAATAAGTATGAAACTAACAAAAGAAAATATAACTAAACACAAGAATAGACTGACAAAGCCTAGATGGAAAATTAGACTGGAAACACGGATCACCAAACTTCGAAAAGATACTAAAACTGTAAACAATATAAAGAGAACAACATGAACCAATATAAGAGCGGAAATCTGTCTCGCAAACAAAGACTAAATAAGAAATATGAAGAACTAAAACAAAGGATAGCAACAAAAGAAAGAAGACTGAGACAATACAGATACTAATCTGAACAGCACAAACAGAACAGAGCCTTTGAAAACAATTAAAGGCGTAAACAGAGAAAGAGCAACATGAGAACATCCGGACACGATGGAGACAAAACACTTATGGGGCAAACTATGGGAACAATCTCAAAAACACAACAAGAATTTCAAATGGCTGAAAAACATGAAAAATCAACTACAAAAATTGAAGAAGGAAAAGAAACAGAAATTAATGAAAAAACGATTAAGACAACCCTAAGGAAAATGGCTAACTGGAAAACACTTGTCCACGATGGAATACATGCATACTGGTTTAAAAATTCGCGACCATACATTAAAGGCTAGCGCGAAACTAAAAGGATGTATCCACAAAAGAGACGTACCAGAGTGGATGACCAAATGAAGGGCAATGCTAAGACAAGAAGACGCCAAAAATGGAACGATCCCAAGCAACTACACTTGCCAATAACCTGTTAACCAACAATGTAAAAAATCCTAACGGCACAATTAAGAGAACAAATATACCAATCCCTGAATAATCGTGGACTGCTCCCCGAGGAACAAAAAGGATGCCGGAAAGGGAAAAGAGGGGCGCATGATCTGCTGTACATAGATCAAAAGATCCTGAAGGAGGTAAAAAAATCAAAGAAAAAAACATACCCATTACATGGATTCACTACAAGAAAGCCTACCATAGAATCCCTCAACCATGGATAATATAATACTTAAAAATGTACAAGATACCCGACATTAAGAAAACAATAGAAACATGGAGACTAGAACTGACAGCTGAAGAACAACATCTGACTGAAATAAAAATACAGAGAGGCATCTTCCAAAGAGACTCCCTATCACTACTAATATCTATCATACATACTATAAAAATGTGATGCCGGATACATATTTACAGATACAGAACAAATAATAAACCACCTGATGTACATGGACAACCTGGAGCTATTTGCAAAAAGCTAAAATGAACTGGAACAGCTGATAAATAAATGAAAGAGAACATTGAAAAAAGAATACTTGAGAAGAAGAATGAAGCTCTTACAGACGAAATTATATAGCATGAACCTAGTAAAAGGAATAAACACCTGGGCAGTATCACTCGTAAGATAGGCTGGACAAAAGAACTCACACCTTGACAAGAATACTAGACAATTAATGACCATGCACAATACACTACACCCAAAAGATGATACGAACAGACTCTATGTTAAAAGAAACGAAGGGTGAGGGAAGAGGCCTGGTAAGTATATATGTATAAAACACAAAAAAGAAGTTGAGAAATGTATAATCAATAACTCCAAACGGCTGATCACCGAAGCAATGGAGACGCTTCAAATGAACAACTTGGAAATAACCAAAACCAGACAAAAGAGACAAGAAAGAAGAAGTAGGAAGAAAAACAACTACATTGACGTTTTATGAAAATGACAAGAGAAGAGAGTCACCAAGATTACTGGGTATGGCTAAGAAAAGAACACTTTAACAGAGAAACGGAATCTCTACTGACAGCTTCCCAGATCAATTCGATTAGGACTAACTACATTAAAGCTAAAATAGATAAAACCTGATAAAATTGTAAATGCAGATTGTGTAAACAAAGAGACGAATCAGTAAATCACATAATAAGTGAATGCAGCAAATTAGTCGCAAAAGAATACAAGAACAAACACAACTGCGTGGGGAAAGCAATACACTTTGTATTATGCAAACAACTACATTTCCAACACGCTAACAAATAGTACGAACATAAACCAGAGACAGTACTTTGAAATCTACATCACAAAATCCTTTGGGATATGGAGGTGAAAACAGATCAACTCATACAAGCAAGAAGATCGGATATCATAATAGTCAACAACAAGGAAACATCCTGCCAAATCTTAGATTTCGTCGTTCCAGCAGACACAGAGTAAAAATAAAGGAGACGAAAAAACGAAGCAAATACACGGAATCGTCAGAGAATTGAAAAAGATATGGAGTATGAAGAAAGTCAATATAATACTAATAATCGTAGGAGCACTAGGAACAGTCCTAAACAAACCTGGAGAACAGACAAGGAACATTGAAACCAATGGGATCACTGAGACCATACAAATGACGGCAATTATGAAAACATCTATATAAGCTACGAACGGTAAACAAATCACATGGAAGTTACAATAAAAAAAATCACAGAAAGAACACCACGACATTAATCCAAGGAACAGATACTTCAAGAAACGTCATTAACTGCCCCCTTAAAAAGTGATGGCACCAGCCTCGGCTGATACCACACAAAATAGTCGTGAAGGGTCAAGGAAGATAGAAAGACCGAGGAGGTAGAGCAATAACAACACCTCTCCTGGAAGAGTGCAGAGAGTACAAGGACCTTGGGGGCTTATTGACACCCAAATTCTTGTGGAGATCAATGGTCGTTACCAGCGAGAATTAAATTGTTAGCGGCTGTTGCGATACCGCAAAGTCATTTGCAATAGTTATCGAAAAGAGGTAGAGAGTGCTAGACATCTTGTGAGGCTTGTTGTCACTTAGACTCCAGGGAACACCACCGGTTATTATAAGTGAGCAATCATTGACGATGACTTGTGTGAGCACTCTTAGTGGGTACAAATAATAATAATAATAATAATAATAATAATAATAATAATAATAATAATAATAATAATAATAATAATAATAATAATAATAATAATAATAATAATAATAATAATAATATAAAAAAAAAATGTTAATCTTAAAAATAAAAATACATATATGTAACAGTAAATAAGACAGAGAAATATAATTATTTTCCATAGAAAAAATAACGTCCTGACATGTTCGGCGTTCTGAATTCTTCCGTCGAAATAATAACTTTCAATATATTTGGCATGAAACACGGTGTAATATTCAATTTGTGGGGTACGTTTTAATTTTACAAATAACTGAGCGAGAGATGGAGAGATTTTGAATCGCTAAATAAAACTAATCGTTTTTACATTCTCGATTTCTGCAGGCAATTGATTGATATTTCTGTTGTTAAATTTTGTGTATAATTATTTTTGCCCAATCCAATATTTTACAGGAAAACTATTGAGTCTAATAAAGCAACAACAAATATACACTAATATGAACAAGAGAAAAGTCAAGTTAGTGGTTTAAAAAAGACGGACTTAGACACGATTTGATTTCTGTACACACTTAAAAGGCTATGTAATAAGCATTATTTAAAAAGTGCTCAGTACAAAGCAGAGCATTGCAATGATAAAGTACGAAGTATCACTTTGTATGGAGAACTTTAAAAATAATAACAGGGATATATATATATATATATATATATATATATATATATATATATATATATATATATATATATATATATATATATATTAAAAGAATTGTGGTTACCAACGCTAGTAAAAAAACTTTTTCAATAATTATTTATTATCTTATCATTTTAACATCTTAAGTTTTTTAAATATAATTTCATAACGCGTTTCGAGCATTTATCGTGTATCCATTATGCTCTCTTCAGATGTAAATTCCATTTGATAAAAGTGTTTCATTTGAGAAAACGTTTCATTTTTCTTTCATTTAAAAGTGTCTGTTCCATTTGACCGAAAAAATGTTTGTTCTGTTTGACAGAAAAAAATGCTATCCTGTTAAAATAAAAATATATTTAGTTTGGTCAGTGTTTGGTCATTTAAGTTCATTTGTGTATTAGGTTTTATTGCTTTAATTGCTGTCGGTCGAATCTGTATGGTATGTGTGGGTGTGGTCATTCCCGGTCATTCATGACGGTGTCCCAGCTGGGTTCACACATGAATGTGGATGTGTGGGTGGTTGGAGGTGAGGATGTTTGCTTGGGTTTGGAGAGAGAGATTAGTAGAAAAGAGGATGGGTGAGTAGATAGATAGGTAAGGGGGGGGAGTAAAAGAGGGGGAAAGAAGATTGAGGGTAGATAGAAATATAAATAGAATTATAGAAAGCAAACATCCTCACCCCCAATCACCCACACATCCACATTCATGTGTGATACCAGCAGGGACACCGTCATGAATGACCGGGAATGACCACACCCACACATACCATACAGATTCGACCGACAGCAATTAAAACAATAAAACCTAATACACAAATGAACTTAAATGACTAAACACTGGCTAAACTAAATATATTTTTATTTCAACAAGATAGCATTTTTTTCTGTCAAACGGAACAAACATTTTTTCTGTTAAATGGACCAGACACTTTTAAATGAAAGAAAAATGAAACGTTTTCTCAAATGAAACACTTTTATCAAATGGAATTTACATCTGAAGAGAGCATAATGGATAAACGATAAATGCTCGAAACGCGTTATGAAATTATATTTAAAAAAACTTAAAATGTTAAAATGCTAAGATAATAAATAATTATTGAAAAAGTTTTTTTACTAGCGTTGGTAACCACAATTCTTTAAATATACTTTTTTCTCTCGTTGGAATTGCACTGATGCTACACAACCCCCTTCTATCTCCCTCTCTCCCCCCTCTCTCTCTCTCTCTCTCTCTCTCTATATATATATATATATATATATATATATATATATATATATATATATATATATATATTGTAATATGAAAATATATGTATGTAAAATAAGCTAAGCAGAAACGTTTGTAGTTCATTCCCGGGAGAAATCATCAAGCGATTAGCCTGATGATATTCATCTGTGATGATAGACAACTGTTTCTGTGCAGCTTAGTTGTGATAAGTATACTTTTCATACTACTATTAAACTCTACTCAAGTATTAAGGTCTGGTAAATACTTAACAGTATATCTATCTATCTATCTATCTATCTATCTATCTATATATATATATATATATATATATATATATATATATATATATATATATATATATATATATAAGTGTGTTTTAAAAGGCCGAGGGCAATGCACAGTGCCGGGTAGGTTGTAAGCTAAAATAATATATCAACAAATCGAAGTGGGGCTTACTATTTTCTAAATAAAATCTGACATAACAGCAAGTGTGGTGTTGGCTGTTTGTGTGTTGTCCGGATGATTATTAAAAATCATTTATTTTATTCAATATTTCGGGAAAATCTTCACTTTGTCAAAAATAATAAACAGCAAAGAAAAAATCCGTCTGTGTAGAGAATTCACCAAAATGGATGCCAGAGAGTAGGGCTGGGGCAAACCAGTCCCACAGAGAATAGAAATTAATAAATTTTAAAATTATGTTTTGTATATAAATATATATATATATATATATATATATATATATATATATATATATATATATATTAATATATATATATATATAAGTAATATATTATTTTATAATATAAGTGTATATACATAAAATAGTAATATATGTATGTATGTATGTGTGTGTGTATTTATGTATGTATGTATGTCTTTTGTATGTATGTACTTATTTATGTATGTATGTGTGTATTTATGTATGTATGTATGTCTTTTGTATGTATGTATGTGTGTATGTATGTATGTATGTGCGTGTATTTATGTATGCACGTATGTCTTTTGTATGTATGTATGTATGTATGTATGTATGTATGTATGTATGTATGCATCAGCAAAATTCGCAATATTTTATTTATAACTCATATGGGAATATATTATTCATAACGAGAACAGCTTCCTGTATGGGGTATTATATTTTCAGAATTTTGATTCTATCACACAATAACTAACATTGTTAAATATCAATTAACAACTGAAATTGAATTAAATAGTACAAGGTCAACAGTTAAATATAGTTTAAATAAGAAGAGTGTTTTCCTTTCTATTTCCTGTCCTGGTCGATCTTTTTTTTTCAAATTATCAATTCTGTATTCCGATAAAGTTTGTAGGTCTGGTTCTGTTACTTTTTAGATCTTCATCATTATTGATGGCTTTCGTCTTTCAGATTACATTACTTATTAAATAATTAAATTTACGAATGAATGAGAAGCTGGCCGGATTGTACAGCGTGCGACAGAAATACCTCCCACATTTTTTAACTATCATCTCTCTGTAGCTAATTAACTTATGCAAGTAGCAAATATGTTTTCATTCAACTAATGACTTAACATATTTGGTACCTTCATTAAGCAAGTTGGTTGGTGCACATCGTGTGTTTATGTAGAAAATCTTTTAATACATATTAAATCTGTGATAGCAACACAGATAGCTTTTCGAGCTAATTACTTGTTAGATGAAAATTATGCTGTCGAAGAAGGAAAATAACTACTCCTATGGGATACTAAGTTTAAAGTCACAAGTGCAGCACTTAAAAACAAGACCCCTGGAAGACCTCAAAGCGCTCGAACTCTAGACAGTGTGAAAATTTGTTACTCAGCCTTCTATACGTCCAGCTCGCAAACATACCTTGGAATTGTCTGATTGAGCAGTCAGAAAACTTATATATACTAAGCTTAATTTCAATCCATACAAATAAATGATTGCTCGGAAACTGAACGATCATGACTGGGAAGATGGCTTATCAGGTTGTGACGCTGTCTTTCAAAATGTTTCTGTAATGACTAAATATAGCGATAGAAAACTTTAGAAATTGTCTCAAAAAATATATAGCACATAGAGGTCACCGTTTAAAAGATGCAATTTTTTAAACCAAATGAACAAAGATAACCCTTTGTTTTAACAGCAGTAAAATTATTTTTTCATAAATCTTGTTTTCTTTTCCCCTTTGGTAACCTTTTAAATATGTGAGGTATGTCTGTCGCACACTGTATTAATAATTCATCTACTCCTATCCTCACAAAATAGTCTTATTTTATTATTCTATAATAAAGCAGATATAAAAAGTCGCTGGTTCTTTCTGTGGCACTCTGGTAAGCAAGCTTGTCCTGTAGAACAATTAGCTGGCGTTGTATTACCTCTCCACTAGATGTTCAAATAGAATTAGGCGTAACCAAACATGTATGCACAAAATTGACCCTTGTTAGTTAAAAAGCGTAACTAAATTTTTAAACTTTTATTCTTTAGCTTATTTTTTTAAGTAAACGTCAAAATATTCCTCTATTCAAGGAGACAATATTGAATTTTTATAAAACAGATGATTTTTGTTTAACTAGCAGTAATATCCGGCGTAGACAAAGATTGTATGAAAAAAAGGGATGTATTTTTTGCGCCTATAACATCATATTACTTTTTTATTCTTATAGTTTACATTTTACGATATGGAAAATTATTTATGGAATAGTGGATAAGCAAGCCAACATGCTAGTAGAAATAAAGGCACACATCATCATTAAAGCTGAACCAAGATACTTTGGTCGATTCTTTCGACCATATATTCACTTGGTAAAATGAGCTTGATTAAACATAACTCAACACTTTATACAGTGAAGCTAAAAGATAAACCGAGTGGGCTGTTGTAAGAACGGGAGGTGATAATATATGATGTGTGCAATTGAATAAAGTATTGAGGAGACGAGAAAGTAGAGATGTAAAGAAGGGAAAGAGTGTGAGGCAAGTTGTACAAGAGATGCATGAATGAAGAGTAGGTGGATGGGGAGGCAATCAATGGAGAGGTGATTAGAAGTGTGGGACATCATTTTGGGCTGAGATCAAAGAATTACTCAGTATTAATTACATGGAAAGTAATGTGTCATTAATTAAAAAAGAATCGGCAAAATTATTTAACACCCTTAAAGCACACTCGGCGTTGACTGAGAATGAATAAGAAGACCTGAGCATTCCAACTCCAGGTCTTGAACCGTTTATTGATGTTTCTATTTATATTTCATAATTTCTATAATTTAATGATTATAAATAAAATAAAAGAACAATCTCATATATCTTTTGGGTAGATGTCAAGCGTATTGAATGATATATACTTATTATATTGACTTGAGTAATGTAGTTTAAGAAAATATATATAGTTATGGGGTCTATCTCTAAAACCCCATGAAAGGTTCGAAAACAAACATAGAAAGAGAAATAATCACAACGTTATATATATATATATATATATATATATATATATATATATATATATATATATATAAAGAGAGAGAGAGAGAGAGTAAAAATAAATAGAGATATAAATCTATAAATATATATATATATATATATATATAGTAATTTATTTAAAGCAATATATAATAGTGTTTGTTGAATATACAAATCATTGTCAGAAGCATATTAAATTGGTCAATGCAATGCTAAATTAGTTTAACTCTGCACAAATTCCATAACTTTTTATTTTTAAAATAGTTTTTTATAAAACTTTTAAACAATGGGGTGGATCGAATTAATGGTACTGTACAATGGTTGGGCACGCGCATTATGTGATGTTGTAGTGACATACGAAATAGCATGCATGTTCGTACTCAGGTGGCTCCACGCAGCATTTAAAGTAAAACCAATGAATAAAAAAATGTTATATCAGCCATAATACACAATAGTTTACTTGATTTATGCGAGCTTAACTCTTAAATGCTATTTTTTTATTGGTTTAAAATGATTTTACCAAGTGAAAAATGTTTCATAGGGAAAATATAAAGTAGTATAAATGATTTTTTGAAAAGAAATATATATTTATTGCACAACAATTAATGATGTTGTAAATGTGCAACAAACGGCATAAAATTTAACATTATAACAAAACACAACAATATAAGCATCTAATAATCATAATATGCTAGAGAATCATCCATTTTTTACTTACAATAATAATGACCAGATTTAAATGTTTAGGTATTGAATTAGTCAGATGACACTCGTTCGTGACATCAAAGATACGGATTAGTGTTTTAGCGGATGTTCTTATGTAACATCATACTGATACCTACTCACAATTTCCAACAGGCTTGTTGCAGATGTGAAACAAATTGAAGTTTGACACATTTTCGTGAAATATTATATTAAATAGCCATTTTGTTGGAATGTGTCGTATTTCAAACAGAAAGCGTTCAAGGGTTAAATTGTCTAATGTTGAAAGATTTTATCTACTTTCATTCGTAGTCTTTATCTCGATCTTGCTAATAAAATAGATTATTAAAAGTGAATTTTATAAAATGTAAAAATAAGACTACAAAATATGGACTGTAATCGGTACAGTCAACCCCGGCCCTCTCCAAAGGAAACGACAAAAGATCGTCGGTACTATACTTAAAAGCCTCTAACAGAAAATTGAGATGAAGTGAGGTTGATTCGTACTCAAATAACCCGTCATGTGTAGTTCTATATAAGGCAGATAATTTTCCGGTTCGCGAAAGATTATACAAAACTCAGAAAGCATCGAGCGTTCAGAGGATATGGTTGATAGAGAGAGGTTTAGTGAAAACACGTGTTTTTGTTCGAGGCGGTGTCGCTGAAAAACATACAGATTTTCGTCGTTGGATAACTCAATATTTTTCACTTGGGTACAATGAAGTGAAAATCCAGTAATCAGAATACAAGCAGTATTCTGTAAAAACTTTTTGAAATGTGATAAATGTGAAAGCATATAAGATACTTCATTGAATCCGCCGGATCTTCCTATCAGTAATATTTGAATCCACCCAAAAACGACCCTATGATATTTCAAATGTGTTTAATGCTTATTCGTGCATTATTCATAAAAGATGTTTCAGAGAGCAGTATTTGCTCTATGGACACTTCATATTAAAATAATACAAGATTTGTGATATTTGCAATTTTCAATTAAATTAATTAGAATTTTTAAAAAATATGTTAATATTTTTATTCGTTTTGAAAAAAAAAATATCCGAATATCTTTCATTTTGCTAAATATTTTGCAAAATATTGGTCAAAGTTACAAATTAAAAGTTAATATTAAATATTTAGCAAAAACATGTATATTTATGTTTTAGTACATTTATTTCAATTTTTTAAAATTATTTTGATATTTTTCGTTTTAATTATTGACAACTTAAAATGTAAAAAATTGCCAAAATGATGAAAATGTTATTCTCTTTGTCAATATTTTTAATCTAAATAAAAATGTAATTATCCGAATATTTTTCGTTTTGTAAAATATTGGTATAAATTCCAAATTAAAAGATATTTAAATTTTCCGAAATTGTTAATATTTTATTCACTTTGTCATTATTTTAATTTTCAAAAAAATTGATTATGCGAATAGTGTTTTCGCTTTATACACTAGTTGCATAAATTACGAAACTGTTGCCATAAATTAGAAACTAAAAGATAATATTGAAAATTTGCCAAATTAATTAAGTTTTTTTTCACATTTCAGTGTTTCTAATTTTTTTAATCTATAATTTTTGAGATATTCGACTGTGATTTCTATAAAAAACACAATGAAAAACGGAACGATGAAAAAAGAAAGTGACAAAAACAAAAAATCTATATGCGTTATTTTTCTTCAAAAACGTATGCATTTATTTTACAGTAAATTTTCCACTTACTGTTTCAGAAAATCTTTTATTTTATGTCAATAGTATCCGGAATGGTGGAAAACATGTTGATATTCTGGGAGAAACTATCACCTTTTCAAAAACACACATCTCATTCGTTTATTTAGAAGAAACTACCCAAAATGACGGCTATATTTAGTTGTACATCTTGTTTTAAAGCTTTATGTTAATGGGTATTTCATGACATTTATTCTCCAGTCCTTACCGTTTTGATAAAACAAGAAGTTTAATAATATCAGTATCAAAAAATATTATTCATGTGAATATATTTAGCCGCATTGTTTGGCGCAACAAATTTGGTTACGTATTAATATGATATATTGTTACATTTTTTCTTAGGATATTGTCTCCATCAACGTTGATATTTGTGTTCCTACAACATTTTGGCCAATGTGCGCTCCGGCCTTCTTTATGTGTATTTTCATTATGGATGGTTTCATCTTTGTATTTAAATCAGGTTGTTGTGTATTATTTGTGCACGTTGATGCACCACAATTCATATTTAACCACGAGATAAACAAACAAACAACGGGGATATGAATTCCTCATTTCTAAAATTCAGACAAAAAATAAGATATTACTTTTAGAGACTTCAGTTAAAACTTAATTTGACTACAATTTTACTAATTATGCCCGTCTTTACGTTGAGCTTCACTGCTGACTTCTGCTGATCTTGGCCCGGTAGATTAATCGATGATCGGTTATTTTAATTATGATTTTTTAAGAGTAAATCATTGACATAAACAAACAGTATTGTCACCTGTATATGCAAAATGAAATGTAATCAAACATTATAATTCTATTTTTCTAAGACGTCAAATAAAGCATTTAAATTGCGATGTATTATGCCAAATTGATTGTATTTAAAATAAATTTAATTACTATAACAAAAGCATTTAAGATACTAAAGTAACGTTAAAATTAGGAATTGAATAAAAACACAAAATGCCAACAAAAAGAAAAAGATGAAGACATTGTTACAATAATAACTTTTCTCTTTCGACTAAAGAAATCTATAAAAAAATAAATATAAAGAGACTTGCATATCCGAAAAAACGTTAGTACAAATAAGGTAGAAAAAAGCAGATTCAGCAACAGCTTTGTCTTGTAAAATAATTAAAGTTCTATATACATAGATAAGACTTCAATTTGAGAAAGGTTCTATAGCCGGCCTCTAAACTAAAGGGGGAAATACAGCTGTAATTAATCAATTAGACTATTTAAGAGCTCAAAAAACCATACAAGCACTTATAAAAAATTAAGAGGCATATATTCAAACGAAGGTTTATCTGATCCAATCGACACTGGAAAATAGACAATAAGTAAGTGAAAGGAAAAGCTTAGCAAGATCATAACTCAAAGCCTCCAGTGAAAATGAAAGGCTTACATTGTGAAAAAGTCACTTCTGTAATCTTTTGGGAAAACATTAAAAGACTATGATGTACTGATTGAAAAAGTCCTTTAAAGACAGCTCAACATTAAAACTGGGAAGTTCACCATAGATGAGCTTGAAACAGTTCTGCGAACATTAAAATACTAAGGCAGTTGAATTGGATGAAATTTTTCTCAAGATCAAAGAAACAGGGAAATTTAATGACATCCTGCTTGAGCTTTGCAACATTGTATACCATCAGAAATGCATTGATAAATGGACAAAAGGGTGCATACTTACATTCTCCTAAAAATGAGACTTGAGTATTCGAACGATAGAAAACACTGACAACCGTATCTGGCAACGTTTACAATGCAATTTTGTTAACTTGAATCCGATTGCAATTAAGAAAGTCCTTAGATGAAATCAAGATAGTTTTTGCAAAAATAGATCAACCTCTGAGCAAATCTTAACGGTGCAGAGGATTGTTGAAGAGGCACGTGATAAAAATTTGAATGACGTCTTATTGTTTATGGATGTCATAACGGCTTTCTATGCGGTTCACGAAGATATGATGAAAATTCTTCTAACATATCGTATTCCAGTTGAGACCTTTAATGCATTAATGATATTGTATAGCAAAACACAGTCGATGGTAGGATCGCCTGACGGAGACACTGATTTTTTGTAGGTTACTGCTAGTATTCTTCAGGTATATACCATAGCTCGCTATCTGTCTCGACTATATATCAGTCGACAAGTTAAAATAAAATTGCTTGAAATTAGTACTTGCAAGAAGCAGGATATATCATTTTTTTAAATGTATTCACCCTCGACAAGGCACATTGCCACTGAGACGTAAGGGGTTACTGTGGATTATGAGCCGCAAGTTAAAAGGGCATCCTAAATGAGGAGGTGTGCAGCGAAATATTTGTTCACATTACACTTACATTTCTACATGTCGTTAGAGTCAGGGAAACAGGTAGCAGGTAAGGAGTTCCAAAAGCTAGCTGCCTGAGGAAAGAAGTTATTAGAGAATGAAGCCTCCCGGTATATGGGGGCCTCCAGTGAATGGATGGTATTTAACTGATTTTCAAGTTGGTCGGGTGTATTTACGTCGAGGGAATACCAGAGCAACCAGTTCATCGATGAACGTTCCATTGAAGTACTTGTAAAACAAGCACAGGGATGCAACATTGCGGCGATGTGACAGGGGTTTGAGCTTGGTCGATAGTGAAGGATTTATTAGATTAGCGACTCTTTTTGGGGAATCTTGTCTAATAGGGAGAGACTAGTGAATGCTGTACCAGCTCAGATGTGACAACAATACTCAATGCACGGGCAAATGGTGGCTTTGTAGATATATAGAATACTGGCAGGTGTGAGAGGTTTTCTAGCACGGTAGAGGGAGCCCGCTTTCCTTGCAGCAGCCTTGGCAATGTCTTCTAAGTATTTGTTCTAATTCATGTTACTTGTCCATATTCGACCGATGAGTTTAACATTGGACTCTTAGGTAGAGAATTACTGACGGAGGTTATGCTGATGACATTGCAATTATTGCTGATACAATGAAAAGCACTACTACTCTGTCTCGAATTAATGTTAAATTGCATTGGGATTTTTGAGAACACAAGAAAAGACCGAGCACATTCTAATGGACTAACATATAAATATTTCTTCTCTAAATCGAACTTGTCTAAAAGAATATCGATGAGATTGCATACCTTGGCAGTACAGTAAATGTTCAAAGCAAAATTGCACAGAAAGTGAACTAAATGTGCGAATTAACAGAGCCTGGGGTAGACTGGACAGCAATCTGGGGATCAAATCTTCCTACCAAGATGCAACGTGACTATTTTGAATCCATTGTTACATCAGTTTTCGTATATGGAAGTAACACCTGGACGTTTACCAAAAGATTGAAGAGACATGGCGGTGTGCACTCTAGAAGAGAGTAAGTATTCAGAAACCTTACTCAGATCTCAGCCGTGATCAGAGAGAGAAGAACTCCATTTGCTGATCACTGCTGGAGGGCTGAGGATCAAATTTTCAGCGATGTTTTATTGTAGTTGTCAAAATAGGGATGCAGTTCAGTGGGGCGACTACGCAGAATTTAGGTCAAGCAGCTAGCAGGACTCAAAATGAACATATAAAACCTACGTGGAGATATGTTTAATATGGGGAGATGGTGTGAGAGGGTCAAGAGGATTCGTGACACTACCACAACTATATGATAATTATGTTACTAAAATAAATTAAAATATTTGACAAGATCTTTAAGCATAGATTTCTAATATTTGCGTGAAATGCTCGATTTGTTTTTAAACAAAATAATTCGTTAATTCCTTTTACTTTGTCATTGCAATTTTCATTTGTAATTTCCAGATTAATGTATCTTATTTTAAATAATTTTACCATTTTAATAAGATTTATTTTAACCTATTAAATATGTTGATTTGAATTAGAAATGTTAGTTCCTTTGTTAAGTATATTATTTTAACTCAACTAAGGAGGTTAGACACAAGATCAGGTGGATTTGAAAAGCAAGCAGACTAGATGTAGTGCACTCTTGACAACTAAAATGCTCGAGCAACCCCGTCGGTATTCTCTGGTATGGGCGCCTCAGGCGATTAGCAATAAATAACATCTTCTCAGAAAGAAAATGAAGCCAGGGGGAATGGACATCCTATGACTGAACAGAACCATACCTCAGCCGGGCAGCAACAAAGCGAGTGTCGGGCTAATTGCCAAAGACAACCCCGAGTGGTACGTGTTTATTTATTATGTATGTATATATATATATATATATATATATATATATATATATATCAATTTCTTAAAATAGAATGACGTATGCAACGCCCCCTTTTTAATTAATCTTAATAAACTAACATTTCTACACCAGTACAAACTTTAGATTTGTTTGTGTTAGATTTCACTTTTTTCGTCTGAAAACAAAAAGTTATTATTACTTGTGAAATACTAGGAAATATTGTACAGTCTTCATTTCCCTTTTTACTTGGAGCAAAGTGTGGTATTCTACACTTCATCTATTCTGTCCTCGGTCAGTGGAGGAGAAGTTTTTCTAGACTGAGACAATTTTAATTTTTTTCCCAATCCAGAATGGGGAGCTGAATTTTCGCCACATTTAAAACCGACCTTGTGTCTAACTATGCCCTCATAGGGAGGCAATAAAATAGGGAGAAAGAAATAATGTACACTTGTAGTATAATTTTGATTGTTTTGACCTCCGAGGCCTGGATCAAATGCTCAGAATTGAAATTTTGGAAATGGCGGGCATAATAAAAAAGGGTTTAAAAGTAGTATTGTATCATGAACATAATACAATAAAAACAATTGCGTATAGGCGCAAAATATTGGTTCCTGTTGTTGTTTTTGTTAAATATTAGTAAATGAGGAACTATTTCGAGTTAAAATCTAATTAGTTTAACGCATGTAATCTTAAGAAGAACACGCTTGAAATGTGTAAATAATCGCTAGAGAAAAAATGGCGTCTTCAAATTATTACTTACCTATTCCCCACCCCACCCCTAGCGATTATTTACACATTTAACGTGGGTTATTCTTAAACTATCATGTTTAAAACTAATTAGATGTTAACCCGAAATGGTTCATCATTTACTAATATTTAACAAAAACAACAGGAAACACTATTTAGCGCCTATACATAAGTTTTTATCGCATTATGTTCATGACGCTATGATACGTTTTGACCAAAAAAAGGTTATCCGTAAAAATCAGCAGCAGTGACTGTTTGTTTATGACAACGGGCGGGGCTGGCTCGTAAAATATCACCAGTAGCACCAGCTAGCGGCGATTAATCTGATCCGATATTGCTTTAAAAAAGTTGCAGCGAGCAGATAGTGTTGACTGCCCAAAGTGCCTTACACTCGTATGTGCTTCATTATTATGATCATGTGACACGAAAACCTATCCTATAAGTATCTATTTATGAAAATCAGGCTTTGTCGATGCCCTAATAGCGTATGATTTTGTACGTTTCTCCAGATCTCCTGACATCTATCCCAGTCTGATAATGCCAAACCAGCAGTAATAATGGGATGTAGGTATACTCTTGATGACCTTACTAAACTTTATTTATTTGGACTTTCACATTTTTCTCTTTGTGCTATGCCCTGCTGACTGTGTTTATATATATATATATATATATATATATATATATATATATATATATATATATATATATATATATATACTGCATAATCACGTTGACACACTGGTTTTCGTTAGGTCACCTGAGTTAAGCGACCATTGAGCCTGGTCAGTACCAGATAGGTGACCATTTGGCAATATAAAGCGCTATATATTCGAGGACGGCGACACCTTCTTGCATCATCTACTAGTCTCTCCCTCCTTGACAAAGTCCAGAAAAGAGTCGCCAACCTAATAGGTCACTCACTGTCAGCTAAGCTCCAGCCCCTGTCCCATCGCCGCAATGTAGCATCCTTGTGCTTGTTTTACAAATATTTCAATGGAGTATGCTCCGATGAACTGGCTACTCTGGTACCTCCTCGACGTAATCAGCTAAATTCAATCCCGTACTGCTGGCCTCTGGAGCTCCCTCCCAGACCCCTGTTTTCCTGACGGTACTTATATGCAGAAATTTAAAACTAATGTAAACATACATCTCGCTGCGTAACTCCCAATTTAGGTTGACCCCCCCCCCCCTCCCCCCCAAAAAACCTTCTCCCTTTTTTCTCAGTAGCCCCTTACGTTTACAGTGGCGTTGTGCCTTGTTTGGGGTGAACTATGTTAAAAAAAAACAAGGAGGAAACCGGATGAACTCGTCTAAGGTTAATGCCATACTAGGTACAGGTAGGTAATGTTTCTCATCCTTCAGAGTTTCTTGTCTGGCGCTGGTTTAATATTGTCAGACTGGGCGAGTATTAAAGAAAAACTGCGGAAATATTTTACGTTTTTTACTGTAACTATAAAATGGTGTTATGCACAAACAAATGCTCGCAAATAATAGTTTACGAATGCCAATGTGACGTTTGCGTTTATCTGGTACTCAAGCGCTCCAGTACATTTTAAACTTTCTTGACTGGAGCCATTTCATTTAAGTTAATTTGAGTTTCTAAATTGCCTATTACTACGGTGTAACGCTCTTTTCTTTACCTGAAAAGGACCTTAACGAGAGATAAGTATTTTTACTACATTTGTAAATTATACTCACAGCTGAATTAGCCTCCTCCTCCAAAAATGAAAATCTTCTTTTTTAGGCGATTACATGTGAACATCCTGAAAAACACGGAAAACAATTTAGAATTTAGAGTGGGGGATCAGTTTCCGAGTGGTGCCAGTTAGGATGAGGTCAGGGTTTAGATGGGTTAGAAGATAGTAAAGAATGTTTTGAAAAATAATTCACAGGAGAACGAATGTTTTGAATGATAATTTATGATAATGTTTTGAAAAATAATTCATTGGCAGAAAAATAATTTCTTTGAATATTTAAAAATATAATATATTGATGGGGCATTATTACAATAAATTATCGGGATAAAAATGATATCGGTTATAAAAGCATTTGTAAATATATGATAAAAATTAGTGCTCAAAAAGAGTTTAAAATATCGGGTAGAAAAAAGGTAGAAAAAAGAAAAAAGCAGATTTAGCAACGGCTTTGTCTGTAAAATAATTAAAGTTCTATATACATAGATAAACTTTGAGAAAAGTTCTATAGCCGGCCTCTAAATTAAAGGGGGGGATACAGCTATAATTAATCAATTAGACTATTTAAGAGCTCAAAAAACCATACAAGCACTTATAAAAAGAATAAGAGACATATCGGTTATAAAAGCATTTGAAATATCTGATAAAAATTAGTGCTCAAAAAGGGTTTAAAATATCGGGTACAAAATTGATTTAACATCGGTAAAAAGAAACAATACACAACGAAGATTAACCGAAACGAAATTGCTTCAGTCGAGGACAGTTCAATATCAGTAGCGCATCTTCGAAAATCATGTGCCAAAGTTTCGAAAACGATTCTGTAGATCTGGCAAAACTTGGTAAATAAAGAGTACAATACATAATTGTCTAGCATTGTCAAACATATCAGCAGAAAAACACAGTTAAAATGGTAAAATACGCACGAAGTTTTTACGTAAGTAAGGAGAGGTTATTCTTCTGTGATTAAACTTATTTAATATAATAACATTAAAACATTACTACTACACGCATTGTCAGCAATTTCTTGAATTAATTATTTATTTGTCATATTATTCCAGTAAATATTATTGTTATTATATATTTGTTATTTAATTCATTAATATTTTTATTATGTATTTGTTTGTTGTATAATTTCATATTTTCAAAAAATATAACATGTCTATTCACCATTATTGTTGAGTAATAACGCATAAGACGTCACGGTGAGGCTAAGGGCATGACCCCGCAATAATGAAGAAAAGCCGAAGACGAGATAGATTGTCAATTAGGCTAAAAGAACAACGGAAATGAATCGGTGACCTTTGAACGAGCCCAGATGTATGAGGTCGACGAGTTCATTTCAAAGTATGACGCCGTAAAAAACAACAACTCGGTAACCTTTAAAAGAGTCAGGTGCACGAGGCCAGAAGAAGGCACCCGGAGTTCAAAGTCAGAAATTAAAACAGCGGTTTTAAAAGAAAGAAAGAAGGGGCGCTTACGTAGCACAGATCAAGTTTGGAGGATATAGAGAAAAACTTGTCGTTGGTCAGCCCCGAAGAGAGGTACCCCCACCACGCCCGAACTGCTGTAAACAACTGGCGTCGGGATCACAAGCGTTCGCTAGATTCCGGGAGCAGACTGCTACAGAACGTATTGTCGTGTTTCCCCATAGGTTGCAAGGTAAATCACTCTGCCTGGTTTTCGTGAAAATAACCTACGTTGGGTAGAGTCGAAAATCAACCGCCGTCAAGGTAAAGAAAGAGGTTTCTTCGTAAGACAAGGGAAAGAACAATAATGCCAAAGGTCTAGTAAAAAAATATTTAATTATATATATGTGTGTTTGTTGCATAATCACATAAAAAAGGGGGAGGAGTTTTATTATTACTATTAATGTCACTAATCCTCCCGACTGAGGCAGTTCTCTGAAACCACTTCAACAGTTCGAATTATATCCTCTCCGGGCCGAAAACGATACGAAAAGTTCATGAGAGGATTAATAGTGGTTTCTAACTTTTTTAACACTTTTGATAATACAGTTTCTGTAAAACATTTTCTGTAAAACATTTTCTGTAAAACATTTTCTGTAGTCAATTTTAAACGCATGTTTTTTAAGTAATTTTAACACATATTTTAAGAGTCACTTTAAGCACAATTTTTAAGAGTCACCTTTAAACACAGTTTCCTTAGGACGATTTTAATGGCACTTTTAGGTCTTTAAACTGTCGGTCCATTTTCAAACATAGAATTTCAAATATAACAATTTAAATATAGTCTTTTAAGTCTCTTTTGATAATGCACTAAGAAAATTACCTTACACGCTCGCCCGCCGTCTCGTCGTGGGTTTGCTGGCCCTCATCTTTGTTGCTGGCTCGTGATTGTCGTGGAGAAGCTGTTTTGTGTGGGCAAAGTCTATTGACAGGCAGAAGAGAAACGCGGAGACGATTTTCCATCAGATAGATTCAACCTTTTTATTTTCACACTTCGGTTGGAAAGGGTTCCATTGTCGGTTCTTCATTCCACCCTTTTTCCTTCATTCATACTGTGGGACGTTGGATGCAGTTAGCTATTTTCTAGCACGTTTTACTCATGTCTGGCGAATTTCCACCCGACTACACATTATAGAGCCACATGCTGAGCGCTCCGACTCTCGCTTCCAGAGTCCCGACTCTTAACTCAAAACCCAACTTTTCACACAAAGTTACATGGCTGAGTCTGTTGATCCTCTCGCTTCAAACTGACTGGTAAACCAAATTTTCACCCAAAGGATCTGTGACGTCATCTGTTCAAAGTGACCCAACGTGCAAAATATTTCCGTCACTTATGTCTTTTCTGACCTTCTTTGACCCTGGCATTTCCTATCGTCCAAACATACCTCAAATTTGTTATGATTTTACAAAATGAGTCACTATGATACATAGTTGTTTGTCCCAAAATCACATATGCCTTTAAATTGTACTTAATCCTATTTCTTTCACAATTCATACTAGTCGATCTACACACTTTAAAATACAGGGCCCGTCATAATCTAACATGTATACCTAACTAACACCAGCTGGTGGTGAAGAATAAAGAAACAGAGTTTCTCAAGCACGTCCTTGTCTCCACCTTGTGTTTTGTTTGATGCTACCGGGTCCCCCAGAAGGAACGGGTATTGCAACATTATCACTTATTATCAGAGTTGTTGTCGGATTTGTTTTTGTTGTTATTATTATCATTATTATTATTATAATTATCATAATAATAATTTTAACCACAAGTAGTTTTCACACAAGTCATTATCAGTGATTGACCATTAATAATAACCAATGGTTTTTCCCTGGAACCCAAGTAACAACAAGTTTCATCATTCAACATTTTCTGCCTCTTTCGATAACCATTGCAAATAATTTCGCCTTATCGCAACAGCCGTTTACTATCGATTTCTCGCTAACAACGTCCCTTCTTCTTCTCTGGAATGTGAGTGACAATAAACACCCTCCCCTTCACGGTTCTGGTTGTTTTTCACTATTCAAGTAGAGGTCTGGTTGGTGCTCTTGCTCCTCGCTCTTTCTAACCTCTTGACTTATCACAAGAGTTTTGTATGGTATCAGCTGAGGCTAATGTCACAGCATGTGTTATTATTATTATTATTATTATTGATTTATTGCTGATAAGTACTGATGAATTACCCTGTGGTCTGAGTGACAGCACGTCTCTACAGGTTTAAAGTACGCTTCGTTCAATTCCAGAATTGTTGTAACTCACTTGTTGTTTTCCTTGAAATCTAAGTAACAAATATCTGACAAAAATCTGATTATATTACACATGCACCATATCTGATAAGTGATTAAAGAATTCTTGAATTCCTTATTAACATTTATATTCTTATTTTCGTAATTTCAATAATTTTCAAGTTATAAATAAAATAATATAAAAAAAGGTGTTTCCTTTTTATGGGTGTCAAGCGCGAATGTAGAAACCACCAACATGTTTCACCTCCTTTGATAAAAATTAAATATACTGATTCAAGTACTCTAGTTAATGTAATTTCAGAATATCTCTGCTTATTAAGGTCTATCTCGTGAACAGACAAGCATACAGATAAAAAACACTACTAAATTATATATATATATATATATATATATATATATATATATATATATATATATATATGTGTGTGTTTAAGTTATCATAAAAATAAAATAAAATTGTCCGGCGCGAACATCGAGACACGATATCATTGGTTTGTGTTTGATCGAAATGCTTGTTCAAGTACGCTGACTAATGTGCTTTCAGAATATATATATATATATATATATATATATATATATATATATATATATATATATATATGTGTGTGTGTGTGTGTGTGTGTGTGTGTGTGTGTGTGTGTGTGTTTAGAAAGGTCTATCTCCAACACCTAAGAGGAAATTCGCAAACAAACAGACATGAAAATAGAACTCTATATTTAAAAATGTCCATCTTGTACTTATCTCTCTAGTTATATTAGTCATTTACTAATCAATATTTTCACATTTAATAGTTACTAGCAATTTTTGTCACATTAGATAGTCATAGACTAACTGAATCACATTAGATAGGTACTGAACACAATTGTTTGTCATAAAGTTACTGAGTAATCCGGTTAAATTAAACAGCTACTTAATAATCTTGTTACATTAAATACTTACTCGTCACTATTGTTACGTTAGACAGGTACAGAACACCATTATCTGTCGTACAGTTACTGACTAGTCACGTTACATTAAATAGCTACTTACGAATGTTCTTATATTAGACAGTTAATAGCTATTTTTTATATCAGTTACCGGTTAATATTATTACATTAACAGTTTCTCACTAGTAATCTAAAGTTGGCAGCCATTGAACACTATCGTTCGTTGGTCAATTACTGACAGTTACATTAGTCAGTTACTGGCCAATCGTGTTACATTAAATACTTACTAATTAATCTCGTTACATTATATACTAACTAGTAAATCTTGTTACACTAAATAATTACTCATCAATAGTGGTACATTAAATTCTAACTGATCAATTTTTTACATAAAATACTTAGTGATCAATATTGTAACATTAAATACTTAGTGATCAATCTGGTTACATTAAATACTTACTAATCGAGCTTGTTACATTACATGCATACTAATCAATATTGTTACATTATATACTTTTTACATGAAATACTTAGTGATTAGTTTTTTTACATATAATACTTAGTGATCAATTTTGTTACATTAAATACTTACTAATCAATCCTGTGACATAAACTAGTAAGTGGTTAATCTTGTAACATTAAATACTTACTTATCAGCCATGTTACATAAAATACTTATTGATCAATCTTATTAGATTAATTACTCACCGATCAATCTTGTTTAAGAAAATACTTAGTGATCAATCTTGTACGTTTAAATGCTTACTGATCAATTCTGTTACATAAAATACTTACTGATCAATCTTGTAACGTTAAATACTAAATGATCACTTTTTCTACATTAAATACTTGCTGAAAAATCTCGTTAAATAAAATACTTACTGATCAATCTTGTTTCATTAAAGACTAAGTGATCAATCTTCTTACATTAAATACTTACTGATCAATCTTGTTACATTAAATACTTACTGATCAATTTTGTTACATTAAATACTTACTGATAAATATTGTTACATTAAATACGTATTGATCAATCGTGTTACATAAAATACTTAGTGATCAATCTTGTTACATTAAATACTTACTGATCAATCTTGTAACATTAAATATTTACTTATCAATCTTGTCACATTAAATACTTACTGATCAATTTTGTTTACAATAAATACCTACTGACCAATCTTGTTACATTAAATACTTACTAATTAATCTTGTTACATTAAATACTTTGTGATCAATCTTGTAACACCTAGTGATCAATTTTGTTACATTTGTGACAAAGTATCCGGGGCCCATGGGGATCGGGTATACTGGTGACGCGCTAGTATTAATCTTGGTGGTGGTGCTACGCCGACTGAGCGCCCTGCGTCGAAATGAAGTGGAGATATAAAACTAGTATATATTTGACGTAGAAATGAACTTATTCGTAACGATAGAACGCGACGCCAGCTAGTCTCGCGGACTCGTGTAAGATAGTCAAAATCAATTACCACCAGAGGCGATGAAACAGTTACAGATGTGAGGTAGAGATTAGAGAATTCCATATCGCAAATTTAATTCTGAAACATAAATAAGCGATATTATTGTTTGGGGCGCCTTTTAGAACAACGAGCAGTGACGGTTGTTTTGAAGACACCACGACGTGGAAGAGCCCACTTGACGGAGAATTATTTGGGCCTGTCATCGTAAATTACAAGCCGGGTACAAAGCACCTCTAGCTGTGTGACAGAATGAGAAAGCGTTTGTTTTTGCTGATAACGATGGACTAAAAATTTAATCCCATTTAGAAAGAAAAGAGTGAGGTGCCCGTCCCCACTCTCCTTGAGAGAGGAAGACACGCAGGAAGTAAGATGGTGGAGAACGGGGTGTGTACGACGATAGACATCTTCAATAAAAGAGTGTGTTTTTTTCACGCACGACCCAGATAGAGTCAGACTGACCACAGGAGAGTTGACGCCCGGGCGTGCGCCGAAGTTGACGAAATTCTAGCCACCGCCCTCGCCCGTTAAATTGTGACTTCGCACACACAGAACTAGCGAAATAGCTTAGACAAAAAGAACAATCTTTGCTAAAGACACTTCTTTTATTTTATTAATAATTACTCTTCTATACAAAAAAACAAACCTAGTTGTTGAACGTTGTTCTTTTCCTTTTGTTCTGCTTTGAATGATCTTTCGCCACCACAGAGCCAACCGGTCGCTATTCGCCCAGTGATCGCTTGCTGATATAAACAGTTTCAACGCATGAAGGTGTTTGTAGCTAGACGAGACGACCAGATTTCGACGTCACCTCATCATCGTCGTCATCCCGGTTTAGAGGAATTTGGATCTATAGTTTTTATTGCCACACGACGATCGGCGCGGAGTGGGGATCACACAGTAAATACTTACTCATCACTCTTGTTATATTAAATACTTACTGGCTAATCTTGTTAGATAAAACTATGTAAAGCAGAATGAAGATAAACCATTCTATGTACAAATAAACCAATTAAACATCACGCTATACTTACAATGATAGATATGTTAATAAAAGAACGGGAATCGTAAGACGAGATAGCTGATATCAGTATTGAAAGAAACCATAGTTGGCCACTTCCAACCAAATAAACAGGACAGATTTGTTAAATGTCAAATAAACATCATTGAGTTGGCAAAATGTCTGACAAGACAAGTAATATTTTGATAAAATATGATTGATTCTTGGATATATAAACTTACAAGATTGACATTTCGAGAAAACAAGTGTAAATTCTACTGATTTCGTACTATTAAATATCCGCCCACAGAAACTAGATATTGAATGGATCCGTGCCGCTTCCTTTATTTTTACCTTACATAGGCTCCTTCTATGTGAAGTTAGGTGTGTATATATCTATATTCTCGCTTTTTTATTTCATTTTACTTCGGTTAAATTTCTCAGAAATCAAGGGGTTCCTTCTTGGGGCTAACACTTAATATCTATATGAGATACATAGATATTCGAATATTCATTTCCTCTCGAACGTTAAGTTTGTAAAGAAGTTAAGACAATTTATTTTCTTCTCCCCAATTTACAACCATATTGTAGTGTATCTTCCTCGTGGTCTCTTGGTCTTACCGGATTCCAGGACAAGAATTGATCTAGTTTGGTAGAGTATCTAGTCTCGTGTTCTTACTATAGGCAACATAATTTTGAGAAGGTGCACCACTGCTCGTATAAGCCATATCAAGGGGGTCATATTTGGGCTTCGAGTATTGTGTTACTTTGAATATTTAGTCAGGGTTTACTTGTAGGGTGAAGTATCATCATTACAGGTTGTGCATACAAACCCCTGTACAGAGAGAACTTAGACACTCGATGACAGTGTCTAGTAGGACAGTTATCTCCAGTAGCCATTCAAGTTCCTTCACATATGTATATGTGTGTACAGGGTTATTACATAAACTAATAAACGGCTCATTTTGAATTTGTGAATATATATGTTCGGCAACCCGGTGAGTAACATGGGCACATTGTTATTTTGTAAACTTAACAATTTAAGAGGTGCGTCCACCCAAACTCCATTCGTCCCTAATTTTTTTTTAGTTAGATACAAACAATTTACTAGAGAAAAAGATTGCTCTAAATCAAATTTTGAACTATAGTAAGTAATATATGTTAAAATGATCAGTGCGCGTGCTTGAGCCTCAGTAATATATATGTTCTTCGTAAAACTCTAAACAATTAAATTTATCATTATGAATTATGGAATAAGGGTGAGTAACGTGTGCACATTATTTTTTTTTGTCAATTTACAATGTAGGGGGTGTAACCGAAACCTTACGATACCGCCTTAAAAATAAAATAAACATGGAAATGTAAAAGTAATGCTATATTTATTGCTTATACCCGCCTTAGGGCGTGTATTTTACTATAAAATGAAAACAATATGTATGTGAGCATTTGTTATATTTTAACCAGAGAGTATGAATTATTGGCGGGTCTAAAATGCCACGTTTATTGTTCACACGTTTAATAATAATATGAAGCGATGTCAAATTATCGAGAATGATTTACAACAATCGTAAAGTATTTACTTGAAAGAAGCTTGAATAGGCGAATTCCAGAGCATACACACTTTGTACATAACGTCAGCGATGGTCATATTCGTTTTAAAAGTTGAAGGCTATAGTGTATATGTGTATTTATTAGCCTGTTTATTACCGTTCGACAATATAATTGGGAAAGGTATAAATTCTTCTCTCCCCTCCTTATATACCGATGAATTGTAGGAAGGACGAGACTCTTAAACATTCTTACAGCACTAGTTTAAAGCAAAAAAATCCGAAAATATGTGTTATTTTCGGATTTATTTTTGCGACTAAAACGATACAGACACATATCGTGCATCGAGGGAGTGGATCGTGTCAACAAAAATAAACTTAAACCAAAGTTATCTTCAGATGTCGTTCGATACTTCAGACTGTTATCCTAGTGATCTAAGGACTACCACACTACCGTATATGGATGTGTGCTCGCATTATAACAGGGAATCTATATATGGCGCTCGTAAAATCGGTTCCGTATATTTATACTTTTTCCATAAAGATGACTTATCTAAGCCTCCACCAAAAATATTTTTATCTCTCATTTTACTTAAATTTTTACTACAAACTAATAACATAGAATTCTATATAGTAAAAATATATGATCAAATCACAAACCAAGTTTACACGCGCGAGCGCTTGAACATATAAAATTATTTTTGAAACAGATACTACATATACATTCTTTTATAATGATACTTTGACAAACATTGCATTTTTCAATTGTTTCGAGTTGCACGCATTAATTAAACCCACCTAGAAATAAAACAATACATATGTATGTCACATCAGAAACTATAATCTCGATTTTAATAACGATTTCAATATATGCCGCGAAAATGCAATTATTTATTTTAAAACAAGATTTTAAGATCTAATGATACTACATGAATTGAGAAAGATGAACACATTTTCTCCGAAATAACCATTATGATCATCGATTTATTTTCTATGTACTTACAGACATCATAAATATCGTCCAGAACTAAATGAAATCGATCTGGGAATCAATATATAAATAAATACAAAATCTGTCTAAATGGGTGGTACCAATGATACTTAGTGAAAACAATATGTCGTTTTATTCTTTAATTAAAAGAAAATTATCTGTAACGAAAGACGGAAGAGGAAAACTTATAGGAACATATTTACAAAAGTGCATATTTTAATAAAGTGCTATGCAAATGTTTACAACATATTACAAAAGAAGGTTTGTTTGTGTATTTCAA
The DNA here is from genome assembly GCA_963556195.1 of Sepiola atlantica. NCBI lineage: Eukaryota > Metazoa > Mollusca > Cephalopoda > Sepiida > Sepiolidae > Sepiola > Sepiola atlantica. The sequence goes on from OY744518.1 coordinate 55,375,520, forward strand.
ACAGAGAATAATAAACATTTTGCTGCTGATATGATTAAAATAATCAATAAAAATATCCCAAATAGAAAACAAATATTTCATGACACAATAGTTTACAATACATAATCTATTGATATTTCGTGGCGTAACCAATAATCATCTATTAATATTCTGTAACGTAACCATTTTTATTCATTACAGCATGCATGAGTTAATAGTAGTTCTCTATAAATTACTTTCATGTTTTTTTGCTTATATATTTCCAATCAGCACGTATAAACTCCTAATATTCATGCAGGTGTCCACCTTCCTTCTTTTAGATTCTTAGTTTCAGCTCTCTCAATAAACTTTCAACCTAGTTAAGATCTGGAGATTAACTTGGCCATTGACGGCTATTATATTAAAACAACGATTTTGTAAGCATTGCAGTATGTTTACGATCGTTGTTTTGTTTAAAGACATAAAATATCTCTATATTATGCCCCATTTATCCTCCCAGGCATTACTTCAATGGAGGCTACCCTAGATTACGATTGATCCGCTTTCAAACGTTACTGTTAGGATAGTATACTTCATCGAAGAGTCAGCACATCTTTTTCAAGACATATTCCGTAACATTTCTGCCAAAAAATTACAGTTTGCTTCGTTTGAGCAAAATACATTTTCTCTGTGCTGCACGTTTGATACAATGCTTGCTTTTTATAATTTAGTTTAACGCGCACCGGTTTTCGTTAAAGAAGTGTGTTCCCCTTGCAGTCATCTAAAAGATGTCATATCGACTAAGTGAACGGCTAATTGTATGCTTACCCACTTTTACTCTACTAACTTCTAATACTTCCTGACGATCTTTAAACGTAACTCAAGACTCGTTGCCAACTTCACTCGCTAATAATCTTGCTGTCCGTCCCGTTCCATTTCTAAAACGACCATAGATTTTACAAAAAAAAACGAATAGAATTGCACATCTTCTAATGATAGTGTATCGTACTAACTGAACTAAGTGATACATTTAACTGATGAGATATCTTCCTGTAACCAAATCCATTTGTATTAAAGTCAGCAATACGTTTACAGAAATATTGATCAAGTATTTTGCTTTTCCTCATGTTGGCAATGTTTAAACGACGGTTAACACAAAAGCAATGACGCAATGCTTTTAATAATTTCTGATAGTAATCATAGAATTAACTTGGCAACTTCTGAATAACAACTCTATCTTAATTTAACACATTATTGTAAGATTTGAACACTTAAATTTCACTACTATGCATTTTGTTTAATTTGTTCCAGATTAATTTTATGATTACTTTACTTAACCTGTTGTGAACAAAAATCTGCTGTAAAGTTCTGAGTTCGTAAATATCGGTTTTTCTTCGTGAGATATTTTACTGTTATTTTGTTAATCGTTGATTATTTGATTATAGGCTTTAATAAATGTATTATTAACAGTGAATATTTTATTAATATAATTGTGTTCCTGTTGATTCACTTTCATCAATATCCTTAGGTAACATATTAATCTTTCTGTGTACGGATGAAATAATAGGAAGAACGGTACTCTAATGAAATGATAAAGTAACTAGTTTACAAAAATAAAAATCCGTAATAACACATGCAACCAGGCAGACACAAATGTATAGTCATTACTTGCCTGGCATGGAGAGAAATATCGTATCCTAGACACTCGCCTTTAAACAAACTCATTTGTTGAGGTCGTCCGATATTTCGGACTGTTATCCTGATGTCTAAGGACGATGATATTACTGTGTATGAATTTATACTCGTACTATGACGGGGATTTTATGTATCGGCGCAGGTAAAATCGGTTCTGTATATTTATATATATTCCTAAGAAGATGATTTATGCAAGCCTGTTATATCTCATATTACTTAAATATTAATTCCAAGCTAATGAGATAAATATCTATATAGTAAAAAATATGAGCAAATTACAATCAAGTTTTAACACGTACGAAGGAGTGATAACTTGAACATACAAAATACTTTTTGAATGAAACGATATTTTCTTTTTTTGTATTGATGAGTTTTTGAAGTGTTATTGTTTAATTGTCTTGAGCATCACGTCTTAATTTATCTACGTAAACCCCATCTGGAAATAAAGCAATATTTAAAGGAAATTATGATCTCAATTCCAATTACAGTTTCAAAACATGCCGTTAAAATTCTATTATTATTTTAAAACAATATTTTAATATTTAATGATACTACATGAAGTGAAAATGATAACCAGCTTCTCCGTAAGTCTCCACCGAAATATGTTATCTCTTATGTTAATTATATTTTAACTACGAACTAATGTCATAAACTTCTATATGGTAAAAGGTCTTATAAGAAAATTTCAATCCTTTTTATAACATGTCTGGGGACAGGACACTTGCATATACAAAATAGTTTTCGAATAGAACGATATGTACATTCGTTTCTGATGAAGCCTTTTTAAATGTCTTGAGAAACACATTTCAATTCGTCTACGTAAAATTCATCTAAATAAAACAATATATTGATATTTTTCTTATGTAACACACACATACGTATATATATATATATATATATAATTATTTTATTTAAAAAAATTTAATTATTATCTACATACGCATACGTTTCATCTTGGCGTAATCATCAGTATAGAGATAACCATTCAAGCCGGTCGTGCGATTCGAACCCCGGAACGAGAGTTGTTTGTTTATAAATCCAAATCTGACGCTTTAACCGATGAGGCCGGCATAAATCATTATGCGAAATAAACTTATTTATGTTATTAAGCGAACATTTTTATAAGCAGCAATCAAGAGTGTTCTACATAAAGGAACGTTGCATTATTGCCAAAGTTGACGGCTGTCTTTTCTCGCAGTAAACGGCACAGCCAAACGGGGTCTACAAATAATTAAATATTATATGTATAATCTTAGCGGAATCATCAGTGTAGATATAACCATTCAAGCCGGTTTCATAATTTCTTTTGTAACACGCATGTATATATATATATATATATATATATATATATATATATATATATATATATATATATATATATAAATGTATATGTATATATATATATATATATATATATATATATATATATATATATATATATATATATATAAATGACTGAATACTGGTCACCCCTGATGATGGAATGTTATTCAGTCATTAATAGGATTAAAGTAAAAAAAAAAATAAATAAATAAATTAATCTTGTATTGCCAATGGCTTATATTTCAATTTTGATTAACTAACCCTGCAATACTTGGAAATTGAACGACCAACCCACACCTTATCAAGACTAGCGAGCCAACGTTTCGTTCAACACCGGAATTTGAATCATAACCGCCTATAACAACAACAGCGGAGACATCGCACCAAAGACGTTTATCAAGTAACAAAGAAATAAGTTTATTTATTCTTATTTTTTGATGAAAGAAAAAATGACTCAATACTGGTCACCCCTGGCGATGGAATTTTATTCCGAAATTAATAGGATTAAAGTAAAAATTAAAAAAAATAAAATAAAAAATGAATCTTGTATTGCCAATGGCTTATATTTCAATTTTTATTAACTAACCCTGCAATACTTTAAAATTGAACGACCGACCCACACCTTATATATATATATATATATATATATATATATATATATATATATATATATATATATATATATATATATATATATATATATATATATATATGAGGTTAATACAACAAATGATATGAGGCAACTAATATCTTGAATACACTTTTTACTGTTATCTACTGCATCAATAGCAAACAAATTTCCCGCCTGGATAACTTTTTTCGTTTTTGGACCACCATTCACCACTTTGATTACTTTTTAATCAACCTACTTGATATTTTTCCTGGAGCTATTTTGAACTTTTGACTTGGATGAACTGTATAGGTTTACAAAAAAGTATGTTTTGGGCCGATATATTTGATGGTTTATACACCTTTATGTATTTTTATATATATTTTTTTATATATTTTCAAAGTTTAATTTTTATTAGCTGCAGTAATGCCATTGCGGTAATGGTCCTCTGAGCAGAAGATTTTCTTTGAAAACTCATGAGTTAAGGACTTTAAAGTACTTTGCCTGAACATTGAACTGTAAGAAAATTTGATTCGCACCTTATTTTATTCTTTCACTTCATCTATTGCTATATATATATATATATATATATATATATATATATATATATATATATATATATATATATATGCGTGTTACATAGGAAATGCTAATCTGAACTTCAATTTAATTTTTAAATACGTTGTCAAAACTTAATTATTTGTTTTAACATAATATTTTAATAAGTATTATTTGTATAATGTGCCATATTCTTCTCATTTTTAATCTAATTCTCACAACGACTGATTGAACGAGAATAATCTACCCCCGTCGATTAAATAAAGCGTTCCGTTCGAAATTCTGTACAGATTCCCGAATTCGATATAAAGATTCCTAAGTTGGAAAAGAGACACCCGAAGAATGTCGAAGGTTACGTCGGTCGAAACGATGTGAGAATAACATCTAAAATTAGAATAATAATCGGAATAATCCAAATGATCCAAATAATAAATCCTCATCTAAGAAGATACCGAAACAAAATAAAATGGGTGTCTCTTTTACGGCATATTGACTATTTTTTTAGATTATTTAAAGGTGGAAGACAATACGAAATAATTCATTGATGCACGTATAAATTTCATTCATAACTAGGGGAGTATCTGTAGTTTTCCAATTGTTTTACTTGTTTGAGATATATCCCACTAGTGTTATCGATTCCATAGTTCTAGTTGGTATCCAGTATACAATCCGTCTGCCTAAATAACAAAAGAAACACAACAAAATCCGTTTTATTTGGATTATTCAGACTACCATTCCCACCTTCGATATTATTATTATGTTTAATATAACTACATGAACGATAACAAGATTTTACAAAATTTATTTATATTTCTCCAGGATAATCATGATTTTGCATGCGGTTCGAGGTATTATAAATATCGACCAAAACAAAATGAAATCGATTTGCAAATCAACAACCAAATAAATACAAATTCTATTTAAAATATGCATTTTTGTTTAATATGATTCTCTAAGTCTGTCTTTTCTTTTTTTGTTGTTGCAAAGAATATTTTTTGAATTATAAAATGACACGTTTGGTTTTCAATAAATATCATTTGTTCCATCCCTTTTAATAGGGGTGGGGTATAATGGGTGAAAATTTTAGATTCATGCGAGTAGTATTTTTTGTGTTCATTTATACATAAATAACACTAAACAATCAAACATTTTGAAAGTTTTGCAAAAGTCAGAAGGTGCAGGCCAAAAATAGCCGTTAGGGTTCCACGGGACTCAAAATTAATCATTTTTCGGTGAAAAAGTGTTTTCATGCGAGATTGCAGGTCCTAAAACATCCTCAAAAGCTATGAATAGATATAGATGGTTAAATCTGATATAGTACTTTAATTTAGGACCATTTTCAGGCTGTGAAAGGGTTTTCATGAATGTAAAATAGCCAAAAACTAGTGGCCTGCACCTTCTTAATTTTGCAAAATTTTCAAAATGTTTGATTGTTTACTGTTATTTATGCATAAAATAACACAAAAAATACTTCTCGCATGAATCTGGAATTTTCACCCATTACGTTATCTTCCATAATGCTGTATTTATAATATTTTAAAGACAAGTTTCTAGGAGAATGTCAAAGGTCAAATTAGCAAAATATGTGAACATACGGAAAAAAAGTGAAATTAAATAAGTGATGATGTATCGATGGAAGTGAAAGCAGAATTGCTAAATAAGAAAGCGAATATAAAGTAAGTCGAGGACACCTATATAGACGGGTGCTTAAAGTAGAATAAGTAACAATATCTCGTTGTCTCGTCATCACTGTCTTGAATGTATGTGTGAGCTCAAATAAAATACAACTATTCAGAGACGAATCAATATGAAGTTATCGTTATTCATTACGAAGTACGGTTGATTTTTCATCTAGCCACAAAGACTTGAGTCAAATGATTTTGATATTTCAGTTTCTACAGGACTGCAAAGTCACAGCGATTCCAGGACTCCTTAGACGATCAGGTAACGCCCATAACACGAGAACACATACGCAGTTGTAAAAGAGGGTGTGTGGGAGCAAGAGATTGAAATGTTATACAGAAATACACTTAAATTAAGCGGTAAGAAAAGCACGTATTCACAAAAGAGAATTTTATGTGTATATCAAAGCCAGTGGCTAACAGCTGTTGTAAACAAGAGAATACTTCTTCTGGCGATAAGTGTTTTTGCAAAACAAAATAAAATCAGGAGGCGTCTGAAAGGCAATAAAGGCTTTGGTGAATACAAGAAAGCCCGGGTGATTTTTTAGTAGGGCCGCTAAGGATAGGCAAACAAGTGTTGTAATGTTCAAGTAGATGTGAACTTTATACAAATGAAACTTAAATACAAGGAAGACAATACACGGGGTGAGGCAATTAGCTGAGATAGTGAGGAAGGTTTAGTTGACAATTTAGTGATATTAAATATTCACAGGACAGAACAGCCGTTACTAAGATCTTTCCTACTCAACTGAATATCTATAAAATTTTCGCCTTTATATACGCCCAGGAATTTCTGAAGTTGATCACAAATAATATGATAATTTCACACGGACCTTCTGCTTGGATCTAAAATATACATCTGCATTTATTAATCCAATCGGAAGTCTTCGCCGAGCAATATGTAGACATACGATTTTAGGCACTTTTATTTTGTACTTCAAATGATAAACTTCTATCGTTCCAGGTATGACGTCATCGACCCACCATGGCGACGCCAAGTCTGTTTAATCGTTATTTTTAAAAATAAAAATCGTTCCAGACAAGGGACGAACTACTTGATGTAAGGAGCTAACAAGAATAAAATAAGATTATCGCAAAGGCAGAGGATGGCTATTGGCCTTAGCCTTGAAAAGACCAGGGCTATAAGGAGGAGGAAAACAGTCAGCAGAAAGAGAGTTCCACAATCCCGCAGTTCTTGGAAAGAAGTTACTCGAATAGGAAGCTGTATCACAATGAGGTATCAAAACATTGAATTGGTGAAGACCACTAGACCAGCGAGTAAAACGAGCTGGAACAAATGAAGTAGAGAATATATTACAGAAATATTAATAACACATGCCATAATATTACTAATAGAAAAGACTAAGACTATCAACATCATGTAAGTGAGACAGAGGGTGTAGAGAGGATAAAGGATGTGGCTAATCAAATTACAGATATGTTTCTGCACCTTATCAAGAACCTTCAAATGGGGCAGAGTTTCACCAGCCCAAACATAACAACAGAACTCGGTTCCTTTGACTGCGATTGCATCCATTTTGTAAATATTAGGCCATTAAGCCTACTAGTATATAAAACGGTTTGTTAAGAATAACAGGGAATTAAATTTCGGTCGGGGTTGTTATTCTAGAGATTAGGATTACTAGACTGTGGGAATGAATAGAAACGGATGTGACGCCACATGGCTCAAATAGAGAGTTACAGGAAAAGAACACATGTTGGGATGCGCTCACAAAATATTAAATAGTGGTCAGCAGTTTCCCTCTGTCTCACCTACCTCACTGGTCAGTCATTTGAAACGACTATCAAGTAGAATAAACTTTCTCTGTCATCCATCAGTTTTATCTTGTCTGGGGTTTTTTTTCAGTATAAATAAGGAGCTTTGATTTCAGGCAGCAGGCCCTCAGTCGTGAAGGTTCAAGAGAAGGACGTGTTCAAGAACAAGGAACTGACAAGGTATGGATAATAAATGTAAACTTTAATGTGCGTTTGTAATAATAACTACAACTTGTAATTTTGCATGTATGACACATGGTTGAAACACAACACATTAGGTCAATTCTGAATCCTAGCTTACTATTAAATATTTATAAACAGATTGAGCAAAATGTAAACTTCATATTATCTCATGTACATAGCTTATGCACACATGATAATAATATAAAACTGTTTGAAATTCAAGACATTTTATTTTATATCGAAAAAAAAAACGTTAACTAAGTGTAATAAATTCAGACTTTGAATTTATCGTATATTTTTACTTCCTTCATCCTTAACATGTGTGTTGTGTGTGTGTTTTTTACGTTTATTCACTCCAAACATTGGCTATTGTTAATTAGGGGCCATATATATAGGGGCATGCTAACTGTGTAGTTGTGCAGCCAGCAGTGTGTGCACATTACATTGAAATATATATATATATATATATATATATATATATATATATATATATATTGTTTAAAACTGATTCTTATATATAAAAGTATATAAACATATACACCTACCTAGCCTTATATATGTGAAGCAAAGAAGGTACACAGAGATAACTAAACAACGCATTCTGACACAGAAACTAGGACGTCGCGATTTTTTAAAAATCTACAATAGTGTGGACAATGGACACTCAACGATTCACCTGCTATAACATCACAATGATGTCGTTTGCACGGCAACTGATGAGGCTGAACTATTTGCCCAGCGTTTCGCTTCAAACTACCCTTTTTCTCAGCAAACCACCCCTTCACTTAATTTCAATTGCGGACCGAAATTACACTTGAAAACCTTGTCATCACGCCTATCTCAGGTCAGGGATATTATTTAAAAAAATCTTGAAACCTCTAAAGCTTGTAGGCATGATCTTATACCTGTAATAGTAATAAAGAAATGCTCAGCATAACTGGCCTCTGACCTCTCCAAACTCTACAACAAATGCTTAGCTGAATCTTGCTTCCCCGATAGCTGGAAAATTGCCTCTGTGGTACCCGTCTGCAAGAATTTTGGGGATAGAACTGATCCTCAGAACTACCGCCCAATCGGTCTACTCCCGATCTTTGCTAAAATCTGTGGATCTATAATTAGTCTAGCGATAGTCCGACACTTTGTTAATGCTAAATTTCTTTCTGACCGTCGGTATGGATTTAGACAAGCACGATCTACTGTATATATCCTAACGTTAATCTCTGAACGCATATATCATACACTTGACAAGACAGGTGGGGCTAGGGCAGTAGTACTTATATCCAAGGCTTTTTACAAGTTAGTGCATCAGGGGCTTGTAAAAATTCGCTCATATGGTATTACTGGAAATATATTTAATATAATTAGATCCTTTCTAACAAAAAGAAAGATTCAGGTTGTCCTCGATGGCCGTTCATCTAAGCAACATGACACAAATGCTGGTGTACCCCAGGGATCCATCCTTGGACCTTTATTGTTCCTGATTTTCATAAACGACCTCCCTGATGACATCGAATCTGAGATAGGTATATTTGCGGACGACACCACGCTCTACTTCCGTCATGTAGGCAAAACGGACGTGAACATATCTGAGGCAATGACTGAATCTTTAGAAAATGACCCCCAGGCTGTATTGGATTGGGGTCATTAATGGTTGGTGACTTTTAATGCCGCACAGACAAAGCTCCTTTCCTTCAATAACTACAAGAAACCTCTTTAACCACCGATTGTCATGGAAAATAATACCGTACCTGAGAGTTCAACATACAAACGCCTCGGTCTAACATTCACAGGTAACATGGATTGGAACAAATACATTGAAGACATAACCATAGCTGCATCAAAGAAGGTTGGCTCCCTCTACCGTGCTAGTAAACTCCTCACACCTGACATCATCCTGTATCTCTACAAAGTCACCATCCGCCCATGCATGGAGTATTGTTGCCACATCTGGGCTGGGGCATCATCTACTAGTCTCTTCCTCCCAGACAAGGTCCAAAAATATTCTCCAACTTTAGAGATCCTTCACTATCCACCAAGCTCCAGTCCCTGTCCCATCGTCTCGATGTTGCATTCTTGTGTTTTTTTTTACAAATACGTTAATGAATTATGCTCCGATGAGCTGACTACTCTGATGTCCCCTCGACGTAAATTCACTAGACAAACTCGACAATCGACTAAATCCCATCCATTCACTGTGGAGATCCCCAGATTCCGGAGAGCCTTCTACTTCAATAGCTTCTTTCCTTGTGCTGCCGAACTCTGGAACTCGCTTCCTGCTTTACCGATTGTACCGACATTTAGAGGGTTAAAACTAATCTAAACACGCATCTTGCTACACAGCTGCCAACTTAGGACGACACGCAAAACCTACACCCTAATTTTAAGTAGCACCTTACTTTTACAGTGGCGGCCTGCCTTGTTTGAGGTGAAATATATTTTTCAAAAATGTTAACGTATATATATATATATATGTATATATATATATATACGTTATGGTATATCACGGTATGTTTTTGCTTAATTAATCTGTTTTTAGATCTTCTAGATCTGTAGGATAATCCTTTTTTATTCCTGTCTAATTGTCGAATGTAGGATCCATAGATGTTTTGTTCAATTTCTGTTCGCGTGTAATTTAGACTGACTCACTCAATCATCTTAAGGCGGAAGCTCGGACTTTCATATTCAAGACTGTTGAGTTCGAGATGTGCGTTGAATTTATAACGTTTTAAAAGTACGTATGTGTGATGGGTTCCGTATTGGGAACGTGATCACATGTTAGGCGTATGGCTAATTAAAGTTTACAACATTTAAAATTTTTAATTTACAATAATGCAAAAGAGTAAACGAAGTGTTTTTTTTTATATTATAGTGAATCTCTCACTTAGGTACTTTAAAAAATGTTGACTCGATTCGCAATTAGTGTTGTTTATTGTGAGGCGTCTAGTATCATGTACAAGGCCTCTAAGATGATCAGTCATTATATATTTGAGTCGTAGTGACAATATTCGTATTATTAACTAAAGGTTGTTTGAATTGCAAAGGGGGGGGGGGATTTGTGTTACTTCAAATGCTTGCAGATTGAACTTGAGTCGGAACGATGTAAGGTGAGCCTTCGGGAAAGTGTTGTAGATATGTTGTTAATGTAACAGTTTTAATATTATTATTTGAGGAAATACATTCTCCAAAGGTGGACGCTGAAAATAATAAATTACGTTGGTTCATTGTACTAGTTTTTTTGCCTGAAAGGTGTTATTGTTTATTATTAGGCAAGAAGATGGAATTTTTGTAGTAAATAATTAATCTTATTCTTGTATTTGTATTAATATGTGTGTTTATTATGTTTTAATTTCGTCGAGTTTAAAGTTATGATGCAACTAGTTACGGTAGAATATGTTAATATGGTCTGTATTGTGTATCTGGTGTTTAGTTTTTTCTAGGTTTCTAATGGTTAATTATATATGTTGGTCCACCAGGTAATTGGGAAATGTGTATATATATATATATATATATATATATATATATATATATATATATATATATATATATATATATATATATATATATAAACTTAGATATTTTCCGACAATGACAAGGTAATCAAAGCTGATCTTTACTTCAAAACTTACAGCTGTTTTCTCATATTCAATACAATCGGTATATTAATAATAGATAAGACCGAATCTCATAGACAAATAGAAAAACAACTTACTTCACATAGTTTTAAAGAAAAACGTCCATTTTTCCTTCGATACACGCACAAAACAAAAAAACTTACAGTCCGCCATTTTTCAACTTCTACTTTCAAATTTTAATACCTTACATGAGTCGTTTTTTCTGTAAATCTGAAATAAATATCTCAATTAATAACTGCTCTGAAATTAAATATTAGTACCGTAGAAACGTATCATATCTATTCAGCCTAACAATTTTGTTTGACTATATAACTAAATTGTATACAGTATATCTATCTATATATATATATAGAGAGAGAGAGAAAGAGAGAGAGAGAGAAAGAGAGATAGATAGATAGATAGATAGATAGATAGATAGATAGATAGATATTAAGATATAAAATTAATATATGTATTATATATAAAATTAATAATTATATATATATATATATTAAGATATAACATTTATATATACATATATTATATATAAAATTAATAATTATATATATATATATATAATTATTAATTGTATATGTAATATATGTATATATAAATGATATATCTTAATATATATATATATATAATTATTAATTTTATATATAATATATACATTAATTTTATATCTTAATATCTATCTATCTATCTATCTTTCTCTCTCTCTCTCTCTCTCTCTCTCTATATATATATATATATATATATATACATATATCTTGATTACTATAATTTACTAAAATATATTACATAGCGGCAGGTGAATACTTAAGATAAATTGTATGTTTTCTAAAGTTCTATATCACATATAAATTAAAATACATAATTAGAATTTACTTACTTTTACTTTGCTATAGTTATGAGATTTCTTCTTCAAAATAACTACTTTCATTATACAGAGTGTTTTGAAAATCGATAACATAACTGCAGGAGTGTTTTATATGTGCGAATAAGTCCCAAATTCTCGGTTTATGAGTAATATGCTATTGAAACAAATACTGATCAACATTCTTTATTGTAAAGATCTAACACGTTCAAAGTCTGTAATAATGCATAGCTATTTTTATATATGGTAGAGATAAACACTATTCTCTGTGAAATAATCAAAACTAAAATAAACCTGGGCCTTGTGTGTTGACATACATCAACGAACCCATGGAAAAATGTACAGCAAAAATATTAAGATGGCGGGGCTCAGAAGAAAGATCTGAATGTCCTGAATAGCAGCGATTCCTTTGATTGCCAACGTAGGTCAAACTCCTATGAATTGTTGTCCTTCTATTTAAGGTAACAAAATGCAACATACCAAATAGAGAAATAAATATAAACAGACAAAAGATAACGAACGCCGAATAAAAAATAGACAAAAAATCGATTAAAGTAGTAATAGAATCCTATTGCAAGGGAAGCTCACACAAGGATAGCACTTTACACATAAACATAAATTATTTTGATTTTAAGGAAAAAATTATTACAAATCTATATCTTTTAAATTGATTCAAATTTGCTTGGAATTGTGTTAATGCGATGCGTGTGGGCTGAGGTTAAATACGATATATACTATACTATATATTATATTTTAAATGAGGAACTCATGTCAAGCTTGCTATTAAGTTCAGAGCGTAACCTAGAGATGAATAAAGCTTCTTTAATTCGAAGATTTCTAATGGCCCTCTCCGTGGTCAAGATGTTAACTTTGATAAGTCTGTTAGCGTGTTTGCATGTATTAAGGTACTTGAAGAATGATGATGATTGTGTTTGTGTATGTTCCTTAATCCTGATGTGTAACAGTCTCATGGTACTACCTATGCAAAATTTGTTGCAGATGGCGCATTTTAATCTGTACACCGTATATATGCGGTGACAAATGCCAGTGGTATATATTGGACAGTTAGTCAGTGTGTACGGTGTTGAGTTATATTGGTGTTTGCGTGTAGCTAGCTGCTTCCTTAGTGATGGACCTGAAGTGGCAAGCTGTATGTTCAAGCCCTCTCTGATAATGACTTTGTGAATTGCTGTTGTGATTTTATCACTGTGATGAGGCAGTTTAAAGAAGCAGGTGTTGGATGTAAAGCGTCTCATCTGTTTTTGAGGGTTTTCCAGGTGCCTCATGGTGGTGTTTGGGTTTCTATTCAAATCCAGCACTTGATGAAAGTGCCTAGTGCAGGCGGTTTTGTCTTCTCATACACTACACTGTCCTGGATGCGTGCTATTTCATTCATCGCATATCCTATTTTGGGTCTTAAAGAGAGGGCTGACTTGTAATGCACAAATATGTTTCTGCTAGCTGTCTTCCTGTAGAATTTTGTTATAAGAGCTCCTTTATCAGAAATCTTAAGATTAAAATCCAGAAGTGATAGGGAGCCAGAGGAATCAGAGTGCTCAGAAGTGAACCGTATACATGGGTCTGCATTAGAAAATGTGGTGTAAATGTTCTCAGCTTTCTTACGTGACGATGTAAAGACCAGAACGTTGTCGACGCATCTCGAAAGGAATATAGCTGAGTAGCAGGTGTTAATGGCTTGAAGCTCCAATCGATCCATGTACGAGATGGCAAGTAATCCTGAGAGACTGGATCCCATTGGAAGTTCTGTTATTTTGTCTGTAAGTATGGTGTCCAAAGGTGAAGTATGTATTGTCAACTATTATTTGTAATAGTTCGTGGAGATTAGTGGTCGTGAGGCCAAGGAAGAAAAGGTCGTTGGAAGAGATACGGTCAGTAATTAAATCGACCGCTGGATGTGCAGGTACGTGGGTGTAAAGGGCGACGACATCTAGGCTGAAGGTGTATTGGTGTTGTCTTAAATGGTGTGGTTGAAGTGTGTGTAGACGGCGGATGACCTCATCAGCACTATTGACTATAGAACAGCATAATTACAATCTTATTACACCTGACACTATTCTATATCTCTACAAAGCCACCATCCGCCCAGGCATGGAGTATTGTTGTCACATCCGGGCTGGTGCACCATCTACTAGTCTCTCTCTCTTAGAAAAGGTAAAAAAATGTATCTAATTTAATAGGTCCGTCACTATCCACCAAGCTGCACCCCCTGTCCCATCGCTGCGATGTTGCTTCCTTGTTCTTTATTTACAAGTACTTTAATGGCATGTGCTCCGATAAACTTTCTTGCGTTGTGCCCTCTCGGCATAAATACACTCAACCAACAGGGTAATCAACTAAATCTCATCCATTCACTGTAAAGGTCCTCAGATGCCGGAGAGCCTTCTACTCCAATACATTCTTTTCCCGAGCTGCTGGCCTTTTGAACTCCCTCCCTGCTTCCTGTTTCCCCGACTATAGTGACATGCATAAGTTTAAAACTAATGTGAACAAGGATCTCGCTCCACAGCCCCAATTTAGGATGACTCCCTAAACTTTCATCATAATTCTCAGTAGCCCCTTACGTCTACAGTGGCAACTTGTCCTTGTTTGTGGATGAACTAAGTTTTTAAAACATCGGAAGCGCTTTTTTTTGTTTAATTCAAAAGTCGCTTGAATTAGCAAATTGTTAAACTGAATGGCAAAAGGCGCTTCTATGTGGACGAGGCCAGGCATCAATGCAATATTTTTGCTGGCGTCGTTTCCAAAATCTACAAAAATGGTGATTGCCGAAATTCGTCACTGTTCTGCAGAGAAACTAAACCGATACACAACTTTGTTATTTCACAAGACCACGTTCATCGAGTTTTTCGATCACTAAATGGAAATAAGAGGTCTGGTTGAGACAGTCGGCATTCATAAATACTCTAAGCACCTTCTCTAATCAAAGCTGGTCCCTTATCCCGACTCTTTAACCTATCCCTAAAAAAAGGTAACATCCCTGAAGACTGGCAGACAGCGACTGTTTGTCCCATCTTCAGGAAAGATGACAGATAGAATCCCGTCAACTATAAGGCAGTCTAACTCACTTCTGTTGTCTTCAAAGTCTGAGACTGTTCTCAAGTCGGCCATGATGTTGCATCTTCTGACCACAGCATCAATTTCCCAAGTCGAATACAGCTTGGTACTGAAGAGATACTGCTTAACAAATCTCTTGATTATGGAGGGGTAGGAGTCACTAAAATCATTAATTATGGCGATGCAGCTTATATTGGTTTCGATTGACTTTGTCAAGGCCTGTGATTCAGTGAATCATAGACGTCTGCTTTACAAGCTCCAAGCCTATGGCTTTCAACCACATGTTGTGAGATGGAGCAAAGCCTTTCTTGCTTGCGGCATTTTTCGGGTGCAAGTCAATTGCTCTCTGTTTGGTGTTTCTAATGCGGTTAGTGAGGCGCCCTAATTCTTGGTATTGGGTCCCTTGTTGTTCTTTGTGTTAGTCCATGATCTACCGGAAAGCATATTTCAGAAGGTTCTTTTTTTGCCGATGACGTCAATATAATTGCTCCAAAAGTGACTAAATCCCTCCGTAGATGCCTCAAAGTCTGGAAATGGTCAAACCTCTGGGATGTGTCTATCAATGTCAACAAATGCATTCATGTTCCAGTCGGTTCATCACCTAACAAACCACTGTATTTCGTACCTAGCTGAGTGATGCTGGACGAGACGGCACAGTCCGATGATTTGGATGTTGTGGTCAATTACTATTTTACTCCGACTGCCCAATGCATTCAGGCGGCAAATAAGGCCCGCAATGTGCTCTTTCTCATTTACCGCTCATTTACTACTGTGACAGCCGACATCATCCTACCGCTATACATATCTCTGGTGTGACCAATTTTGGAATATAGAAACCAAGCTTCATTCCCCTATTTTGTTCTGGATATCCAGCAACTAGAAGTGGTTCAGAGACTTGCGACGGGCATGGTCCGTTGACTCTACATAAAGTCATATGAACAAATATTGGTGGCCCTCAACCTGTATTCGTTGGAGTGTAGACGGCTGCTTAAGAACTTAATCATCGCATTTATAATCATGCGCGGCATCTATAATGTGCATCGTGACCTTTTTTTCACACAGACTCTGCAGCTAGGGCTTCGTGGAAACTTATTTAATTTTTTCGGTTCAGGTCGCCACACCGTGGAACAAGCTGCCAGAAATCGGTACCAGCCTACAGACGACCAAACAGTTCAAGACAGATCTGGATCTTTTGATAAGTATACCCCAGTTGAGCGACGAAGATGCGCGGTGACAAGTTTTCTGGCGGAAAACATGAACCAGAATTCAAATATACCTTTCGAGGTTTTTCAACCCAGCGCCAAGACAAGATCTCCACAGAACTCAGCAAAACATGTACTATAGTCTCTTTCGTTTCATTAGAAAAAATACGGCGTTCTTTGTCAGTGATTCTGCTTCGTAGAACAGCCTACCAGAGGTAGTGAGGATGCTTATCATATCCAGGTTTAAAATCCTTGAGAAAAAAAAATCACACATCACAAGATGCGCAGATCTTCTAACTTTCTATTTTGCTATTTTTTATCCAAAACAATTGATTTAGTTTTATTTGATATTGATCACTTCAATCTGCTTCAAGACTATTTGTATATTTCATGAAGTGTGTGACAAGAAAATTAAAACGACCGGTGCGTAAACACCAAGTAAGTTTCAGTGGTAATAGAAAGGAGCGTATTGTAACATGGGAGACTAGTTAGCCACTCACACTCTAAAGCCTCGGTCACACAGAGCGACTTCGCTCGCCGCTACTGCAGTCACACGATGCGACTAGGCTGCTACTACCCGCCGCTACTGCAGCAGCGGCGAGTAGTAGCAGCCTCGTCGCATCGTGTGACCGGCTAGTCGCAAGTAGCACATCTAACTTGCGACTAGTTTACACGTAGCGCGTGATTTCATGATCACATGACCTGGTATCGCGCAATTTCATGATCATGTGACCTGGTATCACGCAATTTCATGATCACGTTACTTCGTATCGCGAGATTTTTTTTTCAAGACCTAATAGCAGCTGCTACAAATCAATATTCGCTTCTATGAACTCACAGTCATGTGGTTTGTTGTCATGACAGAAAAACAAAGTTTGAAGTGACCAGCTAATTAAATCAGTAGATTTCTGGATATTTACAGAAACTACGAGGTTTATGTGATACAGACAATATACAGTATATGAAGAAACGTGCGAGGGAGTACAATTTTAAATATTTAATGAATTAACTAATTGAGGCTGGTTTTTAGATTCCTTGCGAAAATAATTTGAAAAAGAAAATAAAGACGTTGAAGGATGCATATCGGAATAAAATCAAGTGGAGCAGGAACTAATGATGTTTATAACCAAAGCTTGTTTAGTTTGAAAAAAAATCTGGTCTCTGGCCCGCGACATGTCTTCGCTATAAACAAAGGCACGGAACTGCTAGACGGGTAGTCGACTAGATGTTACAAGTAGCGGCGAGCGAAGTTGCGTAGTGTGACTGAGGCTTTTGGAACACCAGTAAGCGATCAATGGTAATGTTACGTAGCGATGTTGTCTGAGGTGTGTATAATC
The DNA here is from genome assembly GCA_963556195.1 of Sepiola atlantica. NCBI lineage: Eukaryota > Metazoa > Mollusca > Cephalopoda > Sepiida > Sepiolidae > Sepiola > Sepiola atlantica. The sequence continues at coordinate 55,393,407 of OY744518.1, forward strand.
TAATGATATATTCGTGTTGGGACCCCCGCATGTTGTCATAGTCTTTGTCCACGGTCAAATTATAAGACACGGGTCTTCTACTTGGATAGAGGTTTGGTAGAGGTTTTATTCAGGTGATGAATATACTCAGATATCAGTTATAACAATCATATATATACATATATATATATATATATATATATATATATATATATATATATATATATATATATATATATATGTGTGTGTAAAGTAGTAAGGCTACCAACATTTGTAAAATCTGTTTTCAACATTTATTTATTATTTTGTTATTTTATCATTTTATAATTTTATATAACGCGTTTCAAGCGGTGGTTCGCTTTCATCAGATATGTAAATCCATTTGAAGAAATGTCTTTCGATTTGAAAGAGTGTTGTTTCATTTATGGACATTTGTTATTGTTTGACATTTTGCGCATGCGTGGGTTTTTGGGTGTGTGAATAGTACGTGTTTTGATAATTTTATATCTTTTATTTTTATTTTTTATTTTTCCTACTTCTCTAGGTCAAAGTCGTGTTTGTTTATTAAGTTTGTGTCATTTTGACCTTTATTTTATCAGTCATCTAAATTTCTTAGGGTGCGTAGATTTTCTTTTGAAATTTATTACTTTTCATTGCCCTGTCTCCAAGAAGGTTGTTGTGCCCGCGTGTGTGTTTGTTCGTGTGTGCGAGCACGTGTGTGGTCAGTTCTGAATCTTGTACATAGGTGAGCGACATATACACCCACACACACGCATACACAAAAACACGCACACACACACATATGTGCGCACACATACAGGCGTATGGTTAGATAGTGATATAGAGGTAGAAAAAGGTTGATAAAAGTGTGTGTTGTTACAGTTATGAGCTGTTCAATGCTGGATTTAATTTAAATATGAAGTTTTTTTCTTGTGTTAGAAAGTAGGTATAATCTTGGCTTTGGAAAATTGGCATTATTTTTAATTTTCCTCCGCTGCATGAGTGCACATGTTGTGAGACTAATAATTTACGGTTTTCTTTGATTTTAATATTGCTTTTATTTAAAGATACTCTATTATTAAATGTTTTGGTCGCACCTCACACGTTGTACATTCTAGCACATAGACAACGTTCTTGGAGGTGCAGTTAAAGTCTTTTTTATTGTGAATGCTTGTGTTGTGTGTTTAAATGTGTATGAGTTCCCCTCTATTATTATGTCACAGACCCCACATCTTTCTTTGTTGCATTTTGTGACCCTTGTATTGTGTGTTGGTTGAGTTTGGATGAAGTTAAAATTTGTTTGAGGTTTTTTGGTTGGCGTTTACTATTTATTATTTTCGTTATTTTTAATATTTTGTTTAGTTTGTTGTTATGGTTGAGTGGGGTTAGGTTTCTTGTTATTTGTGTGAATAATTCTGGATTGGTTTTGCTGTGTGTAGAGATGTATGCTAATATTTGTCCTTTGTTTCGTTTTTTGAGGATTCGTAATTGTTCTAATGGAATGTTTTCTGCTAGTTCTACACCTTTGTGTATTATTTGTAGCGAATATCCTCTTCTTGTTAAAGTTTCCCGTAGTTCTTCCAGTCGGATAATCCGGAGGTCTTTGTCATTGACTATAGTACAGATCCTGCGTGCTAGGGAGTAGGGTATAGATTTTAGGCAGCTTTTGGGGTGATGGCTTCTTAAATGGAGATATTGTTAGGTGTCTGTGGTTTTGTGGTAGATGTCTGTGATTATGGTAGTGTTTTTAATTTTAATCAGTACATCTAGGAAGGGTAGTTCTGTTTGACTGTGTTCAATGGTGAATTTAATCCTCGGGTGTAGGTTTTGTAGTATGCTGTGTAATTTATTGATGCCCCCCATGTGGGTTCCCAGAGGATAAAACAATCATCCAGGTATCTTTTCCAAGATTTTATGAAGAGTGTTTGAATATTCTGTCCATATATTTCTTCTATCTTTTCATACAAGGTCTTCTCTAGGTAGGTCAGTGTTAGGGTGACATATTTTTGTGCCATTTTGGTTCCCATTGCTGTACCTAGAATCTGGCTGTAGTTTTTGGAGTTATTGTTGGGAATAATGTCTATGCTGTCGAGGATGAATTGTTTGGTGAATCTGTGGTGTAGTATTTGTAGGTGCGTGTCCATCCAGTGTGATATTGCCTGATAACGTAAGTCATGGGGTATGTTGCTATATAAGCTGCTGATGTCAAATATAACTAATTTGGTCCCGGGATTTACTATTTGTGGTAAGGAGCCTAGGAAGTGTATGTCGTCTCTTATGTATCTCTTGACTTGAGCGGTGAATGGTTGTAGTAATATGTCAATTAAGTTCCTCAGTCTGCTTGTTGGGCATGATGGTCCTGCTACTATGGGTCTAAATGTAAGGTCACTGGGTCTCGGGACACTAATATATTCTGATGTCTGTGTGTTGATGGCATTTCTTATCTCATTTGATTTATGCATCTTAGGTAGTCTGTAGAAGTTGTTTGTTTTAATCATGAAGTTAGTTAGGAAATCTTTTTCTTTCTTTGTTAGTATATTATTGTATGTTGTGCAAAGTTTTGTGATTTTTGAAATGATGTTGTTATCAATGTTGGTGCTAATTGGTTTGTAGTAATCATTGTTTTCTAGTACCACTATAATTTTCGATTTATAGTAATGATTGTCAATGATGACTACCGCACGCCTTTGTCAGCTTCTTTTATAATTATGTTATTATTATTTAGGATGTTATCAAGTGCTTGTTTTTTAGATGTTAGGTTACTAGTAGGTTTAGTTTACTCTGAGGGTTAACGTTTCAAGGTGTTTAGTTCTTTCGTATTGTTGTGTTTGTTAAGGAAATATGTTGATTTGTTTCTCACTAATGACTGATCTGTTTTGTTTTCTTTATTGTTTAGTGTTTCTATTAGTTTAAATTTGCGTTCAAATTCTTTAACGTCCTTCCTCAGTTCCGTGATATTACTTTTGGGAGTTGGGCAGAATTTGAGGCCTAATTTTAGTATTTCTATTTTCGTCCTTTGTAAATGTGTATGTGGATAAATTGATAATTTTGGGTTTTAAATTGTATAATCTGGGATTATTGTCCGGGGAGGGGTTTCTAAAAAATGAAGATGAGTGCTGTTTTTTTTCGTTGATTTGAGGAGTTGTTGAAGAGTGATTGCTTTCTATATATTCTGTGTGTTTTAGAGGATTGTGTTGTTTTCTGGCAAAATTGGTGTTGTGCGTGTTGTTATAATTGGTGTTGTGCGTGTTGTTATAAGGTTTTATTTTGGTATATTTGAATGTGTTATTATTGTGAGTTAGTTGTTTCGGGTTGGGGTATCTTGGTAGAGGTTGTTTATGGTGGACGTAGTTGTGGGGTCTGTATTGTTGTGTAAGTTTATGTATGTAGGAATTGTTGTATGGCTGCTTGTTTGATGATGTGGGTAGTGTTTGGAGTATTTCGATTGTATCCATTGGTGTGTAGGGTGGTTGTAGGGTCTGTTTTGTTGTGTGTGGTAGGGTAGAAGGTTGTCGTATGAAGGTTTCATCTGTTGGTGTGGTGGATGTGGGTAATTGTTGAAAGGTTTACTTGGGTGATTTTGGTAGGGGTTGTTGAGTAAGGGTATTTTGTGGTGGTTTGTTTGTGTGGTGTAGGGTGTATTATAGGGTTTTTATTGTATTAGTTGGTGTGGGTGAAAGTATTTAGGTTTTATTGTGTTGAGCCGTATTCGTAAGGGTTAGTGTATGGTTGAGTTGTATGTGTGTTTATGTTGTATTTGTTGTGTGTATGTGTGTGAGTGTGGTTGCGGGGTGAGCTTAATGAAGATTTGGATTGAAACTATTGAAAGGGGTGGGTAAATTATGTGGGTAGATTTATGTTGTTTCCTTGTGAGTAACTGGGTCTGTTGTATAAGTATGTGTGTGTATGGTATGTGTTTTTCTTATTACCTCTGTTTTGTGTTATCCACTGGTTTTGTGTGTGTCGTGTGTGGGTGTTTTCCATTGGGTCTTGTTCTGGGTTGATATTTTGGTTCATGTATTTGTTTTGTCTTTTCTTTATCGGGTAAGCTTCTTAGCCATGATATTTTTCTTTGGACAATATTCCTGGATTTTTCTCCCTCCTCTGTGCATTCGGATTCCCAGAGTTCTGATAGGAATTGATGAGTTTCCGTGAGGCATGATTCTTTGATTTCAGTAGAAATTTTGTTATCGATTTCCGTGTATTTGTTTGTAACGTGTATTTTGTTGTCATCTTGTATGTCAATTTGGGCTTGTAGTTTGGATATTTTTAGGGCTTTTTTGATTCTTTGTTGTTCTTCCGTGTCCTGTGGTTTTATTATTTCTCGGATTTTTTGGGGGGATGAATTGTTCCTCCATCTCCAGAAATGCTCTATATGTGGATGCGGTATCACTACTTTTTATTGCATGGTAGAAAGCCATTTTCCTTAGTTTTAGGAATGGTTCTCCATATTTGGAGGTTTTGTTCTTTCGTTTTTAACGATTCGTCCTTGATATATGCTAGTCTGTAGTTTTCTATGAATTCGTGCTGGGGTGTAAGTAGTTGTATAATTGTCTCTTTGGTGTAGTCTTGTTCCTTGTTTTGTTGATTGGATAGAAGATGAAGTACCGTGTCCACTTCTCGTTGAGTTTTCGTAATTCTTCCTCGAGAAGTTTTTGTTCGTTGTTGTGGATTTTCTGGAGTTCCAGTAGCTTTTCCAAGGATGTTTTACTCGTTGGTGGCATTCTTTCGTTGTACTTATATATAGAAAAGAGGGTAGTGGAGTATTAGTGCTATTCAATCGAGAGAAAAGTATATATGTAAAGGAGTAAGGCTACCAATATTTGTAAAAAAAAATTTCAACATTTATTTATTGTTTTGTTATTTTATCATTTTATCATTTTATATAACGCGTTTCAAGCAGTGGTCCGCTTTCATCAGATATGTACATCCTTTTGAAGAAATGTCTTTCGATTTGAAAGAGTGTTGCAATAAAAAGTAATAAATTTCAAAAGAAAATCTACGCACCCTAAGAAATTTAGATGATCGATAAAATAAAGGTCAAAATAACACGTACTTAATAAACAAACACGACTTTGACCAAGAGAAGCAGGAAAAATAAAAAAATAAAAATAAAAAATAAAAGATATAAAATTATCAAAACACGTACTCACACACTCGAAAACCCACGCATGCGAAAAACGTCAAACAATAACAAATTTCCTCAAATGAAACAACACTCTTTCAAATCGAAAGACATTTCTTTAAATGTATTTACATATCTGATGAAAGCTTGAAACGCGTTATATAAAATTATGAAATGATAATAAATGTTGAAAAAAGATTTTACAAATGTTGCGAGCCTTACTCCTTTACATATATACTTTTCTCTCGTTGGAACTGCACTAATACTGCACTACCCTCTTTTCTAAATATATATATGTATATATATATATATATATATATATATATATATATATATATATATATATATATATATATATATAGAAAGAGAGAGAGAGAGAGAGAGAGAGAAAGAGAGAGACAAGAGAGAGACAAGAGAGAGAAAGAGAGAGAGCGAGGGGAGGGGGAAAGAAATACACTTAACTAAGAGACAGAGAGGTTAAGATACAGACTTATGCTAGACTATTGCATCACTCGGTTCTGCCCATTGGGGTTTAAGACAAGCACATACTTCCCGCGACAATTCACTTTAATGTCTGACTGGGAAAAGAGACCACAAACTGATGATGATGATGATGATGATGATGATGATGATGATGATGATATATATATATATATATATAGAGAGAGAGAGAGAGAGAGAGAGAGGGGAAGAGAGAAAGAGAGAGACAAGAGAGAGAAAGAGAGAGAGCGAGGGGAGGGGGAAAGAAATACACTTAACTAAGAGACAGAGAGGTTAAGATACAGACTTATGCTAGACTATTGCATCACTCGGTTCTGCCCATTGGGGTTTAAGACAAGCACATACTTCCCGCGACAATTCACTTTAATGTCTGACTGGGAAAAGAGACCACAAACTGATGATGATGATGATGATGATGATGATGATGATGATGATGATGATATATATATATATAGAGAGAGAGAGAGAGAGAGCGAGGGGAAGAGAGAAAGAGAGAGACAAGAGAGAGACAAGAGAGAGAGCGAGGGGAGGGGGAAAGAAATACACTTAACTAAGAGACAGAGAGGTTAAGATACAGACTTATGCTAGACTATTGCATCACTCGGTCCCCCCATTGGGGTTTAAGACAAGCACATACTTCCCGCGACAATTCACTTTAATGTCTGACTGGGAAAAGAGACCACAAACTGATGATGATGATGATGATGATGATGATGATGATGATGATGATGATGATGATGATCATCATCATCATCATCATCATCATCATCATCATCATCATCATTTGGAGGCGTAATTAAATTAATAATAATGATAAGATTTTAAATAAAACTCAGAATTCATGAAACCAAAAAACACTGACGGGCGATTATACATCTATTCCAGATCTCCGATATCTCTGCTAATCGGACGTGGTATCGATTATCTATCTTGACTGTAATTAAAATACTGGACGCAAATCATTCATAAAGAAAAAAATTCGAGTAAGACAAAATATTTATTGCAATTAAATAAAACATAACAGTTTCATATTTTCAAACATTGCTACAACACACATCTTATCTTTATGACGTTAGTGCTAAGTCTGTTCTGGTGCTCTATACGGAAAATGCTGACTTCCCGATTAACTCCATGTTGGGGTGAAACAAGAATTTATGTTTACCTCACTTGCCTTAAGGACATTTTTCTACTAAACAACACCCTTCTCTCCCATTATACGCCAGCCTCATCTTTATCATTTCTATTTCTATTCATTCTCTCTCAAAATGTGTTCCCCGTATAAACGCTATAAGAAATACTATCAACGGAAGAAATTAATATTAGTCTACTCGGGGCTTGATTTACGCCATTCTATCGGTCTGTCCTATGTAGTTCTAGGATGTCCACCCTCCCAGGCTTTGCCTCCCCTCTTTGGGGAGGAGTAAGTTTATTGCTCACTGTCTGAGGCGCCCTCTATCGAGGAATGCCGACGTGGCTGCCCAGGCTGGCCAGAGTGCTCACTTTCTCGGCGCTGGCTTTGTGAGATTTTATGTCTCACTTTCTCGAATCGACCTTGGGTCACATCTTACCTTGTGGTAGTAAGATAAAACTGGCCTTGTGCCTAACCTCCTGAAGAGGAGGTAAATAATACTGATTGGTTTCCCTTGTGATTTAAAAATATTTTTGGGTTTGTCCAATTTAAATGTTATTTCTATATTCATATATAATATATTATTTTATGATATTGTTTGATAATTTGAATCATGAGGCGCGAGTTACCTACCGCCTCCTGTGTAAGGGGAAGGTGACGTCATGAGTGAGACGGTTCATGTTGGGTTATTTGTTTAGTTCGGAATTTTGTCTACGTCGGACGTGTGTCAGTCAGGGGCTGGGCACTTAAAAATACAACAGTTCACTGACATTATTTTTTTCCGGAGAGGCCAATTAACTAAGTGAACTTATCTGTTTTGTTTTGTTGTTTATTCTCGAACGGATTTTATGTCCAGCCTTGATCAACCAAAAAACTTCAAATTTAATACGGCGGATTGAGAGATAGGTCATCATCCTGTCACCGTCGCTTTCTGATTAAGCCATGGGGCCCCTATCAAACAATATAAGTATATAATATAAAACAGTAATAACACATCACTTAATAAGTCCCGAGAATAACATATAGATGGCCTCACTAATAGGAAGATCCGTGTACTTTGTATAAAGTAGTAATGTACTGATCTAATCGGATTATTAGTTTAGAAATTACAGTTATATAAATGGCCTCACTAATAGAAAGATCCATGTGATTTGTATAAAGTACTAACGTACTGATCTAATCAGATTATTAGTTTAGAAATTACAGTTATATAGATGGTTTCACTAATAGAAAGATCCATGTGATTTGTATAAAGTACTAACGTACTGATCTAATCAGATTATTAGTTTAGAAATTACAGTTATATAGATGGTTTCACTAATAGAAAGATCCATGTACTTTGTATGAAGTACTAACGTACTGATCTAATCGGATTATTAGTTTAGAAATTACAGTTATATAGATGGCCTCACTAATAGAAAGATCCATGTACTTTGTATGAAGTACTAACGTACTGATCTAATCGGATTATTAGTTTAGAAATTACAGTTATATAGATGGCCTCACTAATAGAAAGATCCATGTACTTTGTATGAAGTACTAACGTACTGATCTAATCGGATTATTAGTTTAGAAATTACAGTTATACAGATGGCCTCACTAATAGAAAGATCCATGTACTTTGTATGAAGTACTAACGTACTGATCTAATCGGATTATTAGTTTAGAAATTACAGTTATATAGATGGCCTCACTAATAGAAAGATCCATGTACTTTGTATGAAGTACTAACGTACTGATCTAATCGGATTATTAGTTTAGAAATTACAGTTATATAGATGGTCTCACTAATAGAAAGATCCATGTGATTTGTATAAAATTATAACGTACTGATCTAATCGGATTATTAGTTTAGAAATTACAGTTATATAGATGGTCTCACTAATAGAAAGATCCATGTGATTCGTACAAAGTACTAAGGTACTGATCTAATCGGATTATTAGTTTAGAAATTACAGTTATGTAAGTGAAGCTAATGTTGAAACTTTTCAAAACAATGTAAAAATCTGAATTTCGTGTGTTTATAAATCATTACATTTTGATGCGAGAATATACTGTTTAATGGCTTGATTAGTGTCATTCAGAATCTGCTCTGTCAGAAACAACGGTTACGAATTGGTATGCTGACTGTAAACGCTGTAGTATAGACACAAATTATGCTGACGGCTCAGGTAACGAAAATTCGGCAGTTGTCCCGTTAAACATTTTTTAAAGTCCAGATACTCGTTTTGGTCGATCGTAAATTGAATTTGCGTGAGATCGTAAAATAAGCTAACGATATCAGAAGGCAATGAATTCACCATTTTGCATAAACATTTGTCAATGAGAAAGCTGTTTTTGAAGTAGGGGTTGCGTTTGACTAAAGTTGAGCAAAAACAATTATAACGCGTCGACGGCTTAAAGCGTTGTTTGCAATTGTTTCAACGCAATAAATAAAGATGTAGTCAAATCGACACTGAGCTGAGTACGCGGCAGAAGGGGAAACCGTTAAAAGCGACTAAAAATGTAAAGGTCAACAGGTAACAATTTTGGCCTTTGTATTTTGAAATGCGCAAGATAATTTGTTCATTTATTACCTAGAGAAAAGAAGAACCATCAATATCAAATATTATATAGCATCATTAGCACGTTTGAAGAAAGAAATCGCTCCAAAACAGCCACAAATGAAGAAGAAAACGTGCGCTTAACCATGCACCGTGTCACAAGTTTATACATGAATTGCACTTACAATTGCTTTCTCATTCATCCTATTATGTAGGCCTGGCCCCAAAGAACTTATGGCTGTTTGCATACCTCAAAAGAAGGCTCCAATGAAAGAGTTGGCTCAAATGAAGAAGTGATATCAGAAACTGAGGTGTATTTTGAGGCCAAAGACAAATCATTCTACAAAATCAATCATCGAGTTGTTAGAAAAGCGTAAGAATAAATGTATCACAATAGAAGAAGACTATGTTGATGATTAAAGTTGAATCTTTCTTTTTATTGTTTTGTTAGTTAGGCACAGGACTTTTTTCTTCTTTTTCTTAACATAGTTCACCCCAAACAAGGCAGGCCGCCACTGTAAACGTAAGGGCTACTGAGAAATAAGGGAGAAGGTTTGAGGATGGGGGTCAACCTAAATTGGGAGCTGCGCAGCGAAATGTATGTTTACATTAGTTTTAAATTTCTGCATGTCAGTGCCGTCGGGGAAACAGGGAGCAGGGAGGGATTTCCAGAGGCCAGCAGCACGGGAAAATAAGCTATTGGAGTAGAAAGCTCTCCGACATCTGGTGACCCTCACAGTGAATGGATGGGATTTAGTTGATGTCGAGTTTTTCTAGTGAATTTACGTCGAAGGGGGCACCAGAGTAGCCAGCTAATCGGAGCATAATCCATTGAAGTATGTGTAAAACAAGCACTAGGATGCTACATTGCGGCGATGTGACAGGGACTGGAGCTTGGTTGACAGTGAGGGACCTATTAGGTTGGCGACTCTTTTTTGGACCTTGTGAAGGAGGGAGAGACTAATAGTTGATGCATCAGCCAGGATGTGGCAACGATACTCCATGCATGGGCGGATGGTGGCTTTGTAGAGATACAGGATAATGTCAGGTGTGAGGAGTTTACTAGCACGGTAGAGGGATCCCACCTTCTTTGCTGCAGCATTGATAATGTCTTCAATGTTTTTGTTCCAATTTATGTTATCTGTGAATGTTAGGCCGAGGCGTTTGAATGTTGAACTCTCAGGTACGGTATTATTTTCCATGACAATCGGTGGTTAAAGAGGTTTCTTGTAGTTATTGAAGGAAAGGAGCTTTGGCTGTGCGGCATTAAAAGTTACCAACCATTTATGACCCCACTCCACTACAGCCTGGAGGTCATTTTCTAAGGATTAAGCCATTGCTTCGGATATGATCGCGTCTGTTTTGCCAACATGACGAGAGTAAAGCGTGGTGTCTTCAGCAAATAAACCTATCTCAGACTCTATGTCATCAGGGAGATCGTTTATGAAGTTCAGGAACAATAAAGGTTCAAGGATAGATCCCTGGGGTACACCAGCATTTATGTCATGTTGCCTAAATAAACGGTCATCGAAGATAACCTGGATTTTTCTTTTGGTTATGAAGGATCTAATTATATTTAGTAATTGTCCAGTAATACCGTATGAGCGTATTTTCAGGAGAATCCCTTTAGTTCCATACCTTGCCAAAGGCCTTGGATAAATAAAACGATACTGCCCTATTCGCCTGCCTTGTCGAGTGTATGATACATGCGTTCAGAGATGACCGTTAGGATGTCTGCAGTAGATCATGCTTGTCTAAATCCATACTGGTGGTCAGAAAGAAGTTTAGCATTAACTAAGTGCCGGACTATCGCTAGATTGATTAAGGATTCGGAGATTTTAGCAAAGATCGGCAGTAGACTGATTGAGCGGTATTTCGGAAGATTGGTTCTATACCCAGAATTCTTGCAGATTGGTACCACAGAGGCAATTTTCCAGCTATCGGGGAAGCAAGATTAAACTAGGCATTTATTGTAGAGTTTGGAGAAGGCAGAGGCCAGTTTGGAAGAGCATTTCATTATTACTATTACAGGTATAAGATCAGGCCCACAAGCTTTGGATGTGTCAAGGTGTTTATGATGTCTCTAACCTGGGATGGGGTGATGACCAGGTTATCAAGTGTTGCTTCGGTCCGCAATGGGAATTTATGGAGGGGGTGATATCTGAGTTCAAAGTTGAGTTAGAGGCGAAACGCTGGGCAAGTAGTCCAGCCTGATCAGTTCCCGTGCAAACGACATCATTGTGGTTTGATAGTGTGGGAATCGTTGATTGACCATTGTTAACTACACTATTGTAGATTTTCCAGAAATCGCGAGTACCTAGTTTCTGTGACTGAATGCGTTTTCTTATTAACTCCGTATACTTTCTCTTTGCTTCGCCTATCACGACTTTACAATTATTTCTTGACTCTATAAATTTATGTCTATTAGTAGCTGACTTACGGAATGCTTGCTGCCTCTCAGCAATGGCAGCAAGCATTTCGACGTGAACGATTGGGGAGAGTGAGGCTTGCTAAAGAATTTTTGCATGGGAACATAGGCTTCAATGCCTGCTTTGACCCATTCAGTTAATTCATTTGCACACTGATTGACTCAAAATCAGCCTGCTCGTAGTATCTCGTTATTTTGAGCAACGGTTCATCAGCTTTTAAACGACTTTTAAGGGTTATATGAAGCATTAGCACAATGTGATCAGCATTCCCGAGTGGGCTATGAGATTTCGTCACATAATCCTCGGGCATTGAGGTCAAGAAAAGGTCTAGAAGTTAGGCTTGCTGGTCTACTCGATCGGGGATGCGGGTCGGAAAATCGACAATCTGAGAGAGGGAGTGAGCTAAGGAGAAATTTTACGTAGAGTTGCCGGTTGCCTCAGTAAGGCTGGAGAATCCCAACCAGTCAGGGTAGTGTGCATTAAAATCCCCAAATACATGTATCTGGGCATTCGAGTCAATTGAGAGTGCTCTATCTATGCTTTCAGAGACAGAGTTTAGCAGGGTACAGTCCTCGGTTGAAGAGTAACGGTATAAGAATTATAAGTAACTGACGCTGTGATGTAAAGTCAATCAAAAGCACATCTAGTCTTGGCCACTCGATTCTAACCTATGTCTCTAGTCAGGGGGAGGGTGTTCCAAACATAAACTCCTAGACCGTCCATATGTTTGTCAGAGTCTTTACGGTAGAGTGGGAGGTAGTCAGTCAAGGCAAAGTGGTGAGAGGAGATTGAGGATTGAAGGTTTGTTAAACTTAGAGCTAGGATATCCGGGGAGGTGTTCAGGAGAAAGGTTTCTACGTCGTTGATGTTGGTTCTAAGTCCCCGGATATTTTTGAATGCGAGCCTCAAGGGCGGAGGCGAAAGTGTTTTTTGTTGGATGTCTGGTTTAGGTTTGATTTGATTTTTTGTAATGACATGTTTGTTTTGTTTTAGAGTGGGTTGGGCAAGGTGGGTCCTGGTTTAGTGCCAATAAGCTGACACAACCAGTCCATTTGTCGCGACCTGGTCCATGGGGGTTGTAGCATCGGGAAAGCCCACCGGAGATAATTGCAGGTTCCCTTTCCATTCGCGACATGGCACATACAACTACCCACGGTATTATGGAACTGATGATAGAGCAGCCGTTCTTAGCGCTACCCAGGAGTTCGGGCTCCTTTTTTGTTAGTCGGAAAGAGCAGCCAAACAAGTTGTCTAACCTGTACCCTCAACCTGTCTGAACAATAGCGACCCAGACTGGTCATGTAAGACTTAGTGACGAAAAGACTTTCTCAAAGTTGCCAAAATAGAGAGAAAAAGAAACGGCGTTCATTGTTCTAGTAAGGAAACAAGGCTAGGCACTGAGTGTTTTTGAGGCGTCTCAACCTGGTACATCTGCGCCTGGCGATAGGCCGAACCTATCTACTCCTTAAGCAATTGTAGGTTTGCAAACCAGATATTTTGTTCGAGATTCCAACTCTAGGAAAGTTGTCGATCAGGACTAAAGAGGCCTTCCTCCCCAACGGTTTACTGCCACGGCGTAAGTAGTTGGTAGCAAGGTTTTATGGATGGATAGCCTTACAAGGTCGTACGGGTCCAACACACCGAGAGTGGTAAAATAGTCTGCGCCCGTGTACTAGTCGGGTATTTCCGAGCAGGTTAAAAAAACGACTTATATATATATATATATATATATATATATATATATATATATATATATAAATTAAATATAAATTAAGTGATGTGTAATATCTAAATTAGAGTAGCTGACCGTGCATATTTGGATGTATGTTGCTGTTTGGGAAAGACAGGGGTTGTCGTCGTGGTATAACCAGAAGGTATGGTCTGGATATTTATCTTTTAGTGATTACAGGATAAAAACATCCGACTAGTTCACAGATATCGAAACTATCCTACGAACCCCATGACGAAATACAACGATGTTTTATTTTTACGCAAGCGTTGTCATCAAGGATGTTTTCCTGGCATGCATTATAGTTTCTACTTCTCTCTCGTTTATGTCTGTGTATGTTCTAGCGAAGTATATGACTTTGCTTCCCATAATATTAGTTATCAATGGATAAACGTATCTTGTATTCAATTGTGTCAATGTACATTTATCTTTGTCAGGAATGTTGTCGAATTAGACTTTTTTAAACTAATGGTTCACTACTTACCAAAAGCATCTCGAGAAGAAGAGTTAGCGAGATTTTCAGTTTGAGGATGGAGCAGTACTATGAACGGATTGAGAACTATCATTAAAGTAGAGGACGAGTAGATAAGTATTTGTTGACATTGGACATAAAAACAACCATGTTGTAGTGTGTAGAGAAACATTTCCGCAGTATGTGTTACATAGATGGGGAGTTCTTAGAAAGAGATACTGTTCGTGTAAGTTTGTTTTGATTTTAAGTACACAGAGGAAGAAAAGAGAGTTCTTTGTGGTTTTGGGGCAGAACGAGGTTTTGCTGAAAAAGTTCTTACGGGTGAGGGAAAGAGCTAGAAGCTGTGGAGCGCCTACTATTGAAATAGCGATAAAGTATGGACAGACTAGAAACGTCTCTTCTGTGAGAAAGGGATTGCAGAGAAGAGAAAAATATCTTCTACCATTAGGTTGCAAAGTTTATTTTGTACTAACTCAAGGCAAGTAAAAGTACTCTGGGCGATTATTCCCAAGATCTTGCAGCAATTCTCCATCTTGGGCCGAATCTTATACATCAGGAGTCAGGTACCTTCTGCAACGGTAGAATTGTAAGGTTGTAATTCTTAAAATCCGTTCTTATTTTAAATTGATCGTCACTTATTTCAGTCCTTTTCGTATACTATTCTTGTTTTGTATACGTTGCCGTCGCCATTATAATCGCAGTGCGTTGCTTTTCGTCCCATCATCATCATTATCCAGTGCGCTGCCTTCGCCGTCGTCATCGTCGTAGTGGGTCTGAAATCGAATACTTTTTCATGCACAGAAAGGAAAAAGACGCAAAGCGACAGAAAGTTAATGGTTGTTTATTTTGGAGAGATTTCCTCGTTATAAATATTAAACTCCACATTCATTAACTTGGGGAGAGAGGCAACATCGACCTTCCTAACTTAGATCTACTTCGTTGCGGGGATAGGAAGGAAGGGACAATCAACTCACTATCACTTTTTTAGGTACTCCTATTTTCCTTTTTCTGAATAAAATCTCAAATTTTGAATCCGTGCACCACGCCCACGAAACAAGAACTGACTGATAAGCTTCTTTCTTTTCTCGTTCCCAGGATTGTGACGTAATTGCCTCAAATGGGGACTCTGAGTCTGAAATCACGTACCTGTAAGATTAGAGATCAGGGAGAGGTCAACGTTCAAGTATGTTGAATTTTTGTCCAAGAGTGAACTTGTCCCCGAGATTTTCGTGTCAAGATTTGCACTGGTCCACCTCGATACCAAATCCCTACTACTGTTCTCATCTTGGGTGTTTTTTATCACCTTTCGGCCGATGTAACCTCCGAATTTCTTCAGGTGTACTTTGTCGAACTCGGGAATCTTTCTGTCGAACTCGGGAATCTGGACGGAATTTCGAACGGAACCCTTTTATTAAATCCACGGGGGCAGCATGCTCTCGTTCCATCTGCCATAACTGGGAAGAAGTCTTCAGTAATTCGCAGTCATGGCAGATGGAAAGAGAGCATGCTACTCCCGTGGATTTAATAAAGGTTTTGTTCGAAATTCCGTCCAGATTCCCGAGTTCGACAGAAAGATTTTCGAGTTCGAAAAGTACACCTGAATAAAGTCGGAGGTTACATCGGCCGAAACGTTGTGATAACACACATCCAAAATGAGAACAGTAGTCCAAATATAAAAATGAATACAAACATAATAAAATCAACTTATAAGTAAATGCGTGTATTTATAAAACATTAATCATACAATACAATATAAAGGAAACATTTTAAGAAGAAATTACGAGTGAACTTATTGTCTTCGACAATCATTTGTTTTTATTATTTATAGTGTAGTCGCAAAAACCTGTCACGGAACAAATCACACTTGAAATTTATGCATGAAATTGGCATTGTAAGATTCCAGAATATGTATATTTCACATCATATAAAGCTTAGTTATTCAGAGAAACATTCTATATTTCTTTTAAAAACACGTTTTTGACAGACAATTATTTCTACCTATTTTTATTGTATGTAAAATATTAAAACTATTCATGAAGAGGCTTCATCAGTGTATAATATCCTACAGTCATTCTGAAAAATTATAATTCATTCGAAATTCATTTAATTTATACATATTTCTTTTTAACTCAAATTCAAAGAGAAATATGACTGACCCCTATTTTTTTAATATAAAAGTTAATGGTGTATTGTGTTTATCATATCTGTTTTTCTCCTTTGTTTACAGTGTTCATAATCGATTTATTAAAGCAATATTTAAAAATGTATATACAATGAATAATTATTTATCGTTAACTGCGATTGTTAGCATTAAAGTATTTTCTAATTTCTTTCTTCGTTTTCTTCATTTATATATATATATATATATAAGATTATTTAATGAATCAGAACATTCAAATTGTTCAAAGAATAAGAACAACAAGTCTAGTATGGCGTACGGTCGTTTCAAAAACATTCTGGAAATACTTTAATTTTTATTTTTAACATTTTTCAATTTAAAATTTTTTTATACAAAGCCACTCCAGAACGTCACTTCATCAGCGCCTTTAGCAGCACATCTTACAGAAAATTCAAGGAAGAAAGTAACAAGTGTTATTTATATATAGGTTTTATCTACATACGTATACGTTTCATCCTTTCAAGAATCGTCAGTATAGAGAAGATTATTCATACCGGTCGCCCGGAACATGAGTCATGTTTGAAACTATATTTGGTACGTCCTAGCCCACACGGTCGTCATCAACAACCCGGTAAATCAGCGAGAGATTAATCCTTTTTAAACTCAGCTGTCGTCAAAGTGTTCTACTACTGAAAAGAACATATATATATATATATATATATATATATACATCCCTGCGAATTTAAACTACATTTTCTTTCTTTGTTTAAAATGACTCAAAGCTTCTTTGCGTTGTATATTGGGTATTTAGATCTGTATGGCTAGGTTTTATTCTTCTTTTCCATTTACCTATCTGGTAGTAAACGTGCTTTTGGGTGTGTTTTTAATGCATCTTGAATTCCTATATAATTTTATATGATTAGTATCATGTCGCAGAATGGGTCTTAAGTGTATTATTATTATTATTATTATTATTATTATTATTATTATTATTATTATTATTATTACTATCAAGTAATAGTAAGTCGGCTTATGCATGTGGATTTAGTTAATATCCCTTGGAATTTAAACTGCATTTGTTTTCTTGGTTTAAAATGACTCAAAGCGTATTTAGACTCTCTCCCTCTCCCTCTCTCTCTCTCTCTCTATATATATATATATATATATATATATATATATATATATGTATATATATAATATATATATATATATATATATATATATATATATATATTTACATAAATACCTTCCATTTCATTCTTTTTCAATAGGAAAACCCTAAGTGCAAGATCAGACTTTTCCTCCTGATGAGATCTTAGTTTCTAATAACCATTGACATGCCAGTGTAACAGCTTTTTGTACATGTCTGTATAAATAAAAATAATTATATATATATATATATATATATATATATATATATATATATATATATATAGTGTTTGTTTAAATTTTATGAGTTTTTTTTTGATAAAATAATTTACATTACCTCTTGTAAAACTTACGATCGAGCACTTTATTGTTTTTCAACATATTTATGATATATGCTAACTATATCTATATATAGAGATAGAGAGACATACAGACAGACAGACAAGCTGATACAGATATATATATATATATATATATATATATATATATATATATATATATATATATATATATATATATAGACAGAGAGATAGAGAGAGAGAGAAGTATAAGGTAGGTCAATTGTTTTCAAAGTGATAATTATCTATATATTCCTGGAGTGTTTCAAATCTTCATATGAGTAAGCAATTTAATTGCAACGAGATCGTCACAAGTCTAATTTGTATCAATTTAGTCATCTCCTTTAAAGAAAATTTTCGGATCTGTCCCTCATTAATGACCACTTCAGTCCGTAATGATAATCTCTTTCGCTCAGATCACACATTGATTGCGCTTGTAACATAATTAATTCATCAAGACCCCCACATCAACTTAATTAACGAATAACAAAGACCCGGAATTTCTACGTATAGAGAGCGAGGGATAAGTTGAGAATATGTGTTAGATAGTGATGGGGCCGATAGGCATGCTGATCAGTAATGAGTTCAGAGAAGCCTTCACGCCGAAATCTGGGCGGGTTTCTGATGAATATCTTGAGTAGAATAAAACCCGTACTAGAAGGATCTGTCTTTCAAGTTGTATGTCCGTTCTAACTGATGAATTTGTGTTAACTGACCGACTTCCGGCTGTGAAGGATTCTTAAAAAGCTTCTCTCTTATTCAGCCGGTTTAATCTGGACGATTATCTAGTGTAACGGGTTCGATTCTAACACGTTTCTTAAGAAACTCATTCACAGAAAAAAAATGTTTAGATCAGAGGATTTGTTGCTTACACAAACATACACTCTCCTCCGCAGAACATTAAACGGCATTCGGTTCCGTAGCCTAATTGAGAGCTTTAGACGAGTGTAAAATGACCCCTTTCTTACGATAACTCCGAGGTCGACTCTAAAAGAGTAATACCTGTCAGTTTAAATAGAATATGACCTCTGTATGACATGAACCCGCATCTCGCGGTATACGCATACATTTACATCATGAATAACTAGTTTAATCGAACATAATGAATATATATTTGAAGATATTAAGAACTAAATGTATAAAGAGTTTTATGGAAATGACTGGAAAAAGGCATTACATCTCGAAAAGGGTTGATATGCCGTAAAATCGTATATCCCTTTCACATAAGTACATTAATTGATGCCTGTTTATTGATACATCCAGTGCTTATACATTTGTATTCAACTGTGTCAACATCGCATATATTAATACGTAATGTGTTGGTCCGAGAAACCTGAACCACGCATATCTATCTTTCTTATTATGAAGGAAATCAAAATCATCCGCCTTTTTTCATTCTAATTTTAATGAAGTGAAAACTATACACAAATCACATCAAATCAACGAACTCCCAAAATGTTAGCACATTTAAATCAGTTTTAAACTTCGTTATTTTTGTATTACTCCCCACCAAACAAGACATATTGCTACTGAGATGTAAGAGACTAAAGTGATTAGAGGCCATAGTTGTGTAGAAAGATGTTTGTTCACGTTACATTACATTTATATGTATTCATGTTGATACAGTCGGAAAACAGAAAGCAGGGAGGGAATTCCAAAGGTAAGCGGTCCGAGGAAAGAAGCTGTTTGAGTAGAATGTTTTCCGGCAATTTTGAGAGCCTTATAGAGTGTACAGTTATTCCTTAGTTGCCATTATTCCCATGTTTATTCCAACCTGATGTGCTAATCCATATCAGAGGGCTGTCAATGGGTTTAATAGAATATTTCCTGGATATTGAGATGAAACAGCACCAGATGGTATACGCATAACATAGTGAAGAATATTATAAAATATCAAGAAATATCATCCAATAAAACATATCATTGTATTAAAATTTTGACAAAAATATGTACCGATTAGAAGTGTACTTGTAATTTTCTTTTTAGATTTTAAAATATTTTTTTTTATCAAAAAGGATACGCATGTATTAGTAAATAGTTATGTTTGACTAATGATAATTTACTATATTTTAAACCCTACATAGCCCAGTTTAGATTTTAATTGTTTCTAGATTTAACATATGTTTGACTTAATCATATGCAATAATAATTTAATCCAAATTTTTAATGAAGTCTATTGAATTCAATTTTTCATTTTGTCAATTCGCTGCATGTTGAATGTCATACGACATTTGCTATATTCCGTTTGTGATACGATATTTGTTAAATGTTGGATGTGATACGAGATTTGTTACGTGTGGTATGTGATGCGAAATTTTTCTGTTTGTTAAGTTTTAATCTTTCGTAGTTTAAAATGTTATAGTCGATTTATAGAAAATAGTTAGCAATTCTACAGAAAAAGTCCCCCATGCATTTCCCTATATTTTAAGCAGAAGTTAAACCTATATATTTCTTCCCCACGAGGATAGAGTTAGATACAAGGTCGGTTATTAATGGGAGAAATCCATCTCCCGAAAAAGGGCACACTAGATTGGGACAAGAATAAAATTTGGATTTCTCTTTTATTGGCCGAGGGCAGAAAAGATGAAGTGTAGTAACAGAACATATACTGCACTTTTATCCTAGCTAAAACAAAGTAAGCATTTCCTACCAAAAACTAGGCGTGACATAGGATCGTGTTTTATGTGGGTAATCCAGCTCCCCCTAGTGTGCATTCTGGGAGGTTATAAAAATAACTTGGATCGGACCCATAAACATTCACCGGTATGGGCACCTCAGGTGATCGACAATAAACTACCCCCGCCCCTGAAAGAGGGAATGCATGGAGAAATGCCCTCCTGGAACTGATTTTCTATCAAGTTTTCTAATGATTCGATTGACTTCACTCCAAATTGAGGATTTATATTAGATTTTTGAGACATTTTAAAGAATTATTTTTACATATATTTTATTATTTCTGACGATCTAAAGAAAAGAAAACAGTGAGTAAACACCCACCGTTAACTTTCTATTATCGAGTGAAGAATTTATTTGCAATTTCATTTTAGGCAGCGAGGTAAATCTGAAGTGACTGTCTGATATGTCTGATTTTCGCTTTTCCTCAATACTTGAAATGGTTTCTTCCGAGGCTAGAAAATGGCACATCGTTTTGTTTTCTTTAAGGGACATTTAGTACGAACCAATTTTTCACTATTTCTTTTAAATTATTTTTGAAAATCGTTTGCTCATTTGTGGAATCCTGATTTAATCATTACGTTCAGAAGATGCATAAGAAAACTAAGAATAAGACAATTTTGTGTTAGAGTTTTTCAAACTTCTGAAAAAATATGTTTAATTTAAAAATAATGAAGAATTAATGAGACGAAATGCTGTTTTTCTTTATGAACTAACAATGAGAACACGTGAAATGTAACTAAACTTATGGATTCCGAATCTTGAAAAGCGCTTTATGAAATTATCTTCTGAGACAAACCTTCTAAACGAACTTAATGAATTAAAATTCCACAAACTAGCAAGCAATTATTTGAATATATTTAACTGTATATATATATATATATATATATATATACAGTTAAATATAAATATATATATATATATATAGGAGGAGGCGGAGAAGGAGGAGGGGGAAAGGACTAAAAGTATATATATGTATATATATATCATTTAAACAAATTTTTTTTTTTAAATATTTTGATATGTTGATATTTTTTATATTTTTAATATAAAACTAAGACTAAAAATACATTAATCACCTAAAAAGTAGTGTAATGGATTCGTCTACACACTTTAAAATGCAGCAACATTTTTGTAAGTAACGGATAAATTTTATTAGACAGACGAAAAACACAAGTAATGAGGACTTTTTTTTAACAACTAATATAAGTTAGCAAAACATTTATACGGAACAAAACTTAGGTTTAGTATACGGAACGTTTATGTGTTTGTCTTTTAAGGGAAGTGGGGTCTGATCAACTCTGCTGGGAAGCCATGAAATCAAATAATGTCGTGTTTTTAAATTCCAGAAACAGTTTTTCATGGTAAACAACTGATGATCCCTTAAATAATGTTAGAAGCAAACTAATATAATAACTGTAAAAGTTAAATTGACTTACATTAGATATTTTCCACTGAACGACTTGGGACTTAAGGGTTTTTTTAATATAGTTTTAATGGTTGAGAAACTTCCAAGACTATATATATATATATATATAAATATATATATATATATATATATATATATATATATATATTGATTTTAAAAAGATGTAAAAAATTTAAAGTTTAATTGGTCTTAAAAAGAAATTAAAATTCAAGGTATTTTGCTTACTTGGTGTCTAATGACTATGGTAAATATTTAATGCAAATCTGAAATATTTGAATTCTCACATGGAAGGCTGGGCCGATATAATTTATCCCTTTAAAATACTTTAGAGAAACTGAATTTGGGGCATATTTATTAATTAATGTCTAATAATACTGTGTCGATTGATAAAAATCAGAGGTATCTGAATTTTCACAAAGGGCTTAAACAACTTCGTTTCCTATTTGCCTGCAACTAAATTAAAGTAAATATATCTCCACATTACTCAACATTAAACCGAGAAGCTATATTGCAAAACTAATAATGATCGGTTAATTAGTTTGTATATTTATAATGTAGTTTATAATTTTTTGTTTTTCACTACATACGTATATATATATTTTGTTGTTTTTATTTACTTATAGATGAAATAGTCATCTATGGACACGTAAATAGAGAGATAGAGAGAGAAAGAGAGAGAGGGGAGGGAGAGAGATAATTTTAATATCAGCAAATGTAAGAAACAATTTTCATAAATTCATTAAAAATACAATTTTTATTTTCATACAATTGTTTCAACCTACCTCAACCATATACATATTCAAGATATACAGATGTTCAAAATGTACAAACGAATTAATTTTTTGTGGAGGTCTTCATCACTGCCTATAAACAAGTCACTGCCAGGCTGGAAAAAACTGAAATGCATTCAGTATTCATTTACTGTTTATCTATAATTTAGATTTAGTTTTCCAATATATTAGTTTTCTATATTATATTTTTTATTTTTCATATCCTTTTCTTTTTTTAAAATCATATTATAAAATTGGAAAAAAACATGTGAATGTTTGTAACGTGGTATATTAGTACCATGTTTCAAACTACATGATCCGGCAGCTCACCAAGAGACCACCACTTGGCAATATAGATGCGGTCTCGTGAAGAGACAGATAGAAATCAGCAAAGACCACATCAACTATCTCCAATCTGAAGCGGAAAAGACGTGTACAACACTAAAACACTTCCTCACTCCAGAAAGTCTACAAGAAGTCGAACTCCGTTTTTCAACAATCAACACCAAAAAAGAAGCACAACACAAACTAAAACTCCAAAGAAAACTAAATAACCTTTATAAAGGCTCCCTACAACTGCCAAATCAGGAAGATAAATCTATTAACCTCTCTGATTTTAAAATAACTCAACCCAAAAAAGACTTCCTAAACCTAGGTCCTAACTGCCACTTATTCTCTAAATACAAAAACCTACACAAAAAAACAGAAATTGAACTATTATACCAAAACCTACTAAAACTAGAAAAAGACAATGAACTCAATATAAAACCCGAACTCTGTGATTTACTAAAAGCCGAAGCTACTAAAAATAGATTTAACATAAAAAGTAATACTTCTTTATTAACAAATAAATTAAAATTAGCTGCTCAGCAACTGAGAAATCATCCCGACATTGTTATAAAAAAGCAGATAAAAGCAACATGTATGTCGTACTTAATAAATCTAATTATTTTTCCAAACTAGGACAGCACTAGATTTTTAAAAATAAATAATAATCCGACCTCCCTCCTTAAAACTAAAATTAATAAACTAATCACCGCTAATAACGCCGTTATCGACAATCAAAAACTACCAAAAATTATAGGCGAGTTCAAACCCGGCTATATTTATGGTACAATTAAAATACATAAGATGAATTTTCCCCTTCGGCCAATCATTTCCCAAATACCAACACCCATTTACAAATTATCTAAAACTATTAATGAATTAATATCTCCATATATACCTACCCAATATAGCATCAACTCCACACACGAACTTCTACAAAATCTAAAAAGAAAAACCCTAAGCAAGGTGTGATTGCCTCACTAGATGTTGTCAGTCTCTTCACCAATGTTCCGGTTGAAGAAACTATCAACATAATTATTAATAATATTTACAATAATTCTACTAACTAACCACTTAAAATTGACCCCAACATTTTACGGAAAATCCTATTGGCTTGTACGACTGAAGTACTCTTTTACGATCATCGAGGCCATATATACATACAAAAAGATGGCGTCGCCATGGGGTATGCGCTAGGTCCAACATTCGCAAACTTTTACATGTCCAACTTGGAAACTAAAGTGTTTAGCATTATTAACAAACCACAAATATATCTTAGATACGTAGACGATATTTTAATACAAACTAACAATGAAAACGAGATTAACATACTACAAATAACTCCGTTCTGGACTGTACCTATGAACTAAATAGAGATAAAAAAAAACTCCCTTTCTTAGACGTATTAATAGACACCAATCATAACGAATTTGTAACATCTATATATAAAAAAACGATTAACATTAACTCCTGCACTCTTAATTTCGTTAGTGAATGCCCCTTTAAATACAAAATAGCCATCATTAAAAACTTAATAACGCGGGCAAAATTAATCTCCTCCTCCCCAACTCTCTTTCAAAATGAACTTAAAAATATAAAAACAAACTTTAGTCAATAATGGTTTCCCCAATTACATTATTGACCAATAAATTCAACAATTCAAAAATAATACTAGTAATAATAATAATAATAATAATAATAATAATAACAAAAACAACAATGAACCCAATTCTCTACTTAAAAACATTATAAAACTATTTTACTGCAACCAATTTCATCATAACTATAAAATAGACGAACAGGTTCTCAAAAACATTATAGATAAAAACGTACTCCCCACCGACCCAAACAAAAAAGTAAAACTAATTATCTCTTATAATAAAACTAAAACTACCAATCTGGTTGTTAATAATAATTCTTCACACCGAATTAGAATTCTTGATAGGACCGGCCTCGTATACAAGTTTAAATGCCCTTTGGGAGAATGTGTCTCCGACAATCATGAAAATGTATACATTGGGTCGACTGTTACGACGCTATCCAGAAGATTAACTATGCATTTATCTAACGACTCCGCCATAACCCAGCACCTCTATAAAAAGCATTCCTGCCCCCGTTCGCATATCCGTAAACTTCTAGTAGATAGCACAAAAATCATCACACAAAATACTAATACATTTAAACTCTACATACTCGAAGCCCTATACATTAAAACAGAAAAACCAGTTATTAACAAGATTAACTATACTATTAGTACTAATATACTCAAATGCCTATAAATATAAATTTAAATTAAACACAGTCCTTTATTTTTCCCGCCTAAATAGAATATATATTCACTCCTAGGTCTATGCCTGGTTAACATTACTCCATTGACGATGGACCTGGAAGGGTCCGAAAGCGCTTTGGGAAGCTATGGCAATTTTATCAGACAGTTTCGGTCTGAAACTAAGAACCTAATCAGAAAAACGGAAAGGATCATAGAAAAAATATCCAGACACAAGATGTCCGTTATTTTTAATGATACTTGTATGTATATATATATATATATATATATATATATATATATATATATATATATATATATATATATATATATATATATATAATAGTATTATGTTCTATGTATGATCCTTAAGACATGTTCAATTACCTACAGGTGACAGTTGAAGCATTTCAAGTTGTATTTTTATAATTTAATATAATTCAATATTTTGAACGCCCTGCGTTCTTCATTTCGGATGATTACCTTCTCTACCAAGCAATAAAAACATATGATGGCCCATTTTTAACATATAAATACTCCGCAGCTAGACGGTTTAATTTCCACTTTTTACCACCATCCCATTCTAGTAACTACATTTCCTCAATCCTGATGAATAACGCATGATTTCAAAATATTGAATAATAACAACAAAAATGCATCGTTTTATAATCTAACAACCATCCATACAGCATTAATATATATATATATATATATATATATATATATATATATATATATATATATATATGTGTGTGTGTGTGTGTGTGTGTATGTGTACGTGTGTGTGTATCAACAGAGAACCGCAATCAAACAGGATATGCTGGTCTTTTCGCCAGATTTCTGTTTCAAACGAGGCGAATGAAGCGATAGTCCGCGACATGCGGGTAATGTGTGTCTTATTTGTATTGTTTCCTTAGGAGGCCTGCTTCCATCATGATTAGAGATGACGAATAAAAGATGAAAAAAAAAACTATGCCTGCCTTATGTCCTGATTGCAGGGAAGCTATCGTACATAGCTAATTAGAGTATTTTACCATAACAAGCTCGTTAGTTAAATGCGGAAAGTTATGTATTTTTATTCTTAGCCGATGACAGCAAATTAGCGTTTTTACTTTAATTTTACATATTACAATCTGCTATTGGGAGTAGTGGCGCAGATGTATTTATATGAGAGGAGACTTAATTACAATAGTACTTATTAAAATAATTATCGATAAATACAAAGTGTATAAGCGTATTCGGTATTTCCCGCAAATGAATGAGGACCCATATATAATCATGCTCCAAGCCCTGAACCCATATTAACATTTCAATACTTACTTTTCCTTCTCCACTTTGAAAGTTATAACTCAAGAAGTATAAAGTACCAATTAGTATTTCTTAGATAGATAAATACAGTTATGTGGATTTATATGGTTATGTAGATTTATACGGTTATGTGGATTTATATGGTTATGTGGATATATATGGTTATGTGGATTTATACGGTTATGTGGATATATATAGTTATGTGGATATATATGGTTATGTGGATTTATATAGTTAGGTGGATTTATACGGTTATGTTGATTTATATGGTTATTTGAAAATATATGGTTATGTGGATTTATACGGTTATGTGGATTGATATGGTTATGTAGATATATATGGTTATGTGGATTTATACGGTTATGTGGATTTATATGGTTATGTTGATATATATGGTTGTGGATTTATATAGTTATGTGGATATATATGGTCATGTGTATTTATATGGGTATGTGGATTTATATGGTTATGTGTATTTATATGGGTATGTGGATTTATATGATTATGTGGGTATATATGGTTATGTGGATTTATATGGTTATGTGGATTTATACGGTTATGTGGATTTATATAGTTATGTGGATTTATATGGTTATGTGGATTTATATAGTTATGTGGATTCATACGGTTATGTGGATTTATATGGTTATGTAGATATATATGGTTATGTGGATTTATACGGTTATGTCGATATATATGGTTATGTGGATTTATATGGTTATGTAGATTTATATGGTTATGTAGATATATATGGGTATGTCAATTTATACGGTTATGTGGATTTATATAGTTATGTGGATATATATGGTTATGTGGATTTATATAGTTATGTGGATATATATTGTCATGTGTATTTATATGGGTATGTGGGTATATATGGTTATGTGGATTTATATGGTTATGTAGATATATATGGTTATGTGGATTTATACGGTTATGTGGATTTATATAGTTATGTGGATATATTTGGTTATGTGGATTTATACAGTTATGTGGATATATATGGTCATGTGTATTTATATGGGTATGTGGATTTATATCGTTATGTGGGTATATATGGTTATGTGGATTTACATGGTAATGTGGATGTATATGGTTATGTAGATTTATATGGTTATGTGGACATACATGATTATGTCGATATATATGGTTATGTGGATTTATATGGTTATGTAGATTTATATGGTTATGTGGATATACATAGACTTCAGACATTAACTTTAAGTAATCTGACATCTTGTCGGATTTTGAAACTCTGACCCAAATGTCATTTAAACTGACAAATCAAACTTTCCTTCTGACTAATCAATTTTCATTTGTTGTTGTTATACATTGTTATTGGCAATATAACTACAATTTCTTATAGTAGTGAATAATAACTATTTCACTGCAATTTATTCTTTTAAATAACTTAGTCATGCCCAGAGGACTGGCAATATTAAACATTTCAATAAACACTTATCACAAAGGATAGCTCATTTTAGATTAAAGATTATAATAGTTATCTACCTTATGTGCGAACAAATAAAAATTAAAAACTAAAATGACTTGAGTGCATCACGACGAACACCGATTAGGTATAGTGTATGTATGTATGTGTGTGTAATATATATATATATATATATATATATATATATATATATATATATATATATATATATATATATATAATATATTAAATGCAAAGAAAAAACCACTACAAATATTTTTCAAAAACAATAAGAAAAAATCACATACACCGGACACTTCTCTAATAAACAAACATCTTCTCTTACCTACCCATTCCAATAATCCAATAATTTGCAACACTCTGAATAAACTAAAAATTGTTACAATACAAACTATAAAACAAACATTAAAAACATTTACAAAAAACAAAAAAAACTCATGCAATAATTGTCATAGGGGAAACTTAACAGAAACTAAAGAAAAGTCTTTGTGAACATAAAAGAGGTATTAAAAAAATGAACGCACTTTTCTCCCATACATTCCAACACTTTTACCTTTCAACAAGCTAGACTTGTTAAATTCATTTTAAATAAATCTCAGAAAATACTTCTTGAATCCGCACTCATTATAAACTCTAGCGCAATTAAAAACGTAATGGCTTCTACAATTTATTTCCTTTAATCAGCAAACTTATTCTATCCGAACAGAACTTGAATTTAGATACAGGCTAGCTATTTTACACTACACTCCCAGCAAAACTTTGCACATAATATCGATATTGAAATAAATAAAAAATAAAATAAATAAAAACCGTCCATTTAATAAACACGTTTCAAATTTTAACGGCTGTTTTGTTTTAAAAAAAAAACATTTCTTTCACATCATGTCTCACGACATTTTTTAAATTCTAACGACTATTCGTTTGGGGAAAAAAAAAACATTCAATACTATAGATGCCGTACGCATTACATCCTAGCGTCGGTTTTGTTCCCAAAAAGAACAAAAACATTCTTTTCACGGCACAAATGAATCAAACTTTTTCAAATGTTTGTACTTGGATGTTGTTTCTTCAAATCAATCATTCCAGGGAAGTCTTGAAATAAAGATGAAACATTGAATACATAAATATTATTTTTCGTTTTCCTTTTTTTCATTTTCCATATATATATATATATATATATATATATATATATATATATATATATATATATATTAGTTTTCGCCTTTACTTCTTAAACATTGAGTTATTAAAGAACATTAATTTTCTTCTAACAAATTGACCAGTTAACTGTTATATTATATCTTATTGTCTATTGGTCTTACCGAATTCAAGGATAAGAATTCATCTAATCTGGGGTATCCAGCTTGGTGCTGTTACTTGAAGCAACATAAGTTGGAGAAGGTTCACCAATCCTCGCATAAGCCAGTGTGTAGCCATGCCAAGAGAATCTTATTTGGGCTTCAAATACTATGTTATTTTGAGTATTTAGTCAGGGTTTACTTGTAGGGAAGTATGCTCATATCAGGTTATCCTGACAAACCCCTGTACAAAGATCTTAGACACTCAACGATAGTGTCTAGTAGGCATTAAAATTTTCTCTCTCATATATATATATATATATATATATATATATATATATATATATATATATATATATATATATATATATATATTAGCAAGAACTACTCGCCCTCCGGGCGGCAATTATTGACACTGTAGTCTTTACAGAAACCAACGTAATTTTCATTGAAATATGCTGTGCGTGGACATCGTCAAATTTTGTTTTTTAGAAAAAACATAAAAAAGGTCAATTGATATGGTCTTTAAGATATTCAACGTCGATAAATTTCATTTTGTTTCAGCATAAAAATTAAAATGAATTCTCCATTAAAACTGGTTATATGAAATGAATAAACATAAGGGTGGAACGTCAATTGGTCAAATACTCCATTTTTTATTACTGAGTAATTCAAAATGGGTACTTTGTATATTTCGCCTTTATTATAAAAGAGAAAAATACGTAAAGAATATTAAAGAAAAATACTTTTTTTTTGTAATTTAGAAAGATTAGAGGAGGTTTATTTCTTTTCTATGGCAAATTTTTAATTTATCATCACTACCAACATGTTAACTTAACCTTTTGGCTAGGAACAAAATGTATCTGTACTGAATGTACACTTAGTTTTTATGTTGTGTCAGTGAAGATAAATCCTTCTAGACCGAGGCAATTGAAATTTTTGTTCCAATTCAGTGCGCCCATTTTGGGGGAGCTGGTTCTCCCCACGTTAAATATTGACATTGTGCCTAAATCTGCTCTCGTGGTAAGAAGTAAATAGGAACAGCAATAACAACAGAAACAAATTTATTTAAAAAATGAATAAACGCATGTATTTAATTATTAACAGATTAGAAAATATTCATTAGAAACTTAAAAATAAATGAGAGGATGCCTGGGAGGAATGTATCATGACGAATGGAAATATACTACAGAATTAAATAAGCATAAACCGTTTTAATGTCAATATAGTTAGAATAGGTGGGAAAACTTTTGCATTTATTAATTTAGATAACATTTAAAAACTATGGCAAGTTTCATTGTCCACGTGAAACGCCTAAATGAAAATTGGCTGGAAAAATAGTCGCCATCTTTATAAACAAAGATGGATATGCTGGCTAAGGAAGAACGATGACTTTCATAATTGTCTAGTTAAAAAGACATGTTGCATGACTCCTGTAGTTGTTTGTGCCATAATCTTAAGTAAACGATTTTGATGTTTGAGTATATTTTACATTATTTCCATGTAATAACTTGTATTTTCTTAATTTTCTTTAACCAGTTACACTCTCTTGGTTGGCAAACCCCCTTTTGAAACGAGTTCCTTGAAAGAAACTTACTCTAAAATCAAGAAGAACGAATATGACATTCCCAGCTATGTCAGCTGGAAGGCTCGAAGTTTAATCCAGAAACTCTTGAAGGCTAATCCAATTGAACGCCCTTCAATGGATCAGATCATTAAACATGAATTTTTCTCTGGTAAGTAACTTTTTTCTTATTCTTTCTCCTTCATTATAAGATGTTGAATCCAGGACTTCTATTTAAGATCTTTTTCTTTTTTTGCTGTTTTTCTTTTTAAATTACAAAGTAGACATCAGTTAAATGAAAATTCTTATCAAATTTACGACCTGTAATCTTGTTTTAAAATAAATTTTTAAAGTTATATCTATATTTTATTTAATTTCGTGAGTAACCTGCTATTTTAAACTTCAAAAACAATTTAAAAATCGCACTCAATTAATACATCTTGCTCCGAGAAATTTTTTTCCCCCATTTTCTTTACTTAAATATAAAAAACAAAAATGTTTTCCCTATCTAGGACCAATTCCATCGCGCTTGCCTGCCAGTTGTTTGTCCATTCGACCCAGAATTGACACTTTATGCAAACAGGAAGTAGATATTCGAAAACCTTTGGCCAACGTCAAGTTACAAGGTGAGTTAATCTTTTTCTTCTTTTCTACTTTTACAATTGAATTGTTGGAAAATCGAAATACTGTAAAACTGCAGTAGGATGCATTATTTTTTAGTGCTGTATATGAATGGTGGACGTTGCAAGTGTTAGATGATCGACCAAAGGAAGGAGAGGGACACAAAATAAAGTGAAAATATCTTTGGTTTTGATTGAGGCCACTCCAGAAGTTTATTTCCCTTTTGAGGTGAATTAAGTATTTCCTAAAAACAGACGATGTTGAAACACAAAAGTGATGTTCAGATCGTCTCCATGATAAAGCCGCCCTGGGTAGACTGTCTGACCAGTTATCTCAAGTTTAAATCCTAAGTGGCGAGAGCTTGGGCAGTCCAACACTGACCAGGGACAAGAGGGGTGAGACCAGGACATGAAAGGAAGTTTGGGTTTGCTGGGAAAGCTGGAGTGCCGGCAAGGCAGGATGGGCCCATTGGGGCTCTTCGCCAAAGGATTGTGTGGGACTTGTTTTTATTTCACCGGGATAGAGAAATCTCATTTGCACCTTGCCATTCAACTTGGAAACATGAGTATCTTTTATAGCATCCACTAAATAAATTTGTTACTTATTGATTAACTTGACTCATGGTTTTTACTTGGTATGAGAGTCTTTGTTGTAACACGCAGATGAGATCGCACAACAACTTTTGGACCGGCACAGCGTGTGGAGACGGTTATGGCTAGTGCAGTGAAGGCACGAACAAACATGCATACATATTCACAATACATCTTGACTTGCTCTGGCTGTTTAATTTTCACATAAGAATGACATATTTTCCTGAGGCAACCCATGTTAACGTCTTTTGTTTTAATCTGTGGCATTAGACATATAGAAGCTATCGTGTGTTACAAAGAGACGATTTTCTTTGGATTATTTCGGACTACTGTTCTCATTTGGGATTTTTTGTTCACAGCATTTCTGTCGATGTAACCTCTAACCTTCTTCGGGTGAGTCTTATCGAACTCTACACCTGACGCAACGGATAACAATTCTAAGTGAGTCTTCTGGAGGTTGCTGGCAAAACTTTACACATATGATTTAAATGTCATTAAAATGGATATATTTGAAGTTTTAAGGTCATGCCCTCATAGATCCCTTTAGGGTGCACTTTAAGATTAAAGAACATTTCCATTTTCTTCTATAAATTTTACATTAAGAATACACTTTGAGATTTTATGTAGATTCTCTGACCTTTTTTTTCTATAGGGAACACACAAACATTTGTTCAATTCTATTCCGCTATTGTTTTCCACTTCAGAATGATCTCTCATCCAAAAACACATTAAATTTTGTTTACAAAAGGTAAAGTTCAAAGATTATAGCTTTAGTTGTATTATAAGGAGACAACAACATCGATTCAATTATATAAACATAAAATGATTACATTTCTTGAACATCTGTACACAATAATATATAAAAGTAAGATGTTAGACACACTTTTTAAACTCCTTTATTTTACTGTTGATACCCCTGGAAAACGCCGGGTAGCTCTGCTAGTCTCAGTATGAAAATACGCGTGTCGTGTCTGTTTCACTATCTTTATATATGAATAGTTTTTATTTTGTCTGTAACACAAAGGGACATAATAAAGTATATATTCTATGAAACGGTAGCATCCATCAGCAGCAGCTGGCGGAAGTATTAGTATTCTATGTAAACAAAACGAAAACTGTTATTCTTTCAACTGACTTAGA
The DNA here is from genome assembly GCA_963556195.1 of Sepiola atlantica. NCBI lineage: Eukaryota > Metazoa > Mollusca > Cephalopoda > Sepiida > Sepiolidae > Sepiola > Sepiola atlantica. The sequence goes on from OY744518.1 coordinate 55,426,356, forward strand.
TTGAGAGTTATAAAAATTGTACCCAGTCATTTCTTTGTGAAACGGGCACACTAGTCTCTCTATCCTTCGCCTCCTCCTCCCCTCCCTTTCTAGCCAGCTCTTTATCCCACTCTCTATCCTTTCCCCCTCCTTCTCTCGCTTTTCTACGTTTCTTCCCTTCTCTGCTATCTCCCCATCTCTTCCTAGGCAGTTAGTAATAAGCCGCCATACCAATTTCTATTCTTAAACTATATAACCCAGAGCACTTGAATATGGATCAAACGAGGTACAATAATACTGTGGGTTCTCCGTTCTCGCCTGTTGTGTATTAAAGAAAATGTGTCACAAACTCATAATAATATCTTACAAATGAACTCACATAACTTAAATTACACGACGTGTTTGGGTAAGTATATTTGACGGAGTAAAATAATATTGTTGAGTATCCGTTCACGCCTACTGTCCATAAAAAAAGTAAATATACCAGACACTCATTCTACTGTTTTAGCGAAAAATCCACATAACCATATAAATCCACATTACCATATAATTCCACATAACCATATATATCAAAACAATAAATAATAACAAACAAATAGACGCGTTGAATAAATCTAGAATAAACAGGAGGCTTAAGACTATTTAGTTCTAATCCGACATTTGGGGAAAATGTAACTTCTTTAAAATTATTGAAGACAAATTCACAACCCTACATAACTACAGCCGATTTTTAACACAAACACAATTCGATTTTCTTTCTCTACAATACCAAACTTCGAACAGCGTATGATATAGTCAATTACAGATAAAATTAATAAATCCCAGAAAAGTAATAACACAAGTACCCTTGGTACTAAATGCAGTTGTTTAGACATAAACCAGTGTCCGCTAGAGCATTATTGCGTACAGAATAATGTTGTATATAAATGTATAATTGAGCAAAGTATTAATTCAAACGATAGGAATAATATATCCAACAGGAATAATAACAGTAACAATAAAGTAACAAATGATATTGATATGGACAATCATACAAACTTATACACCTACTCCGGAGACACGTCAGGTCTCATAAAGCCAATAATTCCGAAAGAAAAACATACATTCAATAATCTAGATCTTTAAAATATATCTTTTTTCCCTAGACATATATGGGATCTTAAAAATAAAAATAATCCATATTACATTAGATGGTTCATAGTTTATAAAATCAGAAGCTTATAAGATTTTAGCTAGATCTTGCATGTTACGTGCGTTCAAGAATCATTAACAATTATTAAACATACTGATTACTTATTAAACAAAAAAGATGAAATGTTCCCTGATTATTTGCATAAGAAATGGTTCCGATACAACTATTATAAAATCTCATGGGTCCGTATTTCCATTTTACCTTATACTTTATCAGAAAATATACACACTAAGGAATGGATAGTAATTTATTCATACTTTTATATATAAAGTGTTTTTTATATATCCCACATTTAAATGATTTTAATGATTTCCGCCTTAATCGATGCTATTAGAAAGTCATATTAATATTAGGATAACGACATTAGTTTGGGAACTGGCATACAATAGTATATATATATATATATATATATATATATATATATATATATATATATATGTGTGTGTGGGGGGGGGTGTGGTGTATGTATACATGTAGGCATATGAAGGTGTGTATCTGTGTGTGAAAATAAAAATGGATATATGTATATTCGTAAAAAAAATAGGGCAAATGGGGTAAAACCTGAAAAGCGTTGCAAAACTGAAGGACTTGAATGTGCGTAAAACCATAAAATGAGAAATTTACAGACATTGACTTTGATGGTACGTGGTAGAAATTTAAGTTCCAACTGTACTTAGTGAGTACAAAAGTACTTGGCTTTAAAATAAAAACACATAAGGAATGGTCGAATAGCAATAACCCAACCATCAACAAGTTACTAGTAAGCAACGGGAATATCCATGAGAGAATTCTACAAGAGACCAATTCAGTACATTTCGAAACAAAGAAAGCCTTCAAAGAAAACAAAGCAGCTTTGCAGCGTGACTTGAGAAATATAAAGAATGAATGGTGGTCACATATCTCTTCAGAAATGCAAAAGAGCAAATGACGCTAAAGTCATTAAGCTGTTGTATGGTATACTACGTAAAGTATTTGGGCCTTTAAAATCTTGCGTGATTCCTGTAGTCTAAAGACAACAAAGATGTTATGAAAAACACACCATATTATACAGCATTGGTAAGAACACTTTGCTTATTTGTGCAAGATTTCTTCAGTAGTGAATATTGATGTCATACAGAATCTTCCACAATGTGCCGTTAAGTTTAGAATGGATCGGTTACCAAGTCGTGAAGAAGTGGATGTCGCCTTCAAGCAAATCAATGCTTCGGCGCTTTCTTATTAGAATTAAGGCAGCATTCTCTGTCCGTGTTTCTGCTCCGTGGAGCAACATACCAGAGATAGTGACGATGTCTATCATATCTAGATTTAAAGTTGCCTTGGATAAACATTCAGACGGTATATAGATGTACAAACTTCTAACTGTCCTTTTATGTGGCTTGTTGCACTTTGCCATTTTTTGCCCATAAATCTAAATGTATTTGATTCGATCACTGACTGAACTTTATATGCGCAAACACTTCTTGTTCATTCAGTAAGCAACCGATGTGATAATGAAACATTTTGCTCGATATTTTCAGTAACGAAGGTTCAGCAAACTATGGTGCTAAAAATGAAAAATATTTATCATCAGTATGTCATTTACATCTGTAAAACCAATTGATGTCCATGTACATTTGTCTTAAATAAATTTAACAACTCTCCCATTCCCTATTGCCTAGAAGCAAAGTGTATTATCTGCTCTGATACTACACGTAATATTTTCTGTTCTCGGTCAGTGAAAGAGAATTCCTTCTAAACTGAAGCAATTTTTATTTTGACCTAATCCAGAGTGCTTTTTTGGGGAGCTGGATTTTTCCTACATTAAAATCAGACCTTGTGTTTAACTCTGCCTTCGTAGGGATGCAAGGAAATAGGGACTCTCTCATTTCCTGACGCAAGCTTAACCAAATGGGCAAGTCTTTGAATATCATTATTAACAATGATCAGTAGAAAATGTGTATGGAAAGAATGGGTCTTGCCAAATTTCAGGATTCTTTTTCTTTTGCTAAACGTTTTTAATTGTTCATAATGTTTTTTTCTTGCTATTTCTCAATGTTAGTGCATTACTGATGTAGTGCCATGTACTTGTTATTAATACGTAATGGACTGGCATCCTTAACTGATGCTCGTTATTCAATGTTTTGTTGATATGTAATATTATAAGTAATGTTATGTTTATACTAGACACGGCATAACACTCTCTTAAATTACACTTAGCACAACTGTAGTGATGCATGGCAATATGCAGTAAAACAAAATCTAAAGTTTCCAACTACTAGAAAGGAGAATTTGAAAAAGAAACGTGTATACTAGTTATGTAACAGGAACTGCCATTAATTTATTTCATACCGATCTGTTGTGATCCTTAAGGACCGGAAGATATAACACGAACAGAAGTAATTGTATTGACAGAAAGTACAAAAGTAATGGCTGCTTCCTACCTTTGCTTCTCTTCTATTTGTTGTTGCTTGATCATAACGACTCTATTCATAGAGTCAGGAAGAGCCGATACAGTTACGGGATAGGGTAGATCACCATAACACTAAAACCCACATCAACTCGCTCATCAATGTCGAGTTTATCAACATCAGGTCCACATGTAACGTTGTCCGAATAATTAGCATATGTAACGTTGTCGTACAAACTGGACTTATTTTCACATATGAAAGTGGTTATGCGTGTTGTTTCTTTGTATCGTTATTTGTCACGAAGTCATTGTCACCGTTGAGGGGGTTCGCTTGTAACTCATCAATATGCAACGTTATATAATACTTAAAATCGGCACTTACTAGGTATCAGTAGGCAATTGTTTGATTCTTATTTCCTTATATAGAGCAGGGACCAGAGCGGATGACGTGTTTGGGCAGTAAAGTAACACTACTCGAAAACAATGTTTACTGTTCGTCGTTTTCCGCTCAGTCCACTGTACTTCTAAAATATGTTTCTGTGTTTACACATGCCTTTCTAAACAGAAAACACAAACGTTTATGTTATTAATTACATAGCATCTGTTGTTAATCACAAACTGTAATGTTACCTTCGGTGGGTTTATTCGTTCGTAAAAGTATACATGTAAACAAATACCCCCACCTCCTCTAACATGTAGCGGAGGGAGCAGCTATACAAAAGCCCAACCGCCTTCCCTGATGACACAGATGAAGAGAGACCCGATTAACCCTACTAAATTGCACAATCCGCTTACTATGCCAAAGACATTACATTTGAAACACGTCGACTGCTTCTAATCTTAAAGAGAACATTTCATTCTACTTATTTTTTACCATACTAATCTAATTCTTACGCACCCGTCTCTAATATTGCTACAAAAGTGTTAAAACACCTCAACTTTGAATCCTAAATGCAGCCTAATTGTGCATTCCATTCGCTAACCTCTATTTGTAAAACCAACTTTCGTAACAAAGACGGGTATCAACATCGTCATATACATTACTATTTAGACAATTATTATAATTATATTGTTGTTATAACCGTTTAACTCATCATCATCATCAGCAGCAGCAGCAGCAGTATCATCAGCAGCATCATCATCATCATCGTCATCAGGAGCAGCATCATCATCATCATCAGCATCCTCAGCAGCATCATCATCATCGTCATCAGCATCTCTACCTACCCTACGAACAGTCTTGTTACACACAGAGGTTTTGAAATTATGGAGAAAGCATTCTCGTCAACAATATCCTGTTCAAACGGAGAGAAGTTTGAGTTTGAAAGAAATAATAAATATTTTACGCATACACTTTTAGCAGCTTGCGTTTGAAGTGACAGACGAACAATAATGTTTGTTCCGGTTTCCTTTTTTCAGCTTTTATTGAGTGTTTTTGTGCTGCTGTTTTTACCCAGCGAATATTCTACATCGTTGAAGATGAAGATCGATGTTATTCTAACTTAAATATAAACCTTTAAAACCTTCTCACAAACAAGGCTATCACAGACAAATTGATTAATATCCATCTGAGCAGAGCTCTATCCAAGGACTACCCACCTCTGGGATACAATATCACGAGGCTACTTCCTAGCTGACTAGAACATGATCGTTTTCAAACCCAATGTTAGCAAATTCTTGCTGAGTCGTTCTCCTAGATAAATCAAGTTTAGCTCAGTTCAAACTATCGTTTCAAATTTTCAAAGTATCTGTCTCCCCGCCCTATGAATAAACCCTTATACTCGCGTGGCTTTTGGGCCTTGATAAGCATTGACTCATTAGTACAAAAATATGCTTGTAAAACACAATAATAACTGCTGAATAATACTGAGAAACAAGTGTTTGGTAAGTCTTAGAACTCTGACAGTAGGAAATCAAATCTATATAATAAAGTAAACTCAATTTTCTCCCTATTTCATTGAACATTATAAATTTGGAACCCAAACCTTCATATTTAAATCCGCGTCGCCAGCCACTTATGCCAAATCATAATGCGTGTTTCCAGAAAATATGCGTTGGTGTCGTTCACTTTCAAAATGTATTGCATTTTAACCCGGATTTGCTACTTCTTTCAACACAGTCATTTACAGAGGATGTCGCAGGCATTTTCTACTCTCACGCTAATATCTACTCAAACAGCTTCCATAATCACCGGGGACTGTTGTATAGAGGATTATGTTTTTGCATAAACACCATTAAAGTTTCGGGCGTTATAATTTTGATTGATAATGTTTTCTTAAATATTTCAGTTTCATGGAATATAAGAATAGCAGTTTTTAAATACTAACATAGTAACTTCAGTATGAATAGTTATAAATATTAATTTATTGGTCCCCCGATGCTTTGAGGCATGTCCGTCTGTCCGGATTTTTCTCCGCAACCATCTATTGAATTTCTCTGAAATTTTGCATGAAGTTGTAACGTTGGTCAGGTTAGAAAGCGATATTCTCCGATTTTTGAAAAAAAATCTGGTTAGCCACCCAGAGGGTCGAAAGGCCTCGAAATGGCCGATAATGACATTTTTTGTCCCATAACTTTTCGTCCATCCATTCAATTTCTCTTAAACTTGGCCAAAATGTGGAGGCAATTGTTTCTAATAGGAAATAAGTATCGCTGACCTTGGAAAAAATCAGATTCGCGCCCCCGGGTGGTCAAAAGCCCCCAAAATGGCAAAAAATGACCTTTTCTCCCATAACGTTTGATCCATCCATTCAATTTTTCTGAAACTTGGCCAAAATGTAGAGGCAATTGTTCTGGATATAAAATGAGCATCCTTGACCTCAGAAAAATTCTGGTTCGCGCCCCCAGGGGGTCAAATAGAGGTCAAAAATGCCCTAAATTGCCCAGATTTATTGCATTTTACACTCGCCACATCGAGTTACATACAGAGGGAAACCACGCATGCGCGGCTTGTTTATATTTACGTTCATTTCGTATTTTTAAAATCATACGACTTCTGTAAACACAAAAGATAACATTACCGGGTAACTCAAGAGAAATTAAGCTACTTATTCAGATTACTTTTATTTCACTTTTAGAGCTCGATTTTATTTGAGAATACTAGATAACGCTTCAGATTCTATTTCCGAACGGTTGATATTCTCCTGCTTGAATAACAAAAAATATCCGCCCAGACTTTTCTAAACTAATTTCTTATTTAATTTCATTAATTTAGTTAGTAACATATTATATTACTTCGATTATAGATATATTAAGCAGGCGCCTGTTTGAGTAAGCTTTTTGTTTTTGTAAGTTTAGCGATACGTACATTTGTTTGATCATAACAAAGTGTACTTTTATAGAATCACTTCCGTAAAGAAAGAAACGGCTCCATCTTTTATTTAGTTTTTGACGTTCAGACGTCTTCTTTAAAAATAAATAGATAATTAAATAAGGATCGCGGATCTTTTTAATGCCTATTTATATGCACCTAAACAAGCGATACATACACTTGCTTGGTCATTACAGTGTGTAATTTTGATAGATTCACTGCCGTCAAAACAAAGACACGACTCCTTTTATTTACTTTTTAACGGTGAGACGTATATTTTACTAAATCAAGGGAGGCGCGATAGCGCTCTATCCCTTAATAGACCTCAAAAACGGCCTATGCTAGAAATCTCATTTCTTTGATCAATCATAACTCAAAAACCAATGAACCAAATTAGTTAAAACTTTGCACAACATTTTTTTTGATAGGTTCTATAAGTGTGTAGAATTTAAGCATCATTAGTCAAGGCTAATGATGATGATGATGATGATGATGATGATGATGATGATGATGATGATGATGATGATGATGATGACGACAACAACACATTTGTTTTTACAAGTTAACTTTTGGTGGTGGGGGTAACAAAGAATTTTAGCTACCATGCTGCATTGTGAATAGATAATATTTAGTATAAAGACGATTTGAGACAAGCTAGAAAAGTTTAAATAAATAGCAGTAGCGTTTTGACATATTTTAAAAAACTATCTGATACTTTGAGAGACGAAAACTTTTGGAGTACTGAGCAAAGTTCACGTTTATTAGTGTAAGTTGCTTATCCCCATAGCATTGATGTAATAGAGTTTTATTCGGACCCCAATATATTCAGCTATTTAAAAATAGCCCCACACACCTTAACTTCAGCTTTACTCAACTACTTTGTAAGAATTACTGACTTTTCTTTTACCGAATTTTCCTGATATTCATCATCATGCCATCTTTATTTCTATTAACTATTAACTAATCAAGAAAATGCATCAAGTCATTTCAGACTTTTATAAAGATAGATGACCCATCAATCTAAGTGTGGCATGCAAATAGATGCAAAAGAGTTCAAAATAATAATTAATGACTAAATAGAATAATTATTACTTATTATATTTATTGTTTAAAGGTAAAAGCAACAAAGATGCTTCTACATATCGACGCCATTATCAAGATATTCAAGAGAGATATTTCTTTTTTTCCGCGTTCAAACAAAAAGGTTGATTTCATATCCAAAAGACGGTAATATTCCGCGTACGACTAAAATTTTAATTTATTTTATAAAAATAAAACTACCGGATGAATTACCATAATTCTTTGTCTGGTGTATTTATTTGTGGCGGAGTCGTTTGGCCAAAGGGGTTAATCTTGGGACCGGTACCAATTGTGATACTATTGTGATTCGGGGAGTCACTCTGTATCAATGTAACAAAGTTACTTTGTTGGGGGACATATCTTGCGACCGTTGGAGAACCAATGTGGCAACATTATCTGCTTTGGACGTAAGGGCGATCTGTTGCAACATGTGCACGTAATTACTCGCCGGTCTTACCAGTGAGCAATCATCATCTATGTCGTTTACTTCTGGAACCGGCTTGCTGGGAGGGACCATCGTGCTGCAAAAGAACCTTATTTCTAATAAGGAAAGAAAAACATTTATCCGTTTCCTTATAAAAATATATATTTATTTTACTGAAGACATTTTGATAACTTTTCGGGGACCACAACAAAATGCGTCTCCTAGGTTCGAATTCAGAACCCCGTCTCTTTTTAGAGAGAGAAAGAGAGGGGGAAAGTGAGAGAGAAGGAGAGAGAGAAAGGAAGAGAGAAGGATTGAAAGAGGGAATACAGACACAATCAGTCTATACAATCAAATGTTTATATTTGAGTTTCATAACCGATTTCTCGAATGATGACTGCTTGACCCCTGATCCCTTCAACTGCACCTGTCAGTAAATTGTTTTGAGATCGTACTACAAACATGACCCAGGTACGCGTCACTCAGCGATCCCAAAACGCCGAGAGTCACTGTTGAACTTTCTTGCTTTCCCGAAATTTCAGCGCAAGTTTGGCACAAGACCCACGAATATTACGTATAAAGCTCATTGTGCCACATCCCTCACAAGTAAGTACATCATAAAGGTTGCTTGCTATTTTTATGACATCCATATGCAATCTAGGTGTCACCATGGAGAACAACAAGATTTACATTGTAAAAAGTATTACTAGATACTCGCTTGGTCACCTCCTTTTAGAAATGTCATTTGTAATATCACATTTACCCCTGAAAAGGCATCACCATTCCTCGCTTCGTTATACATGTCCGTTAACTGACTCCCATCTCCGTTCTTACATAGAATACATTATACAAAATGTTTCGTTCGAAAGTTAAGGACACACGGTGATTATTATCTACGGACGCTATCGTTTCAGGCCTTTTGCCCTCATCAACGCAGATTCAGGCTAGAATTACGAGACCACACGCTCGAGACCACATGGCTACCGTTACACACACACACACCCACACACACACACACATATATATATATATATATATATATATATATATATATATATATATATATATATATATATATATATATATTATATATATATAATATTTATAAATAAATATTAATTATTAATTACCTACAGACATCGATGTTTCATGCTAACGCAATCTTCAGTGCAGGAAGCTAATTCCCAACGGTCGGACCCCGAACACAAATCGCCTGATTTGTAGTCAAGACTCTTAACCCCTCAGCCATAGTGAACTAGTTATTAATTAGGGAGGAATTTAACTTTGTAAATAGCGAATTGGCGGCTAAATTTACCCGAGCAGTTTAAAGTGATCAACGAATGTATTCGGATCGTGCATTTCGCTATTAGTACTGCTTGTTATTAAAGTCACTCAGAGTGCCCGGCCTTTGGTGGAGGGTGCTTATGATAATATATATATATGTATATATACATATACATATACATATATACATATATATATATGTGTATGTATATGTATATGTATATATACATATATATATATATGTATATATGTATATGTACATATACATATACGCATATACATATACATGTATATATATATATATATATATATATATATATATATATGGAAGTTATGAAGTTATTATTATCATTATTATTATCTTTACTTATACATGTATGTATAATTAATTAAGTTCAAATATATTGATACCATAAACTTCAAACCAATATTTTTTAAAAGTGCTCAATACAAAGTAAAGATTTTATAAATAAAATGATATAAACATTAGAAACGATCTACACGGATCAACCAACATTTCGATGTCAACACATCTTGTCGAGACTCTGTTAACGTCGAAGTGTTGGTTAACCAGCGTAGACTGTTTCTAATGTTTATATTATATATATATATATATATATATATATATATATATATATATATATATATATATATATATATATTAGTACTTCATGTATCCACATAAAATATTATAAGGAGATATAATTTTTTATGTGTCAGTTTTCAGTATTTACTTCAACAGTGCTCGATAGGGGGAATCGTCAGGCTAAATGCATTTAGCCTGACGATTCCCCCCGGCGATGAAACACGGGAGCCTCTGTGTAGCTTAATTGCCATATATATTTTCATTGCTTACTATATATATATATATATATATATATATATATATATATATATATATGATTATTTTTATTTCCACAGACATGTACAAAATCTGCAACACTGGCATGTTGATGTAATCTATCAACAGCTGTTATAAACTGAGATCTCATTAGGCAGAGTAAAAATCCGATCTTTTAGAAATTACTAGATTGCAGATGTGGACCAAATAAATAGAGATCCTCCCTTCCGAAGATCTTTCCTGGCTCAGAAATAACCTGGTTCTAGTGGATGACACTCAACCACTTGAAAGCTCTCTGACAAGTTTCAGGAATTATATAGAATGTCTCTCTCACACTCACTCTATCTATCTATCTATCTATCTATCTATCTATATATATATATATATATATATATATATATATATATATATATATATATATATATATCCATCTATCTATCTATCTCTTCATCAGCTTCACTCTGTGATCGTTTTATTTTATTGCGAGGTGTACTTACTTACTTAGACTTAGGATCTCCTGTTCAAAGTTGAACACCAATTAGCAAACCTTCTCCAGTGAAATAAATAAATAGAAAAAACTTGAAAAATGGTTTATATCCCCAAAATATAGTGATACTTTGACTTCACACATATGACTCTAGTGATCGGGCGGGGGGTGGGTATTGAAGCAAGTAAAATTTTATTACATATATAAAAAAATAATTGTTTGAGTATTTTTAGGAATAGGTATCCAAGAAAATTTCAGTACATACATCATCAATTCCGAGTTTCACCGGAGACTTCTGAGACTTGCGAACTCTAACGAACTTATTTGCAGAGAAGTTTTTCACTGAAATAAACTGTTGATTTTATCTTGTATTTAAGTGCGTTCTGTAATGTTTTTTCGTTTCTTCTACACAATACAAACCAAACTTAATTAAATATCAAGAATGTTTACTCACATCTAATAATTCGAAATAAAAAGCATCGACTTTTGAAACCGTCTAAATCAAACTTAAAATGTTGTTTATGACGGTTTGGTGCAGGAGAAAGAGCCCACTGATGGCGGCCCACGGCCACAAATTCGGAATAGCGGCGTCTGGGTGGAATAATTCAATATAGGCCATTTTCTTTTGATACTAGTCAGCCTGAAACGAGTGTCATTTACCATTATTGGTCCACATCGTTCTCTGTCTAAACCTCCCGTTACTCCCCCAGCACCCCTACACACCTTACTGCATATAAACTTCCTCCTCCTCCCCCTGACTGTATTGTTTCTAATTTCCTGTACCTGAGTACACACAAACACTCACACATGCATCAGAATCACTGCTGAATCCCAACTTTACAAGTAGACCATAACTTTTATTTTCTGAAACGTCTGGTTCTAGAATCATGTTGAATAGTTTGTTTTTTCAGAAAGTGGATTAGCGAACGTGGCCAGAAAATGACGTAACAAATAGTAAGTGACGATAGGTAGTGATACGTGGCAAAACAATAAGACTCTATACTCTCTCTTGGGCTTTGTCTGCGAAGCGAAACAGACATCTTTCGAAGGACTTTCTGTCTCTTTCACACACATATACCGATACGGTGGTGAAAGACAACTACTGTACGTAGTGAATGTAAAAATACAACTACTAAAACCTCTAAAAAGTCTTGTTATTATACGACGGACATTATTGACAAAGAATAGAGACGAACAACTGCGTTTACCTATAACATCACAAAGAAAGAGACGCTATGTTAACACTCCCATCACAGAAAGAAAGAAACACACGACCTCTACATTCACTGCTACTACAAATGTCACATCATAGAAATTTATTTGTATTGCCACACGGTGCGAGCTGTTCATTTGGCTTCGTTTGGAAGATTTGTCTGTTATGTTACAAACATATAGTTTTCGTTTTCACGTGCAGTCCAAACGATTCTATTAAAAATGATTTTTTTTTGTGAAAACAGGAAAGTTCGTGATTATATTTTTGTAATTTTGGTGGGGGGATTATCGTTTGGTATCTTTAGCAAATAGGTTATATGTTCATTCATGCTCATTTGTTAATTGGTTTGTATTCAGTGACTTAATTAGTTGCTCATTTGTTTATTTGGTTGGTTGTTTTCTTTAGTTAATAGTTCATTATTTGGTTGATACACACTGTGTTTAGTTGGTTTGTTCAGTATTTGGTTAATTCGTACTGTGGTTTGAGTGTTGGTCAAATCAAATTTATTTAGCAAAAAAAATGCAAAGTGCAACAAGCCATGTAAAGCGACAGGTAGATATATTTACATCCACATACAGTTTGAATATTTGTTCAATGCCACTTAAAACCTTGATATGGTAGTCATAGTCACCACCTCCTCTGGCAAGCGGTTCCGCGGAGCAGAAAGACGTACATAGAATGCTGCTTTTATCCTATTGAGATTTACCCTTAATATCATTATCTTATAAAGACACTTCATTTTATTGGATTTACGTAAAAATGATTGAACGTTTTTGATGTATAACACTATAATCATGAAAGCCAATTAAATTTATTGGAAAAACTATTAAATAGTTGAGCAATCGTGATGTTATGAAGCCTCGTTATTTTAATAGGGTAATTAATCGGTGTCATAAACACATTTAATTCTAATCATCTAAGGGTGAGAGGTGACACTTGAACGAAAGTCGACGAAACCACGGGACTTTTGGGGGATATTTTCTGTCTTTTGTCTGACGATATTCAAGCAAGAAATACCTACCCAGGGCGATGCCCCCAATTGAGGCTGGCGCGCAGAATGTTACTAGTTATGGTGGGATGAGCTATCTGTATATATATATATATATATATATATATATATATATATATATATATATATATATATATATATATATATATGTCTGTCTTTCTCTCTCACGCAAGTAACCCATTTATCTGATTACTTTCTCTGACTGTTCTACTCTTTGTAATAAACCTTTATTAAAAAGTAAATATCAGCGTCCGAGTGATTGTATCCACAAACAAGCAAGAACCAGAGTTCCTGACAACCACGCGGATGTATAATGGTTTATGAATCATAACAAACATAAATTCATATGAATTAGTATGTTACAACTTTTCACCGGATCTATTCTGTATCTCCTTCACCACAGCTACCTCCAAATTACCTGAATGTAAGAGATACAACCATAATTTTAATACGATTTTATAATTTTATGTCAGGTGTTGATAAAAGGGGATTTAAAACTCGAATCGGCAAAGTTTTCGAAAAGTCTTTTTTTTATTTAGCAGCCAAGATTTAAACATCGCAATGCATTTCTAGTTTTATCTTCGTCTATGAAACATATCTGTTTTAGCATGACTTCCTGTAACATTGAAAGATGAACGGCATAAACAGGCATAACAACTCATTAACTTGTATCTTCGAATAACCTTTGAAATTTTATAAGCAGTGAATCTTTCGTACAAAAGGTTATTCATTATTTAACTAAGTCGAAATTAATTTCAAGTAATTAGGTGACGAAAATAAGAAATAATCTTTAAAGTTGTGTTGTTAAAGGACATATGAAATATCTTAATATATTAAAAAATTGAATGTTTTAAAAGTAGTTTCTCTCCAATAATTGTATAGAGATTGACACATTACGTAAACAATAGTCAACTATCTGTGTATTACAATATTGTTCCGCTATCCGTGGTTTATTTGGTAAACACGTAATTTTTGAGTTTGTTATTTCACCCGGCAATATTCGTCTATGGTAATAGGAAAGTAAAACAACGAATGAAATAAAGGTGTATTTATAAAAGATACGTTGAAAAGTAAATACGTAAGTGTAATGAAGCGTGTGAATCTATCGTAACAGTTTTCGAAAACGAATGTGCGAAGTTATTTCAGTCAATTAAAAAGGTATGTTATCACGTGGTTACCATCGGCAATCTATAAAAATCGTTTTCAACTTTTATCTTTATCCTTTATGTTTTTTTTGTAAATATTGATATCATAAGAGTAAAGAAAGAAATTTTATACAAATGGTTGGAAATAAATTTAAGAAAGAATTAAAATTGTTGTTTCGTATTATTAGAGTCCGAAATGGCGAAGTCATAATAGAGGAAAGTGCTTCTGTAGCCTAAAAAATCTAATTCGTCTGCATGTAATATAAATACATCTGTAAGTATCAGTTAGAATGGTCACCATTTTTTACCTAGTATTATGATAAACAATTACTTTTACGGAACAGATTATATCCGAAATAAATAGGTAAATCTAAAAACTTTTTTTATTAAGGGAGTAAGCTCACGTTTCCAGTTAAGTAAGTAAGGAACAAATGTATCCACTCTAGCACTATTTTAGCCGGAATAAGAATTTCTAGAATAAGACTAAAGAGAAAAAAATTATATTCATACCAATAGTAAACTAGAAAAACAAAACGAAAAAGGCAAGTTCGAAACAAGTATCGATATGTTAGACGGATTGCTATTTAGGCCTAACTTTGAGAATGCGATAAAATAACTTTATATGCTACATATTTCAACGTCATAAGATTGCGGTGAGGGAATGATAAATTATATATAACTGTTAAATACAAAGTATCTACTTTCAAAACGTTTTTATTGAATAAAATGAATTGCCGAATTACGCTTGCATACTGTCAAGCTATTAAATAAACAATAATAATTTATTTGTAAATAATTAATTTTCTCTTCGTAGATATTTATTATTATTAATAGCTCAGTTGGCATTTTCTATTTAATTTCCTTTTTATAGTTATCAGTTCGTTAATTTAATAATTGAAGACTCTCTGAAATGACTAAACACCTGATATTAAGTGCATTTCTATATTGAATGGTATCATCTTCAATATATATGTGGTCCAGTAGTGAGGGCTCCGGACTTCAGTGACTGGGGTCCCGATTTCTAATCTCGCTAGATCCAGTCACGGTGATTAGGCGTAGTCGGCGAAACACGTGTCCGTGGATAATTATATATTATAAATATATACGCTCTCCATATAGGGCATCACAAATTGAAAGCGAACAATATTTCTCCACTCTGCGTTTTGGTAATGCTTCCCTGTAAAATGTATTTGAATACATCTAATTTTGAATATCGAAAAAAAACATTATTATATTATCTTAGACGCAAAACGACACGTTTTAACAGTCATAATTGCAATAAAATGTCCTGAAGATACGTTAGCGAATGCTCTGTAATATATGACAAAGAACCAAATTAAATTATGCTTGGAAACTGATTTTTTATTTTCGTTCATTTTGAATTAATTCTGTTGGGATTCATTAATATGTATTGTACTGACTGGCAAAAACGCGTATACCTTTCACTATTTTGTATTCTACTTTTAAACGATGAGATATATTACATTAAAAACCAAATATATTATAATTACACAACAGTAAATGATGTAATACCGTTGCTGCGTTCCATTGAACGCAGAATGCCTGAGCAACACAACCAGCGTCATGAGACACCATGACTACTTTTAAACGATTAGATATCTTACATTAAAACCAAATATATTATAATTATACAATAGTAAATGATGTAATACCATTGCTGCGTTCCATTGAACGCAGAATGGCTGAGCAACACAACCAGCGTCATGAGACACCATGACTATCTGTACGTGATATGCCGAACCAACAATTGATTGTTACATAACTAGGGCCGTGTTTGAATGGAAAAGTTTCAATGACACTTTTAAGGGTTAAAGGTGGCCTCAGACAAAAGTCGCGAAACCACGTGATTTTGGGGCGAAGATTTTCTGACTCTTGCGCTGGCGAAATTTCATGCAGAAAAGACGGGTACGGTGTGCTGTTCCTAATGTGTGTGGGACACAATGTAACTTGATGCAACGAGACGTGTACAAGTAACCCATCGTTCTGATGGTGTATGTGACTGTCTATTTTTTGTTTTAAATCAACCTTTTTATGCACCAACATCGGCGTCCAAGTAGTTTTGTATCCACAGACAAGCAAGAACCTGAGTTCACGACGACAACACAGGTGTAGAATGGTTTATACACGCATTGGTAAGTAAATATATCACACAATATCTATCATACCAACTCAGGTAGAAAGATTCGAAACATTTCTGTTTATAATCTTCTATATAAAGTAGACTTGATTTTTCTCCTCTATTTAATCCTAAAGTAGCCGGAAAAATTAATATACCCTACGCGAAAACAATCACACCTACCTTCATAAACTTCGACCAATCATATTTCCAGAAACTTTCCTTAAACTACATAATCGTACATTAAAGCCTACACAAAAACTTATTTGAATGAGAGGGTAGCAGCCTCAGCTCTCTCAGGGAACTAAGCTGAAAAACAGCTAGGCAAACAGGCCAATCGGCGCTCAGATACCAACACTGACAGAATACAAGACGCCGATAAATCAAATAAATTAACGCGTAATTTTTTTTTTTGAATACGCGACTTAAATTGCACGGCCTTTCATTATGCGATTTAGTTCCGAACGTAGCGAGAACGATTACACACCTATGGTTAGCGGTTTCAATTTCCAGTGTCGGCGTGATGGTTCTTTTTTATGTATTGTTTACATTAAAATAAATAGTTAAGATATTTTAGGATATGGTCGTGTTTATTTCCTACGCTTAGAAAACATTATACCCACAGACACACAGACAGACAAAAGACAGACAGACAGACACAAATTGTCTGCCTGTCTCTCTCTCTGCCTGTCTGTCCGTCAGTCGTGATTTTTGTATACGTAAGAAATACACATCTACCACATATTACCTATATTAATAGTTTTTATGGGGGGACGTTTCCGGAATAATCAACCAAAAGATGACTGGCGTGACGTAGGGGCACTGAGTGTCACGGAATCGAACGGAAAACTACGAAAACGGGGTTTTTTGTTTCCTTTGTTTAGACCAGACGACTTTTAAAAATTAAAGTGATCAATTTCCGACTTCTGTCACTGTAAGCCGTTATTTCTGTTACCGAAGCTCCCCTCCCCATGTTAAGAATATGTTTTTAAATACTAACGTTATTTTAACCTAAAAAAATTGTACCCCACCTTTCCCGTGTCAAGAGTAAGTTTCTAAATAATAACGTTATGATTCAGAAAACTATTCTTAACATAAGTCCTATATATGTCAGTCGGGATTTTTGTACACGTAAGAAATACTTTTCGACAACATCTTAACTACTTTTGGAGTATATTACTTATATTAATAGTTTTTTTTTGTACTATTGCGGAATAGTTGACCCAAAGATTACAGGCGTGATGAATGGACACTGAGTGTTACGCAATCGAACGGAAATTTACGAAATTAATAGTTTTTTTTTTCGTACTATTGCGGAATAGTTGACCCAAATATTACAAGCGTGATGAATGGACACTGAGTGTTACGCAATCGAACGGAAATTTACGAAATTAATAGTTTTTTCTTTCGTACTATTGCGGAATAGTTGACCCAAAGATTACAGGCGTGATGAATGGATACTGAGTGTTACGCAATCGAACGGAAATTTACGAAAACAGAGTTTTTTTTGTTTTTTAGACCAGACGACTTTAATGAATTAAAGTGATCAATTTAAAACTTCTGTCACTGTCAGCCGTTACGAATGTTACCGAAGCGCCCTCTCCCCAGATTAATAATAGGTTTATTAATACTAAAGTTATTTTAACCTAAAAACAATTGTACATCATCTTCCCCATGCTAAGAATAGGTCTCTAAATAATAACGTTATTACTCACATACCTATTCTTTACATGGGTCGTATATATAGCATTAGAAAAATTATATCTACCGATATGCCTGGCTGTCTATCTATCGATATGTATGTCTATCTATCTAACTGTATATCTGTGACATTTATTTCAAGTAACGCATATAATATTATTGTATATCTTCATACATTTCTAAGTCTGTACATCTATCTATCTATCTATCTACTTAAGTCTCTGCATAGCTGTGGATTTCCGAAGTATGTACACCTATCTATCTATCTATCTATCTATCTATCTATCTATCTATCTATCTATCTATCTACAGACTACTAAACTCAGCACTATATTACACTTATTCATGTGAGCGTGTTTTAGTAAATTTGTTATTATTTTTTTCTATCTAACACTAAATATTACTTTAGGCCCACCATCTTTGACTCCAAAACATACTCCATATATATATATAGTAGCAAAAACTTTTCCCACAATAATTTAAGTGTTAGCACTCTCTCCACCTACATATGGAACTAATAAACGTCAACTTTTTTTTAAAGTGCCCGTTAATATTTATTATTTGTCTGCTATTAATTTACTACATAATACAAAACATTACGCACACATTTAATCGACGCTTTCGAGAATATCGGATTACGTTATTTTTACATATTACGTATACATTTATACTTATTCCTGTTTTTAGAGAATGCAATTAACAAACATAGTTTTTTGCAGTATTTTATCATTCAACATGGCGGCTACAATTTTTCAGCGACTTAACTTCCGAATTAAGTTAATATACGACAAGATACTCTATATACTTCATACAGTAGACATTTATAAATTCCTACATCTTTAACATGCATGATATTAAAAAATTGGACAAGACAATCGATTTCTTCGTATAAAAATGACCCAAAACGTGGGACCGTACATTTGGGCGCTTTCTGGCGGATCTAAACATAAAACGCATGCCAGCTTACAGGCATCGTTTAAGTTACCTATTTTTCAATAGATTTTCTAATCGCTTTCGTGTCCAAATGGTTACGTACGTAGATCCAAGACCGCGAAGTTTCGCGTTCGATCCCAACAACTTTTTTTTACATTGTTAATCTTTTGTCAACACAGGGGGTGGGGAAGAGAGGACTATGGACCGTTTTTTTTTATTAAACGTTATAATGTAGTAATTTTTCCTTTCTTCCTCTTATTCCTCTTCGACAATTCCAAACCGCACATTACAATTGTCCGATGTGACATATTTTCGTTCTGTCGGATGTTGAAAAATTTTAATTCATTCATTTATATTTCTCGTGGGCAACGCCGGGCGACGGGTTCCTCTAGTATAAAATTAAATCTATTAAAGAAACTAAAATTTTAATTGAAATTGCTACTTGCACTAAATACAATTGAATAGTTTGAATCCAAAATACGACACAATCAATTTCTTCGAATCGAGAAATTACTCTATAAAAAGACGAAGATTCCAAATCTGGAATTCGATGTTATAATCTTATTTAATTGGAAAGCAAGAACATTGAGTTGCTCTCACATTACGCATAACATGATTTCGAGGTGTGGTACAGGGCTGAAATGCAATACTTTTTCTTACTCTATGTACTAACTGGTCAGCGCTTATCAAGGTCCAAAGGCCACTCGAGAATAAGGATTAATGAGTTTGTCAATTATACTGTAAGGATTTGTAACGATGGTTGAAACTGGGAAGAATATGATTATTTAAGAAGACGGCTCAACAAGAATGTGTATACATTGTACTGTTTTAGTCAGTATTGAAGTTCTGTTTAGTTTTAGGTACACAGAAGACGAAAAGAAGGTTATGACTGCCAGTCGCTTTCCAAAACAAACAACAATAAACGATATCATCCGAAGCTGGATGCCCTACCCAATTCGAACCGGTACGTATCACCCGTTGTAATGGAAAGTGACCGTATAGGATAACGATTTTTAAAGGGGTAAATCATTGATTTTGGAGGCTATCTGTGGCGAGATATTTTTAACTAGTAATTTGGTCAGGTCCGCAATCTGTTGTATTTTTAAACTTTTGTTTACCCCAAACAAGGCATGTTACAATTGCAGCATAAGGGGCTACTGTGATAGGAGTAAGATTTATAAGGGATAATCTGGTTGGGGATTTTGAAAACAAGATGTTTGTTCACATTGCATTTAGATCTCTGCGTGTTGCTACGGTCATTAAAAATGAAACAGGAGGGAAATTTGAAAGGCAAGCGGTTCGCGGAAAAAAGCTATCAGAGTAGAAAAGCTTCCGGCATCTAGGGAGTTCTACATTGAAGGGGTGGGATTTTGTTGCTAGTCTGGTGGGTCTGAGTATTTTCGTTTAGGAAGTATAAGTGCAATAAGTTCATAAAAGCACATTCCGTTTAAGTACTTTTAAAACAAGCGACAGAAAACAGTGAGGGGGCTTTTAGGTTATAAACTCTTTTTACACCCTGTCAAAGAGGGGAACGCTAGTGGTTGGTGCATCATCCCAGATGTGGAAACAATACACCATGCACAGGCGAATAGTGGATATAAAATGAACTGGGGTTTGTCGCTCGAGACGCATAGATTAATATATAAATGAATATTTTTCTATTGCAAACAGACTTATTTTTACTTTAGTGGCAGTGGGGACTTCTGGGGTTGTTGGCCTTTGTTAAATTGCGTTGCTTCAGATGATTAGTTGTATTAAGTCTCGGTTAAAATATGAACGTCACGAAATGGAGTTACTCTTGCAGCGTATCTCACTGGCGTAGTGCCGGATATTGCTTTTACCAGCATTATGGGTTGAAGAGGATACCTCCAAAAAATCTTTAAAAATCATTCCGCCCATAAAAACATTAATATTGTAATGATAAAACAGCAACATACAAGAAAACGCTGTTTAATTTCGCACGGCAAATATAAATTAACAAGACGGTACAAAACAATATAGTGGGGGATGATCTCAGAAGAGATTTTACTGCGCTCTCTCTCTCTCTCGCTCTCTCTCTCTCTCTCTCTCTATCTCTCTCTCTCTCTTTACTCTATCGTTATTTCCATAAAAGATGTTCGACGGAGCTGCAATACCTAGTTTGTCCTTGTAAAACATCTACAGCGTAAACTCGTCTCCCTACCACAACTCAAAATAACTTTATTTTACCTCCCTGTTCCTAGCGTTAGACAACATTTCCAAGAACTATGGGACTGATTCGCTTCAGGCTACAACATGGTCGTCTTCAAATCTAATGTCAACAATTACTTTTCATAAACCGTCACCATAAGTAACCAAACTTTGTTAATCACATTAATCATTTTCAATCCTCTCATAATATTCTTCTCAATTAAACCAACAATCTATTCACCAAATTAACGCTTATCCTTGAGTGACATTTAACCTTGTGACTTTAAAGGCCGAAATAATAACATGAAAAAATGGTAATTAACAGGAAATTGTATCAACAGAAAGTACAGATGTAATAAGGTTGACAAAGGTTGCATCCTCATTTCTTGTGATTGGTTATAATAACTCTATTCACTGAGTAAGAAGCGTCCATGCAGTGACAGTATTGGGTAGGTCACCATAACACTCCCCTTTTACGCCTTACTCCGCATGGAGTCAATACTTTTCTGTGGGGTATTTATCGTTAGAAAGTCCGTGGTCTTTCTTTTTCTTTTAGATTATTTGTATTCTGGAGTCTTTTGTGGTATTGGAACCTCAAACGTGTCAAATACGACATACATTAGGTGGTCTTCTGGAAAATTGTTGTAAACAGCATCTGAATGCCGTTTTCGTATTTGATTCAGGTGTTTTTATGGTTGAACTTTGATCCCTTGAGCGTGTATATCATCTTACTGATCCGTTTATCCGCTGTTTCTTAGTAGAATCTGTTATTCTAAAACATGCGAAAATATCCTTTTATGACACTTTTAAAACGACACTTCATCACTTTATCTGATCGTACAGATTTCGATAAACGTTGACTCATTAGTACAAAAAAAAGTTAGAAACCTTTAGTCATGTTAGCTTCACAATTACAAAATGGCGCTTACTACATTTTGTATTCGAACTATTCAATTATACGAAAAACACCGTGTAATACTTCTAGTTATTTAAAAAAACAAACTATTTACACTTATTATATCCTTGACATGCTGTGATTAATTACGTTCTCTGTAAAGAAATCTAGTTTTCTATATTTCCTGGAAGCATTAATTTAAATGGCACTCATTAATAACTGCCAATCTTTAATAAGTGCACCGACCGTCGTATCACAGCAGTCTCGGGATTTTTCTATATAAAACGGGAAAGTTAGTTTGTCTGTTTATTTGTTATGTATAGGAATAAATATGGCTGCATCAAATCGTGTTTAGTATAATTATTCAGATGTAACTTCTAATGGCGGGAAGAATGTGTCCCCGTAGAAGAATGCGCAAAATAAAATGTTCTCACTTCTGACGTTAAATTGTAGTTACATGGATTAAATGGATTATAAAAATGTTATCAAATTTCGATCGAGTTAACGCCTTCTCATGAGGGCTTAACACCACAAAGCAAACATTGTTTTCAAGCCTTTTATTTACTTTGCCCCATGGCAGTATTTTCTCAATTGCATTGAACTATTCGCAAGTCAGGATTCTAACACTATCAAGTTCAAAGGTGTAAACCCGTTCTGCTACAAATTTTATATAAATATCTAAATGTTTAATTTCTTTAGAATTTTAGAAAGATAATATATTTTAAAACCTTTAAAAGTGGCAATAATTTAATAATTATTCTATTCATATGAACATTTTACAGGATTTTTATGAATGTAATGTATTTTGTAGTGCAATGTCGTGACTGTTTCGACTCAAGATCCAGTTCATTGAAGGCCCATTAATAATTCACTAAAATACTGGATCTAAAATAATGTGTACTTATTTTAATAGAATGATTTTTATACTCTATATACAATTAAAAAAAACATGATGTTGTTATGGGTTTGCTTGTTTCGGCCGAAGCTTCCGAACGTATAGCTTTATATATGCTCTACATATTCAGCGAAAGCTTAGTAATTAGATCTTTGAAGTAATAACGAAGTTCCAACAAAACGCAAATCACTCTGGAGTAAAAACGAAGGTCCAAAGAAACGAAAATCACTCTATCCGTAGATCACAAAGTCCTCTGTCAGCTTCCAAAGCAGATCTCTACGTTCGTCACACGTGCAGTTACTTCGCACCGTTTCGTTGAAGACGGTAAGAGACCCGCTTTTATTAGGCTGAGGCACACCTAATTTGCATGCGTGCAATGTGACTTCGCGAGACTCCGCGTGAACCGTACGTAATAAAGGTTCACGGACGCCATGTTGAATTCTTTTCTTTCATCCGCAGCGCACAGGACAGACAAACACGAGGACGTTTCGCAGGTAAGCCCCCTTCACGTTCCCCACAATCTTAATTAACGTTGACGAAAACTTGGCGTAAAATTATGTCAAATAAGTATTAATTTGATTTTTTAAAATATAATCTACGATGTCACACAGAGTGCTCAAAAATATTTTTTTCTGAAATTAAAGTATACCCGGTGTAAGACATCTAGGTATTTAGATAATATTTGTTTGTTTGTAGTCGTTTAGTGTTATCTTTCTTTAGATCAAAAGTTCCCATATTAAATGCATATCTATGCAGGATCTGCTGAGCATGTAGCAAGATTCTAGCATATGGATGG
This sequence comes from Sepiola atlantica, assembly GCA_963556195.1. Lineage (NCBI taxonomy): Eukaryota > Metazoa > Mollusca > Cephalopoda > Sepiida > Sepiolidae > Sepiola > Sepiola atlantica. Next base: position 55,450,232 of record OY744518.1, read on the forward strand.
ACATCTTTAGACGTCTAATTATCCAGTGTTGCTGTCTATCGATTAGTGCTGCTTTACTCCAGATGGACGGGTAAGAAACACTACTTCTACTCTTGATAACTCATACATGAATACACTGTGCCATACCTGAAACAAATATCTCATACAACAGTATATAAAAACGTTAATACCTCGCTCAATACGAATGCCCATCTCACGCTATGCCTGAGTATTCTTAATCTCTAATATACGCGTTGTGTCTATGTGTAAATATATATATATATATATATATATATATATATATATATATATATATATAAATAGTCTCGTACATATGATATTTGTGTTTGTATAATATAAAGATAAGGCAGTTTGATTCTCAAAGTAAGACTTATATATAATTGCATTTGGTGAATCGATATTTGAGACTTCATAGATAGTGTAATGTGGAATCTTTATTCTGTGTTCCAGGATGAAAAAATAATTCCAATCACTTAAATCGATTACATATTCTATCTGTAAATGTTGTCTACAATAATTTCGCTGGGTAAGTACAAAACCTTCTCGAAGATTGACATTTCTCATTGTTTTTCAGCGAACGTAATAATCAGCAGCTGCTTGTAGTAGTGCTTGTAATATAAACAGGACAACAACTATTTTTCCCAGTGGATATAATTTAACTTTTTTTTTAGATATTTACTTCTTTAACAGAAATTTCTTTTATTGATATTATTCCGTTTATAATGTCTAAGCTCTGAAGTGAATTGATTCATTGAAAACGTAAATAGTCCCAGAAAAGACACACAGAATAAGACTTGCCATCGAAACTATCCTCGTTTGAGCAACAAAAGATGTCAGGGGACCTGATTCTGGCATACATCATCATCAATGGAAATGTAAATCTATAGTTGGAGGAGTTTTTCACTCCAAAACCTAGTCATCGTCTCCGCATCTTTCGCAGAAGATTTACCATCAGCGCTTCCGTCTCGAAAGAGAAAACATCATTCTATCTCCATGTGGCCGCTCCCTGGAACACCTTGCTTTAGGAGGTCGAGATATTGCCTACCATATCTAGGTTTAAAGTTACTTTTGACAAACATTCAGACAATATATGCATGTAATATATTCTAATGGCTTGCTGTACTTTGCTATATTTAGCCAATAAAATTTATTGATTGTTTATTAAAGGGTAGCAGATAGTCACTTCAAACCGAGTGGACAATAGAAGATATTGTTGTCGAAATAAAGAGCTAATCTCATGGGCTTGTATGTAACCATGTCTTATCGGTTGTTTTGACTAATGGTTTATTATCTTTCGCCCCGAGTGATCAGGAGATAACACGCGCCGTTTTCGGACTATCTCCTGACTACTTTTTTGTGGATTGTCCTAACTGATGCAACTGAACTACATTCCAATTATTGATTGAATAAACAATTCAATAAAAGAGAGACACAAACGTTTAACAACTGAGCGTCTCGCGTCTTCATTGCGTGAAAACGTACGACACATTCATTGTTTCTTCTTACATGGATAACTATATACATGGTGTTAAAATAGCGATCAAAAGTAGATCGCTATTATATCATCATGTGTTATTTCTTATATCCCAAAGCTACATTGCACATTGTTGGATTATCTCTGTGAGGCACTTGATGGCTGCGACACCTTATCGCTTTTAATTCCAAGCTGACCTCGGAGCTGATACAGAGAGCCTGCAACGAAACCTCTTGCTCCAATTTCAACGAACAGTTACACTATAACATACATTAGTCAACTCTCTTTTTAGATCCTCGTATTTCTCTATATTGTACTGGTGGTGTTCTTCCAATAGTCTTTCATAAGGTACTGTTAATTCAAGCAAGACAAGTCTTTTGCTTGTTCTTAACGATATAACAATATCTAGCTGTTTCCCCTATTCACTTATCATTTTAGGGTAATTATTGCACTATCTGGGGAGATCTAAGGCCAGCACTCAAGTATGTTTTGGCTTAATACTAATAATTGGCCAGCTGTATGCTTAAACCCGATCCACATCTTCCCTTCCTTTTAAAACTATACGGGGTTCAGTTAAATTCTTCTGACTTCATATGGCTGCTTATTGTTGCAGTCAGTTCATTCAGTAACCTGTTCTGCCTAAACATATATCAGCAATTAGCAAGGGCCACTATGCAGTAATTAAGCACATGTTGCATTATTTGAGTGGTTTTCCTTACATAAAGTACAGGTTTGATCGTCCTCGTCTTCCATTTGACGAGGTTGGTCATTGATAGAAGCACATCGTAAGTTGAGCGTATTATGAATCTCAACCTAAGCGGCTCCATATGCCAAATGCTGTTCCATGTAAAGGATCTTTGGATGGCTTCTTCCCAGTTCGTCTATTTTCCCTGCTTTGACCGTTGGACTCTTTTTACGAGCCTTTTGCTTTCCTTTCTGCTTCTTATTACCTGTATGGGCATCATAGACATAAACCCTAGACCATGTATGACTGCTGGTCATTCCTAGTCCAGATCGCCATCTGGTCCAAGAAGGAAACTGGATTATACAATAAACAAAAGCAAGTAATTGTTGGCAGAGAATTTTAATATTAACGTCTGATAACTTAGTCCGTATGTGCATCTATTATAACCATCACATTTTTACTAAAACACATGAATGAGCCATGAACTTTAAGAAAGCTGGATGTGATAAAATGCCTTGTCGCCACTCGTAGTGTGACAAAATCTGTTAATAGAGATAACACCAGCAGTCAAGTTGTTAATTGAGTTATATCCCCTTTGCAGAATGGCTGTTTATAGTTTTCTACAGCTAGATGGCTCTGGTTGGCAGTTAATTTGCACAGGTGTTTGTGTTATTAGTATAAAAACTGTATTTTTTGGATTGAAAAGTCAGTTAATTTTGGAAGAGAAGAGAGAAGTGTACAGTTATTGAAAGTTGGATTGTCGTTAAAACTCTATTACGTGGATTTCCTTTGAAAACTTTTTTCTATTATTTTTACTTACATATAGATTACAAGCGCATCGGATGAGATTTAGTACAAATATCAACATTTATGAAGACAATAATCGGGAGAAGAAGAATGTAAAATAATGTAAATCAATATTTTCGACAAACAAAGTTTCTAAATACCTGTAAATATTTGAATCTTGCGAAAACATCTCAATAAAATCAAATTTATGTTTTAAGAAAAAAATGATACGAATTTCCCTCACAAAATACTACTTTAATGATCAATGATTCGCTACGTAGTACGTTTAATGAACTATTTTAGCGGAAATCTATAACAATGTACTTTAGAAGGGCTGCAGCAACAAAGCATGCAAAGCATATGGTGCAAGAACAACGACGAACAACAGTTTTTTAAAAGTCACCTGTTTATTATGAACAAGGGGGTGAGCAATACACAACCGCACCTCTGCTGAACATTAATTCTATTAGTCCAGTCACAGGTAGAAGCCTTGGACGACTGGAAACAATACTAGGATAAGCAGAGAAAGATTGGTGTTATTTCGGAATTTTACTTCTCCTAGACTAATTTATATAACGAAGTCTTTAACATTCAGTCTACCCTACTATTTAATAAATAGCTAGAGAGAATATATATAGTTGAATGCCTTTCCCAATAGTATTAGTAAAACCGATACTGTAATACTAACAGGCATTTGTTATATATATATATATATATATATATATATATATATATATATATATATATATATATATATAGTAAGCTATGAAAATATATTTATGGCAAGTAAGCTACACAGAGGCTCCCGCATTTCATCCCCGGGAGAATCTTCAGGCTAAAATGCATGGAGTTATTTTTGCCGGGTATTTCTATATACACGGCTAGCTAGTTAACCAATCAAATTCTTTGTTGCTCTTTCAGCCAATCGTTGGGGTTCCCACAAGCAAAGGTGTGGTTAGTGTTACTTCCTATATCCTGTTCTATTGTTCTGTTTTCTATAGATTGCCCTATATCCTGTTTCTTTGTTCTATCAATATAATGGGTGAATGTATTTTAACACGTGGTTCCTTGTTATTCAATTTTAGGTTTTAATTTTTAAATTGTTAGGTTTTTGTTTAGTTTAGTTTTTTTTACTTATTTGTTTATTTAATCTTTTAAATTTATTTATCGTTAGCCTTAGGTAAATTTATTTCTGTGTAGGCAGCTGTTTGCTATCTCACTTCTACAGTTTAATAGATTTCGGGGGTCTTTAAAATTTAGGATTTCAAATTTTTCATTCATACATAATCTACACGGGTCGTCTAAATTTCTACATGTACTGGCCTGTTGTATTATTTTCCATTGAATTATTGGTGAGCATCCATTTTCTTTAGGCTCTCAATAATAGGGTGCTAGTGCTGTTTTAATTCGATGTTCTCTGTTTTTACATGTGCTTTTCTGGTCATTATATCTGGTTTGAAAATCTAGGGAGGTCATATCTACATAGTACTTCTTGACAGGCTAGTAAATGTAGAAATTTAGACGACCCGTGTAGATTCGCAAACCTCCTTACTCTCAAGACATGGTTCCTTGCGACTTCTGGTTGTTTCGAAAATTGAAGACGACACGTAAAGATTCCCGAGGTTTTTCTGGCAGTGGATGGATCGGTGGGCTAAGTGTGTGCAAGCACAATGGGCCTACTTTGAAAAGGGTTAGGTCACAACTCGTATAAAAAGAAGTGCAGGGTTCGGGTACTATTGATTGATCAGAAATGATTGAATATATACGTTAACCCAAGTTCAACCACCCATCTATCATAAAACTTATTCCTAGCTCTATCGAGCTTAGTAATAACTCTAGTAACAGAAAAAGTATTTAAGAATTTAAATAAAATATATAGCAAAAGTCTAAAAATGGGTATATTTATATTGAAATTGAATATAAAAATTAATATACAAATAATAATAAAAGAAAAATAAACAGAAGAAAAATCATTTGGTTCACCCCACCGTATAGCTATCTGCTAAACACTAAACCTGGTAAGAAATTCCTAAATCTTATCGAAAAACATTTTCCGTGACTAATCCCTTACATAAAATATTCAATAAAAATGACTTAAACCTGTCCTACATTTGCTGGAAAAAATTAGAAATAATAATCAAAACCCACGTTAACAAAGTACTAAATGAGAGCATTAAAAAGAAAGAGAAAATGCGTAGAAAAAGCGATAAATATAACAATTATAATAAAAATAAAAATATAATCCCTGAAAATAGTAATGACTCAGAGAATAATAGTAATTACCCAAATAGAAATAAGAAAGTTGATAACGGAGAGAAAACTCCAACTGCAAAATGTGCGCACATTGTCCTTTACAAGATAACTGAAAATGCATCGTTTACCAAGCCACAATTTTAGACATAAAAACCAGAACAAGATAGGAGAAACCGACCGAGAATTTAAACCGAGAAATTATAATCAAAAAATAATATTCAATAACAAAAACAGATATAGAACATCATTATCGAACCATTACTAGACTCTCAAAGAAATCGGATGCTCACCTATAGTTGAATAGAAAATATACGATGGGCAGGACATTAAGACGATCCGTGTAGATAATACTTTAACAAGAAACTAAAAATTACAAATGTTCAAAGATGCCAAAAAATTCGAAGATTGTATAAGTAACGGTAGATAAAGAATAAACTTTACTCTGTGACAACTAATTAAAACTCAAAAATAAATCTAAAATGGCGATAGGTAACAAAAATCGAACAGATAAATTATCATTTGTATCATCTTTTTTAAAGTGGAGAGTGCCAAAACGCTTCCAAAATAAATAACTTGACACCCATTGGCTGATGAAAATAATAAAACTGGAGAAAAGATTGAAACCTACGAATCTGATTGGTTTGTTTGATAGAGTAAAATCAAATCAAATTTAAAAGCAATCGCAAACGATACGTCCACGCCTGATGATTTGAATGAAACATGAACATTTCTATGGAGCTTACCTGTTATGAATAGATTTTCCTATTATATATATATATATATATATATATATATATATATATATATATATATATATATATGAAAATATGTATATGTGTGTATACATATATATATGGATATATATATCCACATATATATCCATATATATATATATATATATTATATATATATATTATATATATATATTATATATATATATATAATATATCCATATATATATCCATATATGTATATATATATATATCCATATATATTTTGTTACGGCCGCCCCCGAGTCTCTATAGTATCACATACTATATCGGACTCAAGTGTCACTCTATGAAGTGGAACGCTAACAAAGCCCTTTCCGACTCCCTCTATAATGACAACTTCGCCTGTTGCCGTGTTTGCCCCACGCGGCATGTGTCTTTTCAGTATCAGGGACTGGGTTGCTCCAGTATCCCTTAATATTTTAATATTCGACTTCCTCGTGGGATCATCCACAGGACATATCGAACCGTCTGAGATGAAAGGTATATACTCCTCCCTAATCTCATCCACGTTCGTATTTGCGACGCCTCTCCGTGATGCGATAAACCCTTGTGGTTTATTTGAGGGCGCACCTCTGTTTTCTGCGTCCCTCTTCCTCATCAAACAATTCGCTGCTATGTGTCCCACCCTGCTACAGTAGTGACACCGCATCGTTCTCCATCTCTCCGCCTGTGGACTAGTCAGGGAATTGTTTTTGTTCCGCGGGCTGTCCAGTCGGTTGCTGTTGCCTGTTGGGCTTGCCCTCATGCTAGGACCAGCGCTAGCCACCATTCTGGGGTTAGTGCAGCTTCCGTCAGCAAACGGGTCGTTCGCCCTGCTCTTGCCCCGCTTATGCGTTAATACATACTCGTCTGCAAGTGTGGCCATGTCATACGCTATATCCACTTGTCTCTCGTTAAGATACACTTTGAGATCGTCATGGACACACCTCTTGAACTCTTCTGTGAGCACTAGCTGTCTCAGCCTATCATGGTCCGTCCCAACGCTTTTGGCTGCGCACCACCTGTCAAAGTAGGTCTCTTTCTGCCGAAAGAACTCTACATACGTTTGCCCGTCCTGCTTTTTGTGGTTTCTAAACCTCTGCCTATACGCTTCTGGCACCATCTCGTAGCTCCGTAGGATTGCGAACTTTACAATGTTATAGTCGGCGCAATCCGCCGCCGATAGGGAGGCGTATATCTCCTGGGCCTTACCCTTTAACACTGTTTGTAGAAGTAGGGTCCAGTTATCGAGCGGCCAGTTCAGGCTTGAGGCGATTTTCTCGAAGTGATGGAAATATTTGTCCACATCAGCTTCGTAGAATGCTGGCACGAGTCTAACCTGTTTAGCAAGGTCGAAGTCGTTTCGCCTCTCGTCGCGCAGTGTTCTTCCATCCTCCAATTCTCGGAGTCTGGTTTCCTGCTCCATCTTAGCGATCCTTTCGCGCGAGCTGGCTTCAATCTTAGCCTTTTCCAGCTCCATTTGGGCCATTGAGAGTCCGGGCGAGTCTGACACAAGGTCGTCCAGCACACCTTCGTCGAAGATCTCATTGTCGACCATGTGCTCCGCAACAACTCTCACTAATTGGGACTTCCTCATCGACCGTCTCGTATCTAACTCTAATGCTATCCCTACCTCAATTATATTGTCTTTTTTTAATCTCTTGAGGTCCTCGAACGTGGGAGAATTTAGAAAGGCCTCTACTATCGACATCTTGGATTTATGTGTCTCGTTGCCTCGCACCTGCTCCGTCTCTCCAAGGAGTCCTAATTGAACTTGGAGAAAATATAATCCCGGACGAGCCCCCAATTTTGTTACGGCCGCCCCCGAGTCGGGATCACAAGAGGGGATTGCGCAACAAATTATAAAAAAAAGTAAAAAATGTTTTGTCCAGGAACGGCTCGTTTTCTTCCCGGGGCAATGTTACAAGTGAACCGTGCGTGGGAAGGGGAAATTCTCCAATTTCAGACCAGATAGAGAGAGGGGCCGAAGCTCGGCAAGAGAACAACACAAACGCCCAGGTAAGGTATACAAACAATGTTTATTTACAGGATAACGAAAAGAGGATATAGGTATAAAACTAGATAACATAAAAACAAAATACTAGCAGTAAAAGGGGGGGGGTATTTAACGTATCTATTGACGAGCAAAGAAATGACATTCAATCATGAAATAACAACAGAGAGAGGTAAACAGTTTAACTTACACGACGTCGGTAATACAGAAAGATGACAGTCCACGAAACAACGAACAATGTTGGGTGAAGGGAAAGATGAGGTCGATTCAAGTCTGGCAGAAGGAAACGAATGAGTTCTTTGAGGGCTTGGATTAGCGCTATGCGGCGAATATGTCGTTTCACAGCGTCCTCGAATATACGGTGGGTCGAAGCAGGCGTTCGCTTCTTCCTTATCAGTCACGGCTTCGTCGGCCTTGGGTCCGATGGATTCCCTTCAGCAGAAAATCAGGTTCTTTCTTTTCTTCTTCTTTTTCGCTCTCATGAGCACAGGCAATAACGACGTCCAGCAACAACGACGATCAGCGACGAACTGCCCTGTCTCAGCTTCCACTTCCAGTCCGAAGCTAATGGGTTCGGGTAGGGCGATCTCCCTTCTCCCCTGATGGGCTAAATTTAGCTTTTACGAAATCGCAAAGCGGGTGTGAGCCTCCCACCTCACCCACCTACCCGGCAGGTTGCCGGTCCCAAAACAAAAATGATGACATATGTCTCTTTCAGAACCGTCTCTCGAAAATAGGAATGATGAAATGTGTTTTTCTCTGCTCGTCCACTGGCAAATAAAATATAACTAATTTCTAGGACTAGTTCTGCCATATGCAACAATATATATATATATATATATATATATAGAGAGAGAGAGAGAGAGAGAGAGAGAGAGAGAGAGAGAGAGAGAGAAAGAGAGAGAGATATAGAGATAGAGTTGTCAAAATATTAACTGAGGGATTTTTTTCTCACAAAAAGAGCCGTTGCTACTCTCTCTCTCTCTCTCTCCCTCTCTCTCTCTCTCTCTCTCTCTCTCTCTCTCTCTCTCTAGTATTAGTATATCTTTATCTGCATAGAAGGTGCTTGGTTGGGCTCCAGTCTTTGGTTTCATCTTGTAAAACATTCACAGCAAAGACTCATCTTCCTACCAGAACAAAACAGACTTTCCTTGTTTTTTCTCCCTCCATAAGCCAAACCTTAGGCAGGATTTCCATCGACAGTACTTTTTGCAGAGGCTTCACACCTGTGGAACACATTGTAGTGGGACTGCTTCCCTGCTAGTTACAACTTGGTCGTCTTCAAATCCAATCTCGACAAATTCTTGTAATGGACCGCCCCAAAAGTAATCAAACGCGGTTCATACGATTGATTAATACTCGCATAGCGTTCCTCATCTGTCGGCTGGTATTCATTCCCATTTCATTAAGCCTTATCCTTGATGAGCTCTTAGCCTTGATAACTGGTGACCCCGATAGTAAAAAAAGCGAGCACAATAGATCCAATTAGATATTAACTGGGCTGAGCATATTTCAGGTCTCGCTCAATTATTAACAAAAATATGAAAGGCACATTAAGAAGTTTGTCGAATTGTTGTGAATATAACAGCCAAGATAATGACAAACATTTAAAACATAATAATAATGTAAATTAAAAAAATATCGACTTTTACAAATGTCGTCAATGACGTAATGAATTACAACTGATAATTTCACCCACAAAATAAATAAACAAACAAAAAACCATGTTATTCCTATTTTTCTGTTTTTTATTTTTCGAACGTCATATGGGTTCTTTTCCAATTAACGTTTCTACCAAGAGATTTTGTCCTTCGGAATTTTTCTTCATAATCGCTACAGTGCGCACAGGATCTAATTAACATCCGTTTCTGAAGATGCTTATTTTCTCGCCTTTTACTAATTAATCAAAAATACATAACAGAAAATAAAATGTTTTCAAGCTCCTAATAATTTAAACATTTATTTTTCGAAAAGTATCTGAGTATTTATTTATTTTAAAGGCAAACTTATGTAGTTACGGATATTTAAAACAACTTATGATTCTTTTCTATATCTCCTTATTATAAAACTAGTTTTAAGCCATGTTTAATAATACTGGCGTAGCAGGGGCAGCGGTGTGACAAAGTTGCGAAAAATCGAGGCGCTAGTTCATATTTAGTACCAACGCAGTGTACCACTAGAAAAAAAGACTCAGATTCTTAAATGCACTAGTAAAATATTGTTCTTGATTTTCAGAGGTAATCTTATTTCCTGTGCCAAGTTGAAACAACATAACGAACGATAGTTGAATACAACCGATTTACCGCTGTTGCCAGATGTCATTGTTCTAGTGTGACGAGTTGAAACAGCTGAGGCGAGCTCAGTGCGAACGAACAGGAACCGTAAAGTTGCGTCCGGGTCGAACACGACAGAACGTACGGCCGGATTTGCAGAGGCGATAGATTGTGATTGGAAGGAGAAAGCCGCACGTGACGGTACTCTGATAAAAAAAAATCAATGAAATGATTCTTGGGCAAGGTAAGTGGAATGTAGTCAGATAGTGTTGGGTAAACTTAACACTTAATAAAATGCGCGACAATCGCGATTTTATTCAGTTTTCAAGCTCTCAAGATTTAGATCTCAACGTATTTCCAGAGAGAAGAGAAGGAAAACTGTCGTTTCTCCCCGCCTGAAATTATTGTTTGAATTCGCCCGAAGAAGTAAACGCTATTTGCCTCGTCAACCCGAAAACTTAACCACCGATTTTCCAGAAATTAGTGAGTCGAAGTTGGAACCTAAACACAGTCCAAAAGGTATTAACCCCCAATTAGCGAAATACTTTTGCGATTGTAACTACAAGATTCACGGAAATATATATTCTAATTTTTTATATTAAGAATATTCCTTCGAGTAGTCTATATCGAAAATGTTTTGTTTTTAATGCATTTTTAATCGCTCATTTAACGTCCAGTTGTGTGATTGATCCCGGTCCAGACTTCACATCAATTAACACAACGTGGGGAGGTCCAGTCCGGTCAACCAAGACAATACGACACTACCAGTCTTCTTCAGAGAAGCGGAAAATTCGTCAACCTAAGCGTCCCGACAATACGGTAAAAGTTTGGGACGCAGCATCAACAAACAGCAGAGGTATTAACCTCCTTATTTGTTGCTGCGGGGAACAGTGCTATATTCTTTAGTGCTGTGACCGAGGGCAGTTGCATCACATTCTTAGGGTGCCGTGACAAGCCTCACGATTACAGGTGCACGGATGGACGATGGACAGTCGTTCAGTGTAACAAAAAAATAAATATGTCTGTTAAGAAAGAGTTCATGATTCAGTGAATCGACAGGAACAGATATGTCCTTATAGATGTCTGCAGTCAAATGCTTCCAGACACATTAATTAAACACGCAATTAGCGTCCGAATTCTTCTCGCTTTGTACGTATTTTCGTAAAATTGCCAGTTGCTTAAAACAAAACAAATTTAACAAGTACTATTTCACAGACAGTCAAACGTGTCTCCGACAACGAAAGTATATACGTAGGTTTTGACGACTACAACTTTGTGTTGAGGTCTGACCATGCACCTTTCCAACATCAGTTCAATAGCTAAATATCTAAAAAGTATAAACTCCAGTCCTTCCTCTAAATCCCTCTCAATCCTTGTTGTTAACATCGCTATATTAGAACACGAAAAAAACAAATTAGATTAAAAAATACTCGTAGCCCTATATTTAAAAAAAATCAGCAATTAATGAACTTAATTTTCAATACAGTTAAACTGTTTTAAAATGCCTCTAAAATATTATCGCTCTATTAATACTACTATTAATCACAAATGTCCCGCCAATATTTCTACTAAAATTGGTAAGAGTGCAAAGGACTCATCATTAATTCATCATTGGTTAAAAACGATTAAAAGGAAACAGTGAGAGATAATAAAAAATAATTGTGGGTAGGGGTCAAGGTTTACCAAAGAGATTTAATATGTTGATGAATTCCTTCTGACGTAATCCGTATTGTATTCTTAGTATCGGCCGTTTTTAAGCGAATCTTGAATTAACTTTATTTTAATTGCTTACCATCAATTCCCTGACACATTCAATTTAACCTTAATATTACTCATTCATATAAAACTATCGATTTTCTCCGGACAAGATGATAGTTGAAAGAACCTTTGAGATTATTCTGTCCATTTTGTTCAGATGTATTTATAATTTTTGTACCTCTAAACATATATCTATATTAACAGTTGTTATGTTGAATTATTGGAGCGCTAATAAATGACCATGTAATAAAGTTTTACAGATGAGAGAAGAGGGATAAACATGTCCGAATGACAAATTTATTTCAACTTCGATTGTTCAATGTAAGGTGTACTCGGTAAAGAAATATGTTTATCATTCTTTCCTTAAGCCAAGGCTTTTCAAAGATCAAAATCTTATCATCAGAGGAATTACATAGATAGATAAGTTGGCAGTGGAAAAGCCAAAATTCAAAATTTTAAAAAATATTAAGTAATGGAGAGTGAGAAAGTGCGTGTAAAAATATATGGGGTCTGTCCAGTTGGTAAATGTCCGTTGATGAGGTGTCCAGTGAAAGGAGATTTACAGATGGAAAAGAAGGGGTTTCGTGAAGGCAGCATAGAAAAAGTTCAAGAATGAAGTAAATCCAATAGAGAGATGTTTAGTTCAATCGTAGGTGGAACGCACTTATTCGGAAATAATTTTGAGAATTCGGACCATTTTAAAATACTTCCGTGGACCGAGAATGGAGTTTAAGTTTAACTGTTTACATTAAACGTTGGCAATGTGAGATTTAAACAATTCTAAGAAGGGTGAAATGGCACTGGTTACTTAAAAAAAGACTGTGTCCCAAAAACCTTCTTTCTAACGCAACTAACATTCTGAATAACCCTGAAACCTCTGGCGATGTTTACAAAATGGCAGGCATGAAAAAATTGACTACCAAATTTCCAATGTGGTAATCACATTTTAATGATAGAAGACATACGAAAATGGCGCATATCACATTTGTGTTAGATGTTACGCGATCCTCTCGTAGATCATAGTCGACTGGTATATCACAATTGGCTGGATGATTATTCGCTATAGGATCCTAAGTTAGATCATAAGTCACAGTAGCGTAGGAAAGGTCACTTTTACAATAGTGCTGATCACATTTGTCTGGTATAACACATTTGGCTGGAAGATCAGTCGCGTTATTAGCGTAGATCACACTCGTCTGGTTTATTAATACTGCTATAATACTATAGAGTAGAATTTAAGACAGATGTGACATGCGCTATTTTCGTATGTATCATCCAAATGCGATTATCATATTTATGTTATATATACCTCCTTTCTTAAGGGAGGTCAAATGTCTCACAAGTCACAACCGAATAAAATACGTGGACGTTCAAAAACATACCTCGTTTCTCTAGGTTCAACTATTGTCATCCTCCGTGACTGATGCAGTCATTCAACGATCGTCTCCAGAGGTGAATTCTGGCTGGAATAAAAGTTGGACACAACAACACGCGGATACTTGTTGGTTAGTTTGTGACAAAGTTTATTCAAAAAGGCCAGAACATTAACTTTGCATGTTGTGTGTGAAAGAGAAGAGAGAGAGAGAGATTTCACTACATAAGTCACGTGCTGCCTCCGTTGTAGAGGCAGCACGCAAAAATGCGTCTTCTCTCGCACAAGTCTCACCAGTTATGGTCGAGGAAGAGGGCCCCGCCTAGAACTCACGTGGTTTGCGTAACTTCCGTTAGGTGCTCCTCCTCCTCCTCCGATCCCCGACACCCATAAACCTTCCCATTAAAACGACTACTACGATTTAACATTGAAAGTTTGGAAACGATACTGTGATAAATTATAATTTTGAGAGAAAGGTTTCGAATTTGAACCACAATATAGTCCAATGAATATTTGTAAGTGTTGGTTGGGGCGGATTATCTCAATAATAATAAAAGGGTCAAGGAAATGGATATCTAAATAAGTTAAACAAATAAAGCATCGTTAAAATTAAAATACGTTGTCGACTCTTTCCTGACCCACGAGGTATAAAATATTCATAGAACAACCCATTAAGGGGTATGCAGTAGTTAAACCTAAATGTACTGTAAGAAAGAATTCTGCCAGAATTTGGAGAATTCGATCGTGAAATCGAAGAACTGCCATTGCCAAGTTAGAGTCGGTGTAAATAAACCTATTTACAGTATGAAACGTTAATCTTTGATGAATTCAATAACTTTCTTTTTAAAAAGATAATGAGACTTTTTCATCTTCTTAAAAATAGTTAACAAAATACATTCCAATTTAACCGACAATTTTACATGAAGTAAAAATGATATAGCCTTGGGAATCAGACTGTTTATAAAGTATGTTGTTTTACTCTTAACAAATCGAAAAGTAAATACGATAGCGAATATTGGCAAACACGCGATAAAAATTGAGATTGATTTCTCACAGAGAAAACTTCTATGAACTAAGATAATGAAGTCATGTATTTTTACATGTTTGGTTTATAATGTTAGTTACAGTCATATACAGGTCTTTGAAAATCGTGTCTTAGAGAGAGAGAGAGTAGGAGAAATGATATATGGAAAATACACAGAAATAAGGAGTAAGAAAAGCACGTGTTCACAAACGTGTATTGTATATATATATATATATATATATATATATAAATATATATATATATATATATATATATATATATATATACAATGCACGTGTTCACAAACGTGTATTGTATATATATATATATATATATATATAAATATATATATATATATATATATATATATATATATATCAAAACAGGTGGGTTACAAAGGTTGAAAACAAAAGAATATTTGTTGTGAGGATAAGTGTATTTGCAAACCAAAAGGGATCCAGAAGGGCAATAAAGGATTTGGTGAATAGAAAATACATTAGTATGAGATTTGTGAATGGGCCAACACGTGTTTGAATTCTCAAGGAGGAGGGAATTTTTGCCTTTATATACGCACAACGATTTTAGGCAACTCAGGCGGTAAACTTCCATCGCTACAGATCTTAGACGAAAACGAACACTAATGCAACATCAATTATCGTCTGTATGAATGTGTTGCTATTTTATTATATCTTGATAGCATTCATATGAAAGTTGAGTTCTACTATGACAGGTAATCCAAAAGCTAGCTCTGATCGGTACTACTAACTTATAATCTACACGCTGAATGTGATCTATTCGAAAATATTGAGTTATCTAGCAGCAAATTGCTAAAACACAAACAAATTTGATTGTAACTTCAAATCAATCACATCAATTCAAATTTATTGGCCAAAAATAACAAAGTGCAACAAATCATTGTTAAAAGACAGTTAGAATATGTGTACATCTATATACCGTTAAAATGTTTGCCAACGGTGAGTTAAAATCTCAATATGATAGACATCATAAATTCCTCTGGTATCTGTTTAACCGAGCAGTAACACAGGCAGAGAATGTTGCCTTTCTTCTAATGAGACGAAAGCGCGTAGGGTACATTGTTTTCAGGGTTGCCTGGATACCACAACTTGGCACTAGAGTGAAAAGCTCCCCAAAATATATATTTGATGATGTGTTACGCCAGAATCAAGTCCCCTCGCATCCTCCGCTGCTCAAGTAAAGGTTCATTATCGAGGGATCAGTGGTTGCCATAATGCATCCAATGCTGCCTTGAACTGTCTGGTCGTCTGCCTGCTGATTACGGCTTCTACTAGATTGTTTCACAAACCGGAAAAATTACTCTTCGACGTTTAAGCCGAAATTGTCTCAGGTACAGTTTCTCTAAATTTCCAGGAAACCCTCTCTTCGGAGGTGGTGTGAAGAAGTCACGAGGTACATAGTAGTTGCCGTGCATGATTTTGAAAGCGATGATGAGGTCTTCACGCAGCCGGTTATGCTCAAGCGAGTACATGTGTAGGGCCTCCAATCGTTGTTCATTATACTTTGTGTGCAGTCCATGGACCATCCGCGTCGCAAGTCTCTGAATTCGCTCCAGGTGCTGAATATCCCGAACGAAATAGTCTACAATCCGAGTGTGATCTACGCTATTATAGCGCTTGATCTGTCAGCTAATTGTGTTATATCAGGCGAATATTATCGGCCTAATTTAAAGAGTGACATTTCCTTCTAATGTAATCTATGCTACTGTAACTTATGATCTTATAGCTTAATGTGACCTAGGCTACTATGGCGAGTGATCTTTCAGTAAAATGATGTATACCAGTCTACTATGATCTACGGTACTATCGCGTAAAATCTATGACATGAGCTATTTTCGGAGGTAATCTATCATCTGAATGTAATTTCCGGTATCTTAGAGTATGCTTTCTGAGGCGTATCTGATGTACGCTACTATTGCGTGTGATATCACGGCTGTATATGATATACTCTTTTATAGCGAGTGATGTAAAAGCCGAATGTGATCTACGCTATCATATCAGTCGGATATTTCGCGATTTTCTGATTTTTTTAAAATTCTTAATTTCTTCATTTTTTTAAATCAGTATGATGAAAAATCATTCGAAAATAGGTTTAAAGTACTTTTTACGTCTTGAATTTCAAAAATATGACAAATATCTTAACATTTTAAAATTGGCTATAATTTGCGATTTCTGTAAGCCTCGGATATGTCGCGATTTTCGATTTGTTGAAATTTTGAATTTTTTGACGTCAGTATGATGGAAAATCAGTCGAAAATAGGTTTAAAGTACTTTTTACATGTTTAATTTCCAAAAAATATCAAATATCTTGAAATTTCAAAATTGGCTAAAATTCGCGATTTCTGTAAGGTCTGGATAGATCGCGATTTTCTATTTTTTGAGATTTTTAATTTTTTCTTTTTTCGCTTCAGTATGATAGAAAATCAGTCGAAAATAGGTTTAAAGTACTTTTTACATCTTGAATTTTAAAAGAAATATCAAATATCTCGAGATATCAAAATTGGGATAAGTCTATTAGTTTAATAGTGAATCTTGGACATACGAATGTATAAATATAGAAACGTACTTATCTTTATATAGATAAAGATAATACTTATTTCTTACAAAAATAAATATTTGTAACTTTTAATAATTTGAAAAATTAAAATCACATTTAATATTTGTTTTTCTGTCCTTATAAATATTGATATTAATTTTCTACCAACAAGAGGGGAGATTGAATGTAAAAAAATATTTTACACTTTCTCACGATTATTTCATACTCTGATCGTGAACAACTACATACGTTTTTTATACTGTGGGAAAGTGTGCAATGTAAAAAGTACTACACCTTTTATTTCTGTTTTCTTCAGTTGATACATTTCTCTCGACTGATAAATGTATTTCAGATGATACAGAACTGTATAACAATAGTAGTGCTTTCCAACGAATCGCCCTACCCCTGCCGTGCTTCTCCTTTCTTTTCGTCTCCCTCATCTTCTTGGATGCGTCGATATTCTAGCGTAGTCGGTAGCCGGGGCGCGAAGTATAGCTCGCACATTGCATACATAATAAGAAACAACACAGACAAAGATATATACATTGTATACAAAACTTGTCGAACACGGATGGATGTGTGCTGTTAGGGTTCCGTCGCTAGCATCTACATCTGAGCTAAACCTCTCATCTCTCAAATACTGTTATTCTATACGGGACAACAAGGAAAATGTTAGCTAGGAAATTGAATTACAATAATAGGATCGGCTGATCCATCGAGTATCGGGAAGGATTAACTAAAAAAACTGAATGACAATCAAATTAACGACTAATCCACACACAAATGACGACATGACAGTGATTTTTAAACTTTCTTGGTGGCCAGATAACAATCAAGAAATTAAGCTGAAGAAAAAGTGGACATGTTCAGTTTCCGGTGGTATGTAGAAAGTAGATATATTTAGGGGACACTGACTGTGAGGAAATCGACAGGCAGATGGGCGAGTGAGATCGGTCGTGAATAGTTTTGACAAGCCCGATCTGCGACAGACCCCGGGGAAGAATGGTCCAAGGAAGGAGTTAGTCTAAGCTGAGATCCTGAATTTGTAAGATTAGACGGACTTTAACAACATATACACACACACCCGTGTTCTTCAAACGGTCACCAACAGAAACAGTTGAGTTTGAGTGTTTCCGTTAAACCGGAAGTACCGATAAATGATGATAATAATTTATAAGTTCCATTAAAATATTTATGCTGTTGCACAAGTAATTGAGCACTATTGTTACTTTTCCTATAACGCTGAATAGTGCTATATATAAATATATATATATATATATATATATATATATATATATATATAAAAGTTAAAACATATTGATAAAATGAACTTAAAACTAATATTTTTTAAAACTGCTCAATACAAAGTCGAGTTTTATAAATAAAATTTGTCTAAACATTAAAACAGCATGCACTGCTTTATTGTTTAAATAATTTATATATGTCCGTAATCCTACCTACAAACTCCTTCTTGGCCTCTTATTCTCACCCCCTTATTATCTCTCACACTTCCACTATATCGTCCTTATATTTGGACTCTTCCTATTTGCAACATATTCCCCTGTAACTTCCTGTTGTTCTCCTTTTAACTACGACCTTTGAATTCCCCTCCAATTGGGTACATTAATACCCCCCCTGTAATTCTTATCAGTTCTCTAACACACTAGCTTCAAAACGCAAGTCTGCTTAATTTTTCAATCCAACCTTGGCCCATAACACTTATATTATTTCACTGTTACTAGCATTTCTGTCCTATCTCCTTAATAGCCTCCATAACCCCCTTTGAGAAATCTTTTTAACTAATTGATTGATTTAAGCTAGTTACATAACTACTTATTTTGGCCTATTTTTGAATAATCCTAATCCCTCTAAATACTCGCGAGTCATTTTCTATCGGTCTATTCTCTCTTTGTTAACTTATCTTATCTTTGACTAATCATATTTTCATACTACTTGGAAACCCCTTGCAAGTTTCCCTTATATATCTAATTAAATTTAAACTGTAATTGTTAATTGTTACCCTGTTACGACTCACTCACCATTTAAACCATAGATTATAAAATTGACACTGCACTCAAGTTTTTGATTGAACCAACCCAATTCCACTCCCTATTACTAGTAATCGAAACAAATTGTTTCAAACAATCTATCCTTATCCCTTACACTGTTCCCCTCTCCTAAATTTCAATCTAACCGAGTAGAACAGACTTGATCTTTAATTTCACTAACTCTTTTTCCATTAATTTATTTCCCCCTCTTGTCTCCTTGGTCATTTAATGTCCCTCCAAAGTATTCATCTAACCCTTAATTTGGTTTTTAAATTAAAAATAAATAAATTAAAAATTTTTTTTAATTAACTATTCCCTAGCTTCTTAAATTTTAATTTTTAATTTTTTAATTTTAATCATCCACTCTCTCACATTCCTCCATTTATTTTACCATGCTTTTGACTAATTCTACTTTAACCTTTTTAAACCCCCAGAAACCATAACTGGTAACTACAATTTAATTTGCTCTTAGCTGCCTGAAATGTTAGAAGCTCACTCATTTGATTTCTATTTTAGAATCAACAATTTCTATACCCACTTCCCACTTAAGATTAATCCCACCCCCCAAAACCTACATCCTACCGCTCGCCCACACCCTTAACCTACCTGTCACTTTAACTACATCCCCATACCAACCATTCCTCCTTTTCCTTTTCCCCCCAATTCACAAAGCGACTTTTTAAACTATCCCGTACCT
>OY744518.1:55474938-55484938 GCA_963556195.1 Sepiola atlantica
AACGTAACTCCTTATACAAAGGCGCTACCTTACTTCCTAAAATAACAGAGAGCTACATCAATCTATCCGATGAAGAACTCACTGAACATCAAAAGGAATGTCTTTAACATCGGTCCTAATTGCCACTTATTTGGTCCATACAACCCTCAAAATAAAAAAAAGAAATGGAACTACTATTTGAAAACATTGTCAAACTAGAAAATGAACAAAACATTACCACACATCTCGGGATTGAAGATCTACTCAAAGCTGAAGCCATAAAAACAGGTTCGACAAAAAACAACGATGCACAACAATCTTAACTCAAAATCTGAAAAAAAGCCGCAAATGAACTTTGAAACCATCCGAACATGATTTCTTTTAAAAAGCTGATAAAACGAACATATATTACAACATATATAACTTAATAAATCTGACTATTGCACAAAATTACAAACTATTTTAGATGACGATTCGACATTTTTAAAAGTAAGAAAAACAAGTTAAAACACATGTAAACAAGCTTATTACAGCCAATAGTACCGTAATTGATAGCTATTAACTCCACAAAATAATTGGTGATTTCAAAACCGTTTATCTATATGGCACCGTAATAACCCATACACATAACTCATCCCCCCTGCACCAGGATTTCGCAAGTCAAAACCCCTATATACGAATTAAGCAAAACAAATCATGAACTAATAACCCCTTATTTATTTAGTGAATATAGCGTAAAGTCAACCCATGAACTCATACAGAAAAAACAAATAATGAAATCACCGCTTCAATTGACGTCGAAATCTTATTTACAAATGCACCAGAATACGAAACAATTTGCATCATTATTGATAGCATAATCAATAACCCGCGCGGATATGTGTTGAGGCTGTTTACATGTAATTTGCTCCCAAAAGTAGAAACTTTTTTTTTTAGGGGTCGAAATACGAGAGGTGGCCAAGAAATGCGTGCTCACTTTACGTATAACTTATATAGGAAAGTGATCCCCCACCCCTCCTAACATCTAAAATAATAAAAAATTTCATTTTTATTTCTCCGAAAATGGATCCACTTTCGGAGAAATGGTGAACTAAAAAAAGAGTTACCTGCACCTTTGGAACTATTCTAAAATAGAACATTTTTCGAAGAAATAACAATTTGAGAAAAGCAACGGTATAGTGATAGAACATTTATTGAAGAAAAATAAAAATTTGAGAAAATCAACAGTATATATATAAAAAAAGTCGAAAAAAGACGTTTTGCTTATGAGTCCCAGTAAAAAAAACACACACACACACGCCGTAACCCGTGACCTCAAGGTGAAGGCTGCAACGAAATCGACGCTGGATCGGCGGCCATTTTGTCTGGTACAAATACATGGCAAAAATGAACAAGAATTTTTGTTTTACATCTATTACAAACCCATTTATAGTACGTAAAAATACAAACAAATTTCACAGGTAGGTAGGAAATTATCTCTTCTCGACGTAGGTTAAACTCACTTGTTGCATATTTATTTTTATAACCCCGTTCTCGTTCGTTTTTTGGACCCCGTCCGCGACTGTACTGATCATTCTGAAAGATACCCGGAAAATTCAACAAGAAATTAATGCACATCTCAAGAAAAGCCTGTTAAAATACCATGATCACTCTCTCCTTCTCCCATACTTCACAGCAGTCAAAACAAATTTCCCTTTCTAGCTTTCACCAAAATAAATATTTTTTCAGTTGCTCGTTCTCTCTCTCTCTCTCTCTCTCTCTCTCTCTCTCTCTCTCTCTCTCTGTCTCTGTGTCTCTCTGTCTCTCTCTGTCTCTCTCGCTCTCTTCTTTTTCTTTTCAAACAACAAAATAATTATTTTACTATCTCTCAGTGGGCATTGAAAACAAATTACATTAAACAATAATTTCTCTTGTTCGCTCACCCTGTCTTCCTCAACATTGAACATAACAAGACAATGGATTATAAAAATGGCGGTAAACACAAAAAACAATATAACACAATTCATTAACAGCACATCAACCGTTTCTTCTACACAAGCGCACAGACTGTCCGTTGTTTCTTTTCTCTTACCTTCTTTTTTTTCTGTCTAAATTTAAAGTCAATTCGCTTTTAACGGCCAACATAAAACAATAATAAAGTCTGCTTTGATATTCAATTTATTTAATTTTTTTAAATGTTTGTTCACCTCAAATAACATTGACACTAAGGGGCTTCTATGATTAGGGATCAGATTTATAGGAGGCATTGTAAAATGTGTGTTTACATTACACTTAAAGTTCTGCATGTTGGTACAGTCGGCGAAACAGGGAACAGGGAGAGAATTTCAAAGGCAAGCGGTCCGATGAAAGACGCTAATAGAGTAGAAGGTTCTCCGATTTCTGATGATCTCTACAGTGAAGGGTAGGATATTGCTCCTAGACGGGTTTATCGGGGGCATTGATCTTGACGGGTGTACAAGTTATTGATTGTTTGATAGAGAGTAATTGAAATGGTTCACTGAAGCATTTAGCTTTTTCGTTCATTTTTATACGCCATATCTATTGATAAGATTAGTGAGTGGTGTTAATAAGAACTGTCCTAGAAATTCTAGTTAAACGTTTCAACTACACACTTATATTATATTGTCTGCAAAATGTTTCTGTCAATCTTATAGCTAAAAAAAAAACAGAATAAAGACAACGACAAGTGACGGAAATAATACCATATTTAGATTAAACTTATTAAAGTAAAAACTGTTTCATCAACGCTTTTGATAACATAATACACTGTAATAAAAAAAGTAAATGATGCCAACATAACTTTTAAATTCATTATGTATATGTATACAGAAGTTTAAGACAACATCAGTACCGTCGGTTTCAAATAAAAAAAAAAGGGAACCTATAGATGGCCTCTTCTGTTGAACTCTTTTGAGCCTCTGTTTATGTTTCTCTCTTCGCAAAATGGCGTCGCGCACGTTGCTTGAATTCTTCCACGATCTATTAATCTTACATTCTATTTACTGTTATTCTCTCTCCCCCTTCGCCTCTTTTTTTTACTTCAATTCGTTTATCTCTGAACATTCTCCTTTCATTTCCTGTGTCAGTGAGATTTCAAATGTTAAATATAAACTTAAAACGGAAAAATTTTAAAATTAAAAAGCTACAAAATTTACAAAAACAAAAAACTACTCCTTCCTTCGGGATGAAAAAGGCAAAAAAGAGAAAAATAGAATTGTGAATTAATATTCGGTGTTGATAAATTCATGATAAGTTATGAAACGATTTCTTTGTCATAATAAAAAAAAACAGGGTTTATTTATTCGTTGGAGTCAATAGATTAAATGTTTGTAGTTAAAAAAAAACGCTTAAGAATCACATTTATATCATAACTAATAAAAAAACATTTAAAAAAATATTTACCTCCCCAGGAGGTTAGACACAAGGCCAGTTTTATCTTACTTCCAAAAGGTAAGATGTGACCCAAGGTCAGGTCGGGAAAGTGGTACTTGAAAAGCCAGCGCCCGAGAAGGTGAGCACTCTGGCCATTAAAAATTGCCTGGACAGCCTCGTCGGCATTCCCCGGTAGGTGCGCCTACGGCAGTAAGAAATAAACTTACTGCTCCCCAAAGAGGGCAGGCAAAGCCTGGGAGGGTGAACCTTCTAGAACTGCACAGGACCAACCCACAGACTGGCGTAAATCAAGCCCCGAAGGTCAAGACAATACCGGTCAATGAGGTGCAGCATCCATCGGAACAGATACTACACTTTGATCTCGGCTAAATGGCCTAGAAACGCCCAGGAAGGCAAAATGCCCGTATTTAACGTATTGTAGTATTTAGGGAAAACAAATAAAAGTCATACCAATTAGAAATTAAGAAATAAATTAGATAATCACTTGGACATTGTCTAGTTAAGTATCAAGAAATCCCGATTCCTTATATATAATTGTATCACAGTCCATAGTGTTCTTTGAATGTCCGGCATGCTTGACAGGCCGAGCGCAGACTTAAGGCGTTTCAATGAATAATAGCGATAGAGAAGTGCTCGTGAAGCCAAGACAATTCGCGATTGTCTTAGGTGTTGCGCGTCATAAATAGACCATGGAAGAGCCTATCACTCTACTCGTCTTTACAGCGATCGGTTGAAATACACATTTGTCGAGAAGATCGGCATATTTTGACGCTGCTGCATCTCCAGGGTTTGTTGCTGAATCTATCACTTACGAGGGCGCAAAAGTGTCAACACAAGTCGCATTCCATATCAGTGACTTTCAGTTTGTATAGGGAAAAACCGTAAGATCATCAGGTCGTTTGCAATCTCCTCTGTCAAAGCCAACCGGTTCGAGGATCGACGGGAAGCCAGCGATGTTTAGTGCTCGTCGGACGACATCATTGAGAGCGCTGTGCCTCGTAAATCTGCCGGCGCTCCTTCTACACGAAAGGGTGTGGAGTTCATATATGTCGACCGGCTGGTTACAACAGCATCTGTGATTGCTGAAAACTCTAGAACCTGTGCGCAGAGCTACAGCGAATCTCAGACAATCGTCATCAACCAGGTTACACACAGCCGATGATGGCAAGGCCGTTAGCCACGCATCGCCGTGTGGCGAACTTGCAGCTTGAGGGAAACCCAGACGGTGTTATTCGCAAGATGTTTTTAGGGATTCGACTGGTTTTTATCCTGATCGTGTCCCAGCTCTTCTTTCTTCCTGTCTGCTCCGGAACGATGAGACCAGCTCCCCTCCAGTCGGTTGAAAGGTCATGTATCAGTTAATCGAAAGGAGATTCGGATGCTTCATGTAGAATACTCTCAACCAGATCCTGACTTGCGCAGATGGAAGAGGCGTAAGCCGGCAATGCAACGTCGGTTGTTAATCTAAGACCAAGTCCACCAAAGGAGATAGAAAGAGTGGCCTAGCGCCAGCCTACATCATCAAAATAGATGTTGCAGATTAGCGTTGCTTAGTCCCAAATTACGCAATCCAACCTTCTCAGGTCGACCGGAAACTGGTAACATGGCGCACGACGTAGCGAAAATAAAAATTTTGGAATACAGAAGCAGTTGCGCAAGAGGAAAGGTGTCGGATGGTTATCAATGAGTAGGATCCGGGATGACATGTTGAACAAGTTGTCAATTCTTTTGTCGATGTCAGCTTGAATCGCTGGTTTAAAAATTGGGGAGCCGAGGTTTATGAGTTCGTCTCGATTGGTGATGTTAATCCTATCTAAGACTTTGCTGATTGGCGAGACGGCCACGGAGAAGGATTCTGTCGATATTGACGACTTAGCAGGGCTGGGATGATTCTGGAGAGGTTCTCAACAACATTTGCTCAACTGCTTCCAAATGTTGCATCATCGATATACAATATGTTCAAAGATGTAGTCACTGAATGGGCGATATTGTCGACTCCCAGGATAAAAAAGGGGTCTCATTGGGACACCCTGCTGTATACCACACTGTGAATCAATGGTGTGGTCCGCTACAATCAGGGTGCTGGAACTGGCGTAGGCAGTGTGGGCCAAAGGATGAAGCGCAGGAGCTAGATGGAGGCAGGTTTCTAGAAGATAGTCACGTCAGATAGTTGAAAGCGTTCCTCACATCTAACTTTACCAGCAAACGCTCCTGCTTCCAGTGTTGTTGGTCCTGGATGAACGCCCTAACAGCATCTACTGCAGCTTCGCCTCCACGACGGACTTCGACACCGAGTTGGATGGGGAGGGGACAGCTCAGGGGCAAGTGTGCAGATCACAGGATGTGTGGCCACTTTGAAGGTGGGACGACGAAGAGTGTTTCTAACGGCAATAGGTCGTAGTCCGCCGTCCTTTTTCCTTAGCGCAAAATAGAAATAGAAAATAGAAGTTCGCCCGCACTTGGTGGAATATCACCGGAGATGATTTTTTCGCAAAGTCTAGACAGGGCAGACACGAGACGACGACCCGCCTCAGCTATCGCAGAGGATGTTAAATCTATTCGTTTAAAAACATTATTCGTTTAAAACTAGATGTAAAAAGCACAGTCAAACGGAAACAATTTCTCAAAGAATCTCCGGGTTTGAATTAAGAATGAAAAAAAAATGTTATTAATTTTATAAAGACTAGTTAATAAATTATATTAAAGAATATTAAAACGTTTATTAAATATTTACAAATAGTAATTAAATTTAATTAAAGTAAATTTATTAAAAAAGTAAAAGAAATTAAATATAAAAGAAATAGTAAATTTTAAAATGTTAATTTATAAAAGTTTAATATATAAAAATCAAATAAGAAACTAAAAAAAAATTATATATAATACATGTAATGATACATATAAAATTTTAAAATATATAGAGAGGAGTATTAGAAGGCTATCACAATGCAAGAAAAGGAAATATGTCGTCGTTGAGAAGTAAGACAAAAACAAGTGATTTTAATTATATATTTTTTCAAAAACTTTTTTAATAATTTTTTTATATATAGCAAATCTTACTTGATTAGGCAAGACTTCAACACTGATGTAATCTGTGTGACCATGTTCCATAATATATTTCGATGAAGACCTCTTTGTCAAATGGTAGGTGTTTCAACTCTATAAAAACGTCAGGTTGGCAATATTGCTTATAACGCAGTAAATATTAATATCCGCAGCAAATGTAATACAACTAAAACTATAACTGGCGTTTTTATGATTTTAATTACTTAAGTAATTTATTTTTTCTGAATAGTTTATATTCGAACCCACCTATGAAGTGCTCCATATTCATATAAAAAATAAAAATAACAAGAAGAGCAAAGAGAGAGAAAAGAAAGAAGAAAACATTTTTTGTTTATTCGGAGGGGGGTAAGGATAACAGCCAATAGCGGTGTTCAATTAATTTATTTTCTAATATTTTTTTTATATATACTATTGTTATCTTATTTTATTCTAACAATATTTACTTCTTTGCTTTTCTGAAAAAAAAAATTTTGTCATTTATTTATTAAAAAAAAAATTTTTTTTCAAATTTATTTTATGATTAACGGCTAAATATGTTTTGATTTATACCCTGTCCAGATTGTGTGTAGCACGCAGTAACTTTAATGAACGAAACTAATTCTTCAATTCTTGTTTAATTTATTTTTAATATTATCATTGTCTACTTAATCTGAAACTGTGTAATGTTGTTATGATTTTAGTAAAATGTTATTAAAATTCATAGTTTAATTCACTAACGATTTTTTAAAAATTTAAATTTAGTTTAATTTTTCTTTTCCTTCCGAGAAAGTGGGACAACTCTTGCAAAATAGTAATGAATTATCTCTCTTATACATTCAAATATAAAACTAAAGTATAAATCTCCAATATATACTTTCTTTTACATGATTTTCAACACTTATTTGAAATTTCTAAATATTTTACCTTACTTTTGGATACATATCATTCAATTGTAGAAGGGTAAAAGTGAATCTATATAGTAACATTTGTTATTCTATTCTATTTTTCTATTATTACATTTTTTTAAAAATATTTTTTATAACTTATGTATTTATTAATATAATTGTTTCTTCATTTATTTTATTATTATTCTTCTTATTATTATTATTTATTTATTTATTTTTATAAATATATATATGTGTTTCTTCATTTATTTTAATATTGTTATTATTTCTTTATTTATGTTTTTATAAATATATATATATATATATATATATATATATATATATATATATATATGTATATATTTTTTAAAATTTTATTTTTAAAGATTATTATTTTCTCTTTTATATTTATAGAGTTTATTTGGGGGTACTATCTATATTTTGTAGAGGAAGAAGATGAAAAGTGTATCTACACACTATGTGTGTTATTCTATTAATATGAGAAAATTAATTTGTTTGTTTATTTTAATGTATTTATATACTTATTACATAATTGATTTATCTTAACAGCAATCCTGTAATATTGCATATAACAGTGAATGTGAATGTGGCATGCAGTATAAATATATAACACCTTAGTAGCGGAGTCAAATATAAAGGGAGTAATTGTAAATCAGTATACCAAGTATATTGTTTTACTGATGATTCTTTAATCTATATATTTTAAACTGATTCAAGTTTATTTAGAATTGTGTTAATGCGATGTGTGTGGGCTGAGGTTAAATACGAGATATATTATATTATATATTATATTATAAATGAGGAATTCAGTTCAAACCTACTATTAAGTTCAGGTCCTAACCTAGAGATGAATAGAGCTTCTTTAATTCGAAGATTTCCAACGTCCCTCTCCGTGGCCAAGATGTTAACTTTGATAGGTCTGTTAGTGTTTTGTATGTGTTAAGATGTTTGAAGAATGATGATGCTTGTGTCTGTGTATGTTCCTTAATCCTGATATGTAGGGGTCTCATGGTACTACCTATGTAAATTTTGTTGCAGATGGTGTATTCTAATCTGTACACTGTATATATTCGGTGACAAATGTCCGTGGCATTCATTGGACAGTTAGCTAGGGTGCACTGTGTTGGGTTATATTGGTGTTTGTGCGTAGCTAGCTGCTTCCTTAGTGATGGACCCGAGTGGGCAAGCTGTATGTTCAAGCCCTCTTTTCTAATGGCCTTGCGGATTGCTGTTGTGATCTTATCACTGGGATGAGGCAGTTTAAAGAAGCAGGTGTTGGCTGTAAAGCGTCTCATCCGTTTTTTAGGGTTCTCCAGGTGCCTGATGGTTGTGTTTGGGTATCTATTCAAGTCCAGCACCTGATGGAATTGCCTAGTGCATGCGGTTTTGTCTGCTAATACACTACACTTGTCCCGGATGCGTGTTATTTCATTCATCGCATATCTTATTTTGGCTCTTAGAGGGAGGGCCGACTTGTAATGCACAAAGATGTTTCTGCTAGCTACCTTCTTTTAGAATTTTGTTATAAGAGCTCCCTTATCATAAATCTTAAGGTAAAAATCCAGAAGTGATAGGGATTAAGAAGCATAAGGGTGTTCAACAGTGAACCGTATATATGGGTCTACATTAGAGAATGTGGTGTAAATATTCTCAGCTTCTTCCTCCCGTGATGATGTTATGATCAGAACGTCGTCGTGTTTCTCGAAAAGAATATAGCTGAGTAGCAGGAGTCAAGGGCTTGACGCTCCAATCTATTCATATACGATATAGCAAGTAATCCTGAGAGACTGGATCCAATTGGAAGCCCTGTTATTTGTCTGTAAGTAATTTGTCCGAAGGTGAAATATGTATTGTCAACTATTATTTGTAATAGTTCGTGAATATCAGTGGCCGTGAGGCCAAAACAGTAAAGGTTCTTTAAAATATATAAATTATAATAAAGAAAGAAAATAATTAAATAATGAGAAATTTGACATGTTAAATGTATTAACTTAAGTAAATAATAAATAAACCTCGTTTGTTATATATAAATTCTACTAGTGAAAAGACATCGGAAAAACTGGTAAAAATAAAAACTTTTGTTGGTGGGATATGGAAGAATAAGATCCAAACCATAAAGCCTCACTTAGTCAAATTTCTCCGACTCCCAGACAATTTTAGAAAAAAAAAACATCTGAAAGAAAAAGAACAAAAAAAATGTAAGTTGTTTTCAAAAACTTCCTCCAAAAAAAACTGTCCCTCTAGAATTTGCTTCTTCAACCCACAAAAAAAGGGGAAAAAAGTACCCCATAGCTACATAAGTACAAATTTGTCTTTTCCTTAATTCTCATTTATGTGTATGATCCGGTGTCTTCCTTTCAGCATGTAGTACCTTTGTTTTATTTTTTTGTTTATTGTTTGTATATATATTTTAGTCTAATTTAGAATATTTCTTTATCTGTTAGTCGGTCTTCCCATTTAATTAAGAGTGTCTGTCTTCTGTGAATGGATCCTTTGCAAACCACACTCTTATGGTTTAGACAAACTTTATTTGGATCGTTAATGATCCGTATTATGTTAAGTTTATCCGCATTACATAGAGAGCACTGGTTCGAGGCTGGAGAGTAGTACGGCCTCCACTCTACCTCCTTCCATTTGCAGATGAAAGGTTCCCTTCGTCTTTTAAATCCCATACCCGTGTT
>OY744518.1:55489938-55564938 GCA_963556195.1 Sepiola atlantica
TGTGCGCGTCTGTTTTGCCCACATAACGAGAGTAGTGTGGTGTTGTCAGCAAATATACCTATCTCAGACTCGATGTCATCAGAGAGGTCGTTTATGAAAATCAGGAACAATAAAGGTCCAAGGATCGATTCCTGGGGTACGCCTGCATTTATGTCATGTTGCTTTGATGGGCAGTCACCGAGGACAACCTGAATCTTTCTTTTGGTTAGGAAGGATCTAATTATATTAAATATTCGTCCAGTAATACCATATGAGTGAATTTTTAGGAGAATCCTCTTATGTCATACCTTATCAAAGGCCTTGGATATATCAAGCGATACTGACCTAGCTTTACCTGCCTTGTCTAGTGTATGATATATGCGTTCAGTGATGACCATTAAGATATCTGCAGTAGATAGTGCTTGTCTAAATCCATACTGGCGGTCAGAAATTTTTTTTAGCATTAACTAGGTGACGGACTATCGCTACATTGATTAAATATTCAAAGATTTTAGCAAAGATCGGGAGTAGACTGATTCGGCGATAGTTCTGAGGATCTGTTATATCCCCAGAATTCTTGGTGACTAGTACCACAGAGGCAATTTTCCAGCAATCAGGGAAGCAAGATTCAGCAAAGCATTTGTTGTAGAGTTTAGAGAGGACAGGGGCCACTTCTTCAGAGCATTTTTAATTGCTATTATCGGTATAAGATCAGGCCCACAAGCTTTGGAGGTATCGAGGTTTTTTATAATGATCCTGACCTGAGATAGGGCGATGACCAGGTTTTCAAGTGTGGCTTCAGTTCGCAATCGAAATTTTGGGAGATGGTGGTTTGCTGAGTCTAAAGTGGAGTTTAAGGCGAAACGCTGGGCAAGTAGTTCAGCTTCATCAGCTGCCGTGCAAACGACATCGTTGAGGTTTGATAGTGGAGGAATCGTTGATTGTCCATTGTTCACAACACTATTATAGATTTTCCAGAAATCGCGAGTGTCTAGTTTCTGTGACTGAATGCGTTTTTTTGTTAACTCTGTATACCTTCTCTTTGCTTAATCTATCTCTGCCTTACACTTATTACTTGATTCTATAAATTTCTGTCTATTCGCAGTTGACTTATGGCGGACGCACTTTCGGGATGCTAGCTGAACATTTCGAAGTGAACCATTGAGGGGAGTGGGGTTTGCTGAAGAGGTTTAGCATGGGGACATAGGCTTCAATGCCTGCTTTGACCCATTTGCTTAACTCACTTACACACTGACCAGCAGGAAGTGAGAAGGTTTCACTTCATAGAGTGTCGCTGATGTGATCTCTGATGGACTCAAAATCAGCCTGCTCGTAGTATCTCGTATTTTTGGTTGAGATCAATTTGTCCCGGTCCATTAATTTTTTACACTGCTATTTTATAGCTCTATGGACACTCGCTTTTATTGTTCAACAGGAAAGAGTTAATGGAGGTAATATTCAATATGAAGAGGTGATTAGTTCATCATTGCTAGAGTCGATAAGTACATCTAGAAAAGGAATTTTGTTATTAATGTTTAGTTCATAAGTAAATGTGAGTACAGAGTTTGTTTGAATAATGGTTTGTAGTTCTTTAATTTCATTATTGTGGTCTGATAAAATAAGGATATCGTCCACGTACCTAACATAAATGGAGGGTTTAGTGATTGTATTAATTATTTTATTTTCGAGATTAGACATATAAGAATTACTGAATATTTGTCCAAGTACCGAACTTATGGAGACGCCAACAATTTATGTATAAATGTTTACCTTATGGTCGTAGAAGGAGATTTCAGTTGTGCAGATTAATAATAATCCTTTGAGAATTCTAGGATTGATTTTGAGAGAAGAGTGAAATGAATTGCTGTATATGTTATTAATTATGATGTCGATTGTGTCATGAACTGGGACATTAGTGAATAGACTTTCGACGTCCAGTAAAATAGTAAATTTATTATTTACTTTTGTAGTTTGGAGAATCTGTATGAGTTCTTGGATATACTTTACACTGTATTTGCTTGGTATATACGGAGTTATAAGTTCGTTGATTCTTTTAGTTAATTTATAAATAAGGGTTGCCACTTGTGTAATTATGTGGCGAAAGGGGGGAGGTGGATTTATGGGTTTTCACGTTACCATATTGGTAACCGGGTTTTTATCCCCAATTATTTTGGAGACTTTATGGCTACCATTTACAGCATTGGTGGCTGTAATAAGTTTATCAACCTGAGTCTTGAATTTATTGATAATGATTTTTCAACATGTTGTATGGTCATCTAAAATTGTTTTTAACTTTGTAGAATAATCCGATTTATTGAGTAAAACATATATGTTGGTTTTATCACCTTTTTGGTAACGATATTTGTGTGGTTTCTAAATTTGTTGGCAGCTTTCTTTAGATTGTGTGTTAAGATTGTTGTAGTAAGTTGTTTTTTTACGAACCTTATTTTTTATTGTTTCACCTTTGAATAGATCTTTAATTCCAGAATCGTGGTAATTTCCTGTTCGTTTTCTAATTTGTCGTTGTTTTCAAGTAGTAGTTTAATTTCGTCTTTTTTATTTGGATGGTTGTATGAGTCAAATAAGTGACAATTAGGTCCGAGGTTAAGGAATTCTTTATGATGTTCAGTGAGATAACACGAACAGTTTACACCACGACTCAAATGTTAAAAGACTGAAAATCTTAGAAGATTTGTACATAAAGACCAGGCGTCCCACAATAAATAACATTAGTTACGAATCGAGTCAAAATATTATAAAGTGCCTAGGTTAGAAATTCACGAAAATATAAATAAAATAACTTTTTAAAACTCTAAGTTTAACCCTTTTTAAATATTGGAAATTTTAAATATTGTAAATGTTAATTAGACACGCGCCTAAAACGTAATCATGTTCCAAATACGAAATCTCATCACACATACGTTCTTTTAAAACGTTATACATTTACCGCCCAGCTAGAACTCAGCAGTTATAAATATGCAAGTCTAACCCTCCGCCTAAAGACGATTGAGAGTGTCAGTTGAAAGTACTCGCGAACAAAAATTGAACAAAACACCTACGGAGCCTTAATCTGACAAGAATACAAGAAGGATTATCCGAAAGATCGAGAAGATCAAAACATTAATTAAACAAATGTCTCCCCCCTCTCTCTGTGTCTCTTCTCACTCTCTCTCTCATATATATATATATATATATATATATATATATATATATATATATATATATATATATATATAATTTAGAACATTTAAATCTATTTGTTGCAAGGTCATTGTGACATTTTCGGCAGTAATGCTAAGGAAAACAATATTACCAGTGCTTAAGTCTATAGGAATTTCAGGATAGTTGAAACACATTTGATAAGGAGATATTCCCTCTTAATCTATTATGGAACACGGTTACACATATTACATTACTGTGTAGTAGTTATGTCTAAATCAAGTAAGATTTACTAAAGAAATAAATTAAAAATTTAAAAAATAAATATAAATTCACTTCGTTTTCGTCTCCTTTCTCAATACCGGCATATTTCAACGCCTTACATTGTGATAGCCTTCTATGACTACTCTATATACATATCATACACAATGCTTCAGACAAGAACTACATCATCTGATACATATATATATATATGTGTGTGTGTGTGTGTATTTTGTACAGACTATTAGTACAACATTGGTGCCGTTAGTTTCAAGCTCAGAAGGACTTAACCATCCGGCTTTCTTCAGCTTATGTTGTCATCCTGAGGAAGCCAGATGGTTAATTCTTTCTGAGCTTGAAACCGACGATTAATGTTGTATTTATTTTCTGTACCAAAGAATAAATAAATGTGCGCTCTTAATTTTGTATTCTCAATTAATCAGGCATTCTGCTGGGATTTTTCCCGCCATATATATATATATATATATATATATATATATATATATATATATATATATATATATATATATATATATATATATATATATATATATATATATATATATATATATATAAACATATATATATATAATTATGGAATGTGTTTGCACCTTAAAGCCTCACGGGATATTCAATCATAATATCGTAGATACCTAACATGATTTACTTTATGTTTGAATGCATCATAGACCTATGTAATTCCATTACATATGCTATTGCCATAAGATCCGTAAAAAACGCGTCACACCCACGCATGCTGTGTTTAACTGCAGTCAAGTCTATTTAAACCTCGTTGTGGGTGGATGTTAGCGCTTGTTGATGTGCAAACCAGCATGAAATGACTTTTTATCGGAATATAAAACGGGTTTTTGTGCGTTATATTAATCAATGTGTGAAAAAGGAGATTAGCTGGTAGATTGCATTCACTTCAGGTCAAATAAATGAATTCAGTCTTAAATCCGTCATAAAATGAATTCATCTGTTCTCGGATGCGTCTGCAGATTGGCTGTACGCAGGTCTGTATTTTACTTTGCGTTTCTTATTAAAATACTTATCTCGTGCTGTTGTAACAGCCATCTTGCAACCCTCTATCAGCCGTACAAGAAAGAAAATATTCAGAAGGAATAGAGTGTACAACTCTTTCATTATAGTGTATGAGGGACGCTGTTGTTGCCCGGGAATGGACGAGGAACCTCTTTTATCCGCTTCTAATCCTGAAGACCATATTACGATTTTTGTTCTACTCTTTTAAATCTGTATAGTTCTAGTGAAAACATTTTAAAGTAAATCTTCGTTTAGATTAAACGTGTCTAACGTCTCAATTATTTTTTAAACTTACAGCGCCACAAAATGAAGTGAAATATTGCTCTGCAAATTCAAACTATAATTGAGACGCTAAACACGTTGAATCTAAACGGACATTAACTTAAAACTGTTTTCACTACAACTATAGATATTTAAAAAAAGTTGAACAAAACTCGTAACATGGTCTTCATGATTGGAAGTGATCACAGAGGTTTCTTGTTCAGTCCTAAGCAACATATTATTATCAATTTTCTAGGTCATAAATAAAAAAAAGTAAAATGTCGTATTTGCTGTTTATAGATGACAGGTGCGAACGCTGACAAATCAGTTTTAGAACAGTTACTGATCACGTCTATGTATCATGTTCGTATACTTATCATTTAAAAACCGAACTTCAAATCAAAAAGGCTTGTTTAATATAATTCTTGGACTAAACTCTTTACAAAAACATTTTTTACTAATGAGTGACCACTTCTCACAGTCCAAAAGCAACTTGTGGAAGTCGCTCCAGACAAGGCATGAAGCCACTTAGTGTAAGGAGCTAATAAGAACGAAAGATAAGTAACGCAAAGAGAGGATGTGCCTATTGGCATTAGTCTTGAATAGACTTAGTCTATAGGTAGGAGGAAAACAGTCAGCAGGAAAAGAGTTCCACAAACCGGTAGTACTTGGAAAGAAGCTACTGGAATAAGAAGCTGTATTGTGATTTGATTAGCGAATTAATGAAAACCACTAGACCAACAAGTCAAACGAGCTGCAACAAATGAAGCATGTAATCAGTTCTAAGTGACTTTCAAGGGTTGAATGTTAAATCCTTAGTACGGGTGAATACGACAGAATACAGTTGCCAATTATTTTATACTTCTAGCCGATGATGGCTGACAGAACTAGAGCAAGCTACCTCGTTGATTAAATAAAGAATTCCGTTCGAAATTCCGTACAGATTCCCAAGTTCAACATAAAGATTCTCGGGTTTGAAAAGACGCATCTGAATTTGAAGGTTACATCGGTAGAAACGTTGTGAGAATATTATTCTGGATGAGAACAGTAGTCCGAATAATCGTAATAATCCAACTAAAATAGGTCGTTAAGTGTATAACATAATATGCTATATTCACTGATGGTTTAGTATTTTGACTGGTTCACTCCGATAATGAATGGATCGACGTTAGAATCGTTCGACCGGTGACGCGGTTACGTAATTCCATACTGAGGAGCGTAACATAAAATAAAAAAACCGGAAACATATATGTGTCTCTAGATATACAAATATTTATTTAGTAATAATATTTATTAAGCTCCAAATACGTCCGGACCTTAAGAAAATTTTAGCAAATTTGTAAATCTCGAAATATTTGATTTTTTTAGAAATTCAAGATGTAAAAAGTACTTTAACCCTATTTTCAACTGATTTTCAATCATACTGACGTAAAAAAAAGAAAAAATTTTAAAAATCGAAATCTGCAACATATCCAGACCTTACAGAAATCGCGAATTTTCGCCAATTGTTAAATGTTAAGATATTTGATTGTTTTTTAATTCAAAGTGTAAAAACTACTTAAAACCTATTTCGATTAATTTTCCATCATACTGACGTGAAAAAAAGATTATAAATAAAAAGAAATCAGAAATCGCGACATATCCGGACCTTACAGAAATCGCGACTTTTTGCCAATTTTTAAATGTCGAGATACTTGATATATGTTTTTAATTTAAGATGTAAAAAGTACTTTAAACCTATTTTAGACTGATTTTCCATCATACTGACGTGAAAAAAAGAAAAGATTATAAATTTCAGAAAATCAAATAACATGACATATCCGGACCTTACAGAAATCGCCAATTTTCAAATCTCGAGATATTTTATATATTTTTTTAAATTCAAGGTGTAAAATGTACTTTAAACCTATTTTCGATAGATTTTCTATCATACCGACGTGAAAAAAAAACGAAATAATTAAAAATGTCTAAACATCAAAAATCGCGTCATATCTGGATATTACAGGAATCGCAAATTTTCGAAAATTTTGAAATCTCCAGATATCTTATATTTTTTTGAAATTCAAATTGTAAAAAGTACTTTAAACCTATTTTCGACTAGTTTTCTATCATACTGACGTGCAAAAAACGAAAAAATTAAAAGTTTCAGAAAATCGAAAATCGCGACATATCAGGATATTACAGAAATCGCGAATTTTCGCAAACTTTTAAATGTTGACATATTTAATATTTATTTTAAATGCAAGATGTAAAAAGTATTTTAAATTTATTTTCGACTGACGTGAAAAGAAAAAATAAATAAAAAATTCAAAAAATCAGCAAACGCGACATATCCGGAGCTTACAGAAATCGCGAATTTTCGCCAATTTTTAAATGTTGAGATAATGTATATTTTTTTGAAATTCAAGATATAAAAAGTACTTTAAACCTATTTTCGACTGATTTTCCATCATACTGATGTGAAAAAAGGACAAACTATAAATTTCAAACAATCAATAATTCAGACATCTAGAATTTTCGCCAATTTTTAAATATCGATATATTTGATATTATTTTGAAATTCAAGATGTAAAAATTACTTTAAACCTATTTTCGACTGACTTTCCATCATACTGACGTGAAAAAAGGAAACATTATAAATTTCAAACAATCGATAATTCCGACATATCCGAACCTTACAGAAATCTAGAATTTTCGCCAATTTTTAAATATCGATATATTTGATATTATTTTGAAATTCAAGATGTAAAAAGTACTTTAAACCTATTTTCGACTGACTTTCCATCATACTGACGTGACAAAAACAAAAAATTAAAAATGTCAAAAAATAAAAAATCACGACATACAGAAATCACGAATTTTCGCCAATTTTTAAATGTTGAGATATTTGATATATTTTTTTAATTCAAATTAACATACATCAATAAATGTTTTAGTTTATTTAACATTTATAAAAAAATAGACAAACTTCTTATCTCACATAACTAAATGTGCCCCTTTAAGAATCTGAATAGCATTGTGAACGGAATTAATTTATCGATATCCAATAAAGCAAGCGAACATTTCGTAAGTTAAAATATATTCAAACTTATTATATGTTCTATCTTTTTTATTACCAAAAATTTTAAAAAACTGAGAAATGTATTTTTTTTGTTTGTTATGCCTCTTTTGAACATCTCACTGTTTAAATATATTCGCAAATACACCCTTAAAAATAAAATGATATTGTTGTTTTATTGTTATTTTTTGGAATTAAGAATATTTGTTGTCTATACATTGATCGCTATTTGTTAATATACTTCTCATCCTTCAGTTGACGAACAATTCCCTGAGTTATCCAGGATCGAACCTAGTGATTAATTAACACAAAGTGGGGAATGCACGACCCTGTAAACGGGGGACGTTTTGACCACACCGGTCTTAAAGGGAGTGGAACTTCGTCAACGCTGGCGTCCCGAAAAGATTGCCAAAGTTCGTCGACGCCACATCAACCAACGCCAGAGGTATTAGCCCGGGAGACGAGTTGAAGCAAACGAGCGTGTGGGTTGTATTATTTGGTTGTTGCAAGTAGGTGAGCCGGTTACAGCTTGTTATGACTCTTTTGAACATCACTTTTTAAATATATTCACAATTAAAACCTTAAAAAAATAAAAAAATATTCTACAGCTATTTATACATTACCAATATACAGATCAAAATATTCCATCTCATTATTTATTTTTATTAAACATTTTCTCCACTAGCTACAGAATATGCACTAACATCGCTGAGTGTCCTCCAAGCCTTACGATCTTGGGCCAAGATGTTCGCTTGTTTTATGTTCATTTTCTTCCATTCACAAACGTTGTCTATCCATCTTTTCTTTTGTCTAACTTTCGACCCGCTTCCTTGCATTATACTTAAAACACACATTTTCCATAGCCCCACACTATAACGCTTAATGTGACCAAATAATCTCAAAACTTTACATTTGATGGCATAGGACATTAACGGGATACCAGTGAGTTTTCATAACTCTACAAATCTGATATTATCAGATAGTTTATGATCAATTTCCATCTGATAGCTTCGATTAATTCCTTTTTTATCATCATTGTTTAATTCATCTAATTCAATTAAAAAATATTTCAAGCTATTTCTGTTCTTAATCTGATCTGGCAACTTGTTAGTATAAAAAATATAATAGATCATTCATAATGATTCCTTTTTTATCATTATTGAGTCACCGCTTATAAAGGCCAAGAGCCACTCGAGAATAAGGGTTAATGAGACTGAAACGATTGTCAGCTGAAAGATGAGGAAAACTAACATTGATCAATGGTATAAACTTACATATATAGACGGGTCAATATACTGATTGACCCCCAAAAATTGCAACATTTTTTTTGTGGTTTTGTGATAGGTTTGGTTGGGTCTAGTCTACACCATACTAAAAGTTTAAAAGATCCGAGTATGGGAAAGTGTCAAATTTCGAATATGACTTTTTTTGGTTTACAAGTTATTTTCCATTTACATGTGAAGCACTAACTTGGTCAGTTTTCCTGATAAATTAATACATCTTGGATTTTTACCCAAGTTTTCATGGTTAATCTTTCACATGAAAGTGATGCCAAATAAGCCCTTATACAATATCAATAGG
The DNA here is from genome assembly GCA_963556195.1 of Sepiola atlantica. NCBI lineage: Eukaryota > Metazoa > Mollusca > Cephalopoda > Sepiida > Sepiolidae > Sepiola > Sepiola atlantica. The sequence goes on from OY744518.1 coordinate 55,499,282, forward strand.
TACCCCTACACTCATTACCTTTGTTGTATCTACCCTGATTCACTTACCTTACAATGCTTTTTCAAAACTTTTAACTCATCATAATAATCTTCCACTGGATCATTTTTCATATTGTCACAATTTCTGTCTTGGCAATGTCCACATGAACTTGTACATTCTAGTCCATGCCTCCTGTGGGTACACCTTAGGTTATTGCACCATTCTGAACAGTTGCAATGAATTATCTGAATCAGTACATCTGGAGCAGAGCTTTTGTCCATAATCACTGGAACAAGTTTTCTCCCTTCAACCCTCCACCCACACTCAGATGGCACCATTTCATCACTACATCCCATCCACTCCATAATCTGGTAGTAAGTCCGCAAAGAATGAAATTTTCAGGCAGATGGCGTTGGTGGGAGTCGTTCTGATGTGACGAACGTCTTAACTCTTTCAACTTTCTTGCAGAGCATATTGTATCTAATAGATGCCAGAGAGTTTTTCTCTATCCGCACTGAACAAAGCAACCATTGCCTTACAACCATTGGTTTCCACAACATCTTGGCTTTGCTTTGGTAGAGAAAATACTTTTGAAAAGTCTGTCATTGCATTTTATTCTCATGATGATTCGTTCGTACCCCAACGTTTTTCCTATTCCGATTACCCTGGACACTGAATCGCATCCCATAAAGTCATGCATGAACAACAGATCATTACAAACTGCTTCGCCAAGCACCTGCTTGAGAATTTTGATAATGTAGATGTAGGATTTCACCTTGTCAGAGCAAAAAGGAAATGCAGTACATTTAGAAACATATGCACGGAATAGCAAGAGAAGGTTTGTGTCTTCTCCAATGAAAGTGATTTTAAAGCAGACATATTGATGGTTGCCTTTGCAATCTCAACATCGGCATCTCTTTCTGCTTGAATAACGTCACAGCCTTTCTGCTGCATTCGTTCCATGATCGTCTGGATCATCGGCTGCTTGTTTGCCACATTTGACAAGTCCTTCTTATTCCCAGAAAAGTTTGTTACCTCGGTAATGTTCACCTTCCTTTCATTCAGCTTTCGACTTCGCCGCTGATGAGTACAGTCCTTTACACATGTTCCAACTTCATAACCATCAAACATGACACTTGCTGTCCCATAGTGTTCAACAGTAAATGAGGCATAATCATTTGCAATTGAGCTGTATTTCCATTTCAGACGGTGAAGAAAAGATCCACCATCTAGTACATTGTGCTGTGTGACTGGAACGGTTTGTGTCACAGCTCTGTTCAATTTTGTTTCAACATAATTTCTAAGAACTGCTGCCAGCTGCAGTTTGTCCACTTGATGTAAGATGCGCTTTCCTTTAAAAAACAAAAACATCGGGTAGAGACAGAGTTCATAGAACATGAGATCATCCAGCCTTAGATCACCCATCTGTGAGACCACGGGAAAACTCTGGAATAAAAGTACTGGGTCAATTCTACGATCTGCAGAAACTTTGACATTCTTGCTCGATGCTAGAGTATTTGCCTTCAAACTCCGTTTGTGAGAGTAGAAGAAAACTGATTGTCCATCTATCTTCTGTACAATGTCTTTACCGATTTCGAAAAGGTCCTGAACATTGACATCCTCGTTGGCAGTAATCCCGGTGATAATATTGCGTAATGATTAATCGCCTGAAAACGGCTTGAAGCTGTCTAGTTGCTCTGCAACTTTTCCGAGGTCTGTCTCATCTCTTCTCATCCAAGAGGCAGATAACTCCTTATGTTGTTCGCTTGTTGTGTAACTTTGTGCAGTAAGTTATTGCATGGCAAGGTTGTAAGCGACATGGCCCAAACTGTTCTCTGGTGCTCGGACATCCGACTACTCCGTGTGAGTCCACCATGGATTTTGAGTGAGCGCATTAGTGTTTGCTCGATGACAAGATCGGAGCCAAGACTAGCTCAGTATTGGCTACTGAGTCTGATTACGTGAAACCCAAACTGGAACTTTTGATGTACTGCAGGGTTGTCATCTTTCAAGGCATACATCTTCTGGAGATATAGACGAGCCGACTTCAGATAATTTGGATAACCTGTGGGTGCGAATATTGTCAGACAAGCAAAGACGGCACTGAGATGAAGTTCCCATGACTCAATTCGATTTGGAATGCTTCGCATTGTATGGAAGTTTATATTACATGACTGATGGTACACACAGTCTGCAGCATGAAGATCACCACCAAAATATTCGAACCGACCTTGAACAGCAGTGGCCCACTTATCCCCTCTTGTTTTGCAATGAACCAGGAGAGTTTGAGCAAATGCATAAGTCTTCACATAGCAAATCTTTCTCTCACTTTTCCGTTTATAGTCTTTTTTTTTGTAGTATCAGATCCACAGAAAAAGCAATGAGTTTTACTGCCATATCGTCCCAGAGAAACACGAGCACCCATTTTTACTGGCCGAGCAGAATCATCCTTTTTTGAGGCTAAAGCAATGTCCTTTTTGTTTATGTGAACACTAGTTCCAACTTCAACAATGACTTTGACACCTCTTTCGATACTTGCACAGTTGACAGCTGCAGCCCCCTTTTCTCGAAATACCACGGTCTCATCACAACCCAAATCCCGTTCACATAAAGGACAAGTTTCTCTTCTTATGGCTGAACTCATGTTTGACCCTGAAAATATACAAAAATATGTGTATTAGTATATGGTGATTAGTATGGAGCTAGTGAATTGTTTGCGAGGGTAGTTTTTGATGGGGTAAAACGTAGTCTCTTTGGAGTTTTCAGTTGTTTCCTCAGGAATTCTATACCCTATACCACAATTTCATTTATATACGGAGGTAAGGGGCCCGATTAATTGAAGAAAGTAATAATTCGCCACTGGTACCCATATAAAAATAATCACCCATATGCCTGTTTGTGAACCTGGGTAAGTGCAATAAAGGGTTTAGGGATACGTGTACCAATGTGGATGTAATAGGGGTTTAGGGATTGGGTACCCCTAGATATGGTATAAGGGTTTATTTGGCATCATTGGTAATCCTTTTAATGCGAAGGATTGACCCTGAAAACAAGTAAAAATCTAAGATTTATTGATTTATCATGAAAACTGAGTGAGTTAGTGCTTCACATGTAAATGGAAAATGACTTGTAAACCAAAACAAGTCATATTCGAAATTTGACACTTTCCCATACTCGGATCTTGTCCAACTTTTAGTATGTTGTCCATTAGACCCAGCCTAACATGAAATCACCAAAAAACAAAATGTTGCAATTCTTTTGAGGTAGGGGTACTCTGGCAGTATATTGACCCGTCTAATAGTGCGGTTTACTAGGGTCTGGAACAAAAGGTTGCTTCAAAAACTTGCTAGCTATGGAATATTTGACAATTCCCTCTCAACCATCAACTTTTTTTTCTCTGGTCTAGAAAAGTAGTTGTTGATGGGCAGAAGTCTGAAGCACATAGTATCTATGCCGTCGTGCCTCAGGGATCTTCATTAATTATCTTCCAAATCATATTCTGCGATCATTTGTTGACATCTATGTAGACCATACAATTGTCTATTGCAGCACTTCGAAGAGCATTGATAATTAAGATCTTTCTGATTCTCTCTTTTCTGATTTGGAACAGGTCGTGCAATGGGGAAAGCAGTGTTTTGTTACCTTTGATACCTCTAAGACAAAACTTCTGCCCTTTCATCACCAATGCTCAGATCCTTATTTAGCCCCAATTGAAACAAATTGTTCTCTCCTTTGGAGAAGCTTCTAGGACTTACTTTCATTCCAGATCTAAAATGGTAAACTTATATCGAATCTGTTGCAGAGGTTGCTGCAAAAATGGTTGGATCATTCTACTGCTCCAGAAAGTACCTGAGTCCTGATGCAATCCTCTATCTATACGAGGCAGATACTTCCTAAAATAGAGTATTGCGACACCATCTGGGAAAAGGAGTGTCATTACTTGTAGTACATTCACAACAAGAACTTGTCTCTCTACTACAACTGAAAATAATTTTGCCCTTCTTCCTCCGTGTTACTAGCATCAGGTGGATTTTCCATGAACAGAGTTTATTTCCAAGAAATTCCAGTCTGTGGAACATATTACCACAAGATTGTTTCCCCTGCAGATTACAAGTTGGTCGTCTTTGAAACCAATGCCAAAAAATTATTGTCATAAACTGTCTCTATAATTAACTGACTTTGTTCATTCGATTCATCATTTTCAAACCTCACATAATATTCTTCCTCATTCAACTAACAATCTATCTATCTCGTTAACCCTTATCCTCAATTGACTTTTGGCCTTGCTAAATGGTAAATCATTAGTAAAAAAAAAGTTTCAATTTTTTTAAATTGGCCATGCAATAAACTTCTACAGAGTGATCGGAAAGTCTAGTTACCTGAAGAAAAAATAACAACAAATAATAAAGGAACAATCACCAAAGTGCAACTTCATAAAATATTATGCAGCTCATGGCACCACATCATTTTGTGCCACGAAAATGATAGGGTTCATACAAACCTTCCCAATATGTGACAGCGTCAATGGAAGTGAATAAACTGAATCCATTACATGTTCTTTCCTATTACTATATTACTTGTTCTTTTAGTGTTCTTATTTTTTTTTTAGTGTTCTTAAAGTGCATAAACTGGACATGTGTTTTGTATTTCTGTATAACTTTTTTCTCTATAGTTGTTACTTTTTGAAGGTGGTGAAGATACATTCGGGCCACTCTGTAAATTGAAGAGACATATTTAAAAATCTCCACCATAGTAAGAAATGTCATTAATTTTTTTGTAAGTTTCAATAATCACTCATTCTTCTCTCTAGTCAAGTAGTTAATCCCAATTTCTCCTAACACTGCTTGTAACTGTATTGTTTTAATATTTTTATGAGTTTGTCACCCTTCATTGTATGCCTTGCAATCTCAATATTACATTCCGATTACTATGTTTAGACACTGAACTCCAAGCCAAAGTGCAATAGTCTATATGAAGTTTTAAGACATTCTAAATCTTCAAACTAATATTAAGCTCAGTCGAAATAATATTTGTAGTCCTCCATGCAATCATTCTATTTGCCCTTGATACAATAGAAAAATATGATTGTTACCTTTTTTAAATATATCCTGAAAATTAATTCAAACCTCCTAAATCTTTTGCCTCTAAATATGAAGTTAATACACAAATAATGAGCACTGAAGATTGAAGATGAAATTTGAATTAAAACAAAATCGCATTATAATATTTTTTTTAATTACCTAATCTTTTTATATAGTGAATAGAATTTATTTTTAGCTTTATAGATTTAAACAACCTTGGGGAAATTCCATCGTTTAAAGAGCTAAAGCATGCAATCATACCTGTACTCATTCTCGACTGGCCGTCTTACCTCAAATGCAATGTGTCGTGTTTTTCTTCTTCATCATCTTCTGATGTTGGCTGTGTCGATTCTAGTGCAGTCGGTAGCCGGGGAGCAAAACATAGCTCCCACAATTTGTATACATAATAAAAACAACAAATATGGGTATAGACATTGTTTAAACTCAACTTGTTCAACACGTGTATGACTACATATCAACCAAACCATTTCATTATCACATCACTACAGTATAAATCTCTGTGCATGAGTGGATGAAGTGTGTGAGGTGCGCTGAAGAAAAATGCCTACTAGTAAAATACATAGCCCTGTTGTGCTCGCATACCCTTAATGACAATAAAAGTGTAAAAATTTGGGAATTTCCTTGCTTTTGTACATTTAGTGTATATGAATTTTCATCTTAACCCTATTAAGGACATATGATTTCAGTATACTGGCATTTGTCATGGAATATATATATATTTAATAATTTAAACAACAAATACTGACTCAACGGGTCACGGGTGGTCTAGTATAATACTAAAACTGATAATTTTGCTACTTTGCACATATGAATTTTTCAGCTGGTAAGAGGAAGTGGTGGAAAGAGGGGATAGGAGGGGGGAAGTGGTGGGAGGAGAAAAATAGAGGGAGTAGTAACAGTAGCATAAGAGAGTAAGAGGATGGCATAAATAAAGAAGAGAAGAAGAACTTGAAAAATAACAGAACCATATAAAAGTCGTAATATATGGTTCAAGGTTAAGAGCAAGAGCAAACAGAGGTTCTCATTCATTACAGGGCAAAGATAGGTGGACTTTCTTGTTAGTTTTATATAGAAGGTTGTGGTCGATTCCATTGACGTAACTAATTAGTTATATGACAAAACTTAAGTTGTTTTCTCAAAATTCAACAGGCGTTGCATTGTTAGAAAGAATATGACAAATATAGCTACGAATTATCACATTTTGTTGAGCAATAGTATAACTGAAAGAAAATCTTTATTATTTACATAAAGTAAGGTATGTCTATACATTTAAATATTTGTAAGTATCGGATTCAATAATTAACCAATCATTATGAACTTTGGAACATAGCTGCTAGGCATAAAGAGTCTAAATGTGGACTATATTTAGTTTAATTTAGTTTTATGGAAAGAGAGAAACGGGGGGTGGATGCCCTTCATGAAAATTCAGATACCTGCATATTTTTGTGAAATGTTAACAATAGGTATTATACATCAATTAATAAATGTTCCCAAAATTTCAGTTTCTTTTTAGAAGAGTGCATAATATGGACACAAAGTCCTATTTGAAAATTCAAATATTTCAGATTTGCATTAAATTTGATCCGTAGTCATCAGACACCAATAAAGCAAGATTCACTGAATGTCAATTTTTTCTTAAGATCCCTTGAGCTGAAGACTTAAATTTCATACATTTTTTAGAATCAAAATCATGTAATGGATTGTGATAAAAATTGGAATAAGGAATTGGAATACATACGGTTTAGTAGCATTATACGTTGATTTTAATCTTTATAAGGTCCATAAAATTGGTGCAAAACTAATTTACCCGTCCAAGGACGGGTATTCTTCTCGTAGCTTTATATTATCAATAGTATTTGTTCGTTATGTCTCTTTGGACATCTCTCTTTTTAACCATCTTCATAAATTAATGCACGGAAAACATATTTTATATTAATATACAGATCACATATTCTGTTAAGTATTTCAACTGAAAATTTTTCCTTAATTTATTTTCATATTGATGAGAAAAATATGAGTGATATATTTTTATTAGTAATATCTTCCACAGGAAAATTCAATGGAGGATGCTACTAAAATCGAATCAACGACAGACAATTAAATCCTCATCATTTCGTAGTAATTCTTCCAGTTGTAAAATTGTTAATAAATTATTTTATTTTGTTGATATAGATAGAATCGTTTTCATCCATTTATTTCTTCATATTTTTGCCTTACTACTCACAAAACACTTCACAACAGGTACATTGAATCCACTATACTGCATTTGGGGTTTTTTGTTATTAAAAAAAGAAATTGCCTGTTATATTTGTAGATTTGATGTTCAATAGATTACTGATGTGCATGTGTGATGAAGTCAACATTTAGAGTGAGGGAAGAACACATTTTGTAGATGATTCTAGACAGTAAATATATGAATAAGGCAGAAGGTGAATAGAACACCATCTATGGCTGAACATATAAGACAGCTGCATGAATTAAATTAGTGTAAATTCCAATGGTAAATGTGATTTACTTGTTTAGCTAATACCCATCTAAAATACACTATCCATAGATGAAACCATTGTGGATATTGATGCTGGTAATGCTGGGGATTAAAAAGATCATACAGTGTCTGTGCTGCTGAAGGTGTTTACCTGGTTTGGTTCTTATTGTCCGTTTAAAGGTAAATGAACACTTTTTTGGCTTAGTCAATGCCAAAGCATAATATCTATTGTAAACGATCCGTTGTATATAATTAACTGAACTTGACCCATAGCTGAATTCATACTTCTCCCAACAGTATTATTGTACAAAAATGGCCACAACAAATCAAATTAGAACAAAGAATAGTTAATCTCTAAGTCATTGACAGTATCTATTAAGCAAATTTTACTTTCGGCAGCCTCGTAACTCTTGCTTCCCTTATTTTGTCCTGTAATCCTCACATTCCATTAGTGATGTTCCTGACAAAAGAGAAAGAATTGCTGTTGTTTGGGTCGGAATCTATCCACTTAACAGTTATCGCTGGCTAGTTTTTGACCTTGAAGTAGTATTTTTTTTTAGCTCCTTACATCAAGTGGCTTTATGCCTTGTCTGGAGCGATTTTCGATTACGTATCCCCCCTTTTTACTTGCCATGTTTTTTTTTCTATTATTTAATTTTAATAATTAATTTTTAACAAGTGGTGGTGATGAAGTGTCTACCGATGTGGACTGACGACCGAGGTTTGAATCCTGTTGGTTCCATAGCTCAACTTTCACTATATGTGTTGGCAACCTTATTGTGGTCCCTCCTGTAAGTACCTGATTCTGGAAAGGACTGTTAAAACCTATGCCAGCAACAGAATTGAATCACTGGTACCAGGCTGATTCATAAAAAATTACGTTTAATAGACCTAACTATCACTAATCTGTTCATCTAATAAATAAAACAACATATATACCTGTTTGTCCACTATAGACTTAGAAACTACTGGTTTGATTCTAACCTAACCTTGCATAGAGATAAGCTACAAACCAGGAGTGTCATCGTATATATGTTAAGTTGACTTATGTCAAACTTAAAAAATGATGAAAGTAACAAAAAACAACATTTCTCTTAGTAGTGATCCTCAAATCAAAAATGTCCCAAAAATTAAAAATGCAGCATTTTAATGCAAGATTGGCTGGATTTACCTAAGTTTTTTTAAATAAAGTTAGGTTTTCAAAACAATATAACTTACCAAAAACAATCTTAAGAAGCCCTATATACACTTACTACATCTAGCCATACTGATGAGCCATAAACGACAAAACAGCTGCCTGTGAATGATTATAATATATATACTAGATGACTCATGACTATCATACATTGTATTTTGTCCTGTTTTTAAATGCATAAACAAAATATTCTACATTACACCTCGAAAAAACAAATTCAAGTTCGGGTATTTTTTATCAGTGAAAATGTACAATATCTGCAACAAATATATTTTTAAAAAAACACATTTTAGCCTTATTTTTAAATCAGATTTTACTCAACAAACATTATTTTCTCACTTCCTTACATCCTAAGATTTTACTAATTAAATCAGTGGTCAGAGTTAAAAAACAAAACAAATGTCAACATTGATGAGAGTATCCTGATTACTTTTTTCAAAATGTATTGCAGCAAATGCAAGAGTTGTACTCCTCTCCAAAAAGGAAGAAACTGTTTTTTTGTTTTTTTTTATTGCTTACCACACAAAATGAATTTAAAGAAAAGCATTTTTAAAGTGTTGTATTAACCAACATTGTCTATATATTATAATCTTTTTATAACATTGTTTTACTCTGATGTTGTGGCAATGTAACATATTTGATACAAACAAGTTTTCTTATGTTTAGAAGATGAGGAGATTCTTTTCCTAAACTAGTCTAACTGGTGTCTATCCATCTATTTTTTTCATAAAAGATATATTTTTATCTATATAATAGTATTATATTATTAAGGCGATTTCATGTTCATAAACACATGAAATAGTTCAACATTAATGAGCCAGAGAAGTGAGTGGCTAATCGCAAAAAAATCTAAAATCGAGAAACTTCCATACCTGGAGAACAACGCCCCTCCCCTCAATTTACTAACAGGGGAGGGGAAATCCTCTCATCTTAAATTTAACAAATGATCCCCTATTTCCTGGTCATTCTAGCTTTTTAGGGCATTAACCCTAAACATTTTTGCTAGGAGAAATAAATTCTGTGCATTTTTGGAGGGGGGGGGATTTTTTTGTGTTGATAAAAATTACTTACCCTATCACTAACCCTAAGTCAGAGTGGCAAGCCCACCTCTAAACAGAACGACCTGTAAAATCACATGTAATAATCTAAAGAAGTAGACCTCACCCTAAAAAAAATTGCAGAGTTTATCTCCCATAGAAAAAAAAAATGGTTTGCTGCCCTAAAATGCTACAATGGCCCGGTAATGCTGAATCATTTTATGTTTAATTCTATACACGAAACTGATCCTCCATTCTAAATGTCTGCCAAAATTTAAATAAATGTAAAGCCATCATGGGAAAGACATTGGAAACAGCAAAGAATCAGAGTAATTTTTCTTTACAAAGTCCAGAGAAATTTTTTAAAAAGAAGTCCCATCAATATTTTTTAAAAAAACAACAGTATAACCACTTTTAAAAAAAATTACAGATCAGAATTAAAAGATTTGATAGAAAATAAATGGAAACACTGTTTTTTTTCCTGATGAAAATGAAGATAATTCTGATCGATTTGAATATAAAACTTTGCAATTAAAATGAATCTCTGATAATTTCAAATGTCTTCAGATTTATTCAAAAAAGTGTGGATTAGACAAATATGTCAGCTTTTGTTGCCTGGTCCTTGTTGCAGAAAATTATTGACCAAAGAATAAAGCAAAGGCCTGAAAAAGAATAAAAACAAAAATCAGTTAAATTCTTTTGTTTTTAATTATATTAACAGCATGAAAATACTATAACAATATGTATAAACTAAAATTAATTTTTCATAATTAATAAGAATCTATCAGGTCCGTGCGCACAGTGTGACGATGTATGGAAGTGAAACATGGCTAATGAAGATTGAGGATATCTGTTGCATGGACAAAAATGATATGAGAATGAGATGATAGATGTGTAATGTAAGTCTTAAAGATAGGCTTAGATCTGATGACCTCAGGGGAAGATTTAATCTGGACAGTATAGATAGGTGTGTGCAGAACAGAAGACTTGGTTGGTTTGATCAGATTGAAAGAATGTATGAGAGTGTTTGAGTTAGTAGATGTAGAACAGTTGAAGTAGCAAGGTCGGTTAGCAGAAGAAGGCCAAGGAAAACATGAGAGGAGGTGATAAGGATGGATTCGAGAGAAAGCGAGATTAATAAAGACCTGGCTGGACATAGGTTAGTTTGGAAGTCAATTTTTAAAAGTTGTCTGGCAGCATGTAAAACAGATGTTAAACTGATGATGATGATGATGATGATGATGATGATGAATTTCCTGTAAAAGGATCTTTTCTCTTTTTTAAAATTCTGTTACAAATTTTAAAGATTGAAGGAGTTATGAGCTCGATTTTTCACAGAAAGTCCCACTCAATATTCACTTTGTGCCAGGCTAGACAAAGCCAATATCATGCATCAATGTACAGAGGAAATTGGTCTGACTCTTCAGTGCTATTAAACAGTGCATAACAAAAGAATGTATGATTTCCAGAACGAAAATGTTAGCTTCATTAGATCGCCTTTCAGCTCTGTTCAACAGCATACATTTTTATAGCAAAGGAAGAGTGCTTACAGCCACTCATTAGCTATTTCTATACTTTTCATGTCTTGGTATGCAAATAAAATCATTAATATGAAAATTTAACAACAGTGCCATCTGTTACTATTGACCACTTTACTCCATGACTTACAATTAATTAAGGAAAGATAACTCTAAGTTCAAAAAGAGTATAATGGAAATAATCACTTGAAAGTGGGTATCTGAAGAAAATACACAGTAAAACAAGATGGTGGTGGGGAGGGAAAACACAGAAGAGAGCTAGTTTTTCAGTATATGTCCGAGGGATTCACAACACCGATACAGGTAGATACTCTACTGAGCTCCAATCTATGGTAAAGAATTCACAACAAAAACTCATCTAGCTACAACCACTGTCAGTAATTTCTCTTTCTCCTTCTGTGCACCTAAACCTAAACATAGCTTCCATGAGCAACATTTTTTCTCAGAAATACGCAGGGCTACTTCCCTGCTAACTACAACATAGTCGTTTTCAAGTCCAATATAATGAAGTTCTTGTTGAGTCGTCTTCTTAAATAACCAAATTCTGCCCAATTTCAATAATCGTTATCAATCATCACAGTGCTATCTCACCATCCACTGGACAAACTCATTAACCCTTATCCTCGAGTGGTCTTTGGGCCTTAATGAGTGGTGATTCTTTAGTAAAAAAAAAGGTAGTAATAAACCCTTAACTTGAAACGGTGGTTAAGTGTATATTGACACGGACTGAAGATGTGGGTGTTCCAAGGTCAAATTCACTCGGTTCTACAGTATCACTTTCACTTAGGGATGTTGGCAACCTTCTCGTGGTCCTTCCCGTAAGTACCCGATGTCTTTCCAGAAGGATTTCTAACTAGAAAAACATCAGGGAAACTAATGCCAACACCAGAATCATCTGATTCACATGAAAGAAGAAGAAAAAGTTTTCACAATTAATTTTAATAAAATTTAATCTACCAATAGATATCAAAGAATTTTACTGATTCTCAAAACTTTAGCAAATTACAGTGTTTGTTAAACTCTGCAATGGAGACATGCTGCCAGAAAATTGATGACTTTCTAAGCCGATAACTGCAGTCACGTAATCTCTATTGTCAACCAATTTGCACTATTGCATTATATCTTTAATTGCTTTTAAATATGTTTGGTCCAACCCATTCGGCACTTATTAAAGGGTCCAAAGTGTGTGTCCATATTATGAAACAATCCCAGTAAATGTATTCTATATTCAAATTACTATAAATATAAGTATATTTTTGATTACAAATACTTACACAGAATTTGTTTCTTTGTTTACCAAAACATTGAGCTCATTCTCCAGGAACGGACGCTTGAGACGCATCTCAGATTGGCCAGATTCTTTAAAGAAGAATTTTTTAAATTAGTAAAAATAACATCAAACATATGAAGTTATCTTGTTGTATTTTCAAAGTCAAACCAAAATAGCATTTAAGCTGACAACTCAAACTTTACTTCTGACTAATTTCATTTGTTATAGTTGTACCATGTTATTGGAAATATAATAACGTACTTTGCTACAATTTATTTTTTTAATTACTTAGTCGGACCCAGACGACTGTTAATCTGAAACATTTTTAAGAACTAACCTAAAAATAAAAATCAGCAAGAGGCATAACTTGTTTCAGATTGAAAAATAAAATAGCAATTGTCTAGCTTATGTACAAATAAAAAATTTTAAAAACTTCAATGCCGGGTAGATATAGTTAATCTTCTATATAAAGTAAAGACGATTTTTCCCCTCCCAAATAAGTTTGAAATAGACTATTAAACTAATGCATGGCACGCATCAAAACACATCACTTCAGTCATGTAGTACCTTCATCCATGCTTCCAGAAAATTTAAAATATTTTTACACCATAAACAAAAAGCCTTATCTTTTGACCCCCTCTAAAAGCATCTTCCAAATAAGTCAGCCAAGAGATGGTAGCAAAGTATATTCCTGCTAAGAAAAAAGTCCTCCCACCATCCTCATGAACACCGGCTAGCATTGCAGTCCTATTATTTTGCAAGAAACTAAAAAAAAAAACACTGGTTTCAGAATTCGGTAACCAGCCAATAATCTATGACTAAGCAACATCCATTACTCTTACAACACCTTGTGACCTAAATAATATTTTACCGACTAATAATAATCAAAACATACAGATAATTGTGCTTTTCATTTATTTATTATTAAAAAAATGTTCTTAGTATTTTTACATACTTTTAACCAACTCCAAACATTAAAATACATCTGCGTTTGATTTTTTTCGTCATCAAAAGTTATTCGATTTACTATAAATTTGGAACATAGCTATTTCTTTCTTGGTTTTTTATGATAATTAGATTACAACCTAAAAACAAACAGAACCAAAATATACATAAATTACACGTTTAATTTATTTTCAAAAATAAAAACTACATCTTGGTACTTCAACAGAATTTGCACCAAACTGATTTTTTTTTATTGGAGAGGGGGGGGGGTATATAATTCTGTTAAAAAACTAAACAAAAACAGAATAAAAATATAACAATACTTATACGTTTTATTTATTTAGAAAAAAAAAATATTGATACTTCTATAGAATTTGTACCGAACTTCTTTTTTTTTTATTACTAACAATTCGATTTAAAACTAAACAAAAACAATCAACATATAACAAAACTTAAACGTTTTATTTATTTACCAACAAAAAAAATCAAAACTTGGTACTTCTACACATTTTGAACTGACCTGTTTTTCTTGAGGGGGAGGGGAGGCATTTCTGAGTGAGATTAACCTAATCGTACAATTATCTTAATATATGTTTTAACTTTCGTTCGCCAAAATTCTGTTTGGTTCGGTTCCAATCCAACAGTTGTTTCTTAACATTGACACTATCTGTTGAGACTTATTTGCGTGCGGTCGCCTGTTGACATATTTCATTTCTTTTACATTTCTCTCAAAGCTGGGCGCCGGGTACCCACTAATTAGTAAAAAAAATAATAACCTTGGTTTATGAAAACAATTTTTTGCTCTGAGGCAAATATGTGAATCGGTGTTTTTTATGATTAATTTTGCTGTGTTGAATTCAAATTTCCAAACAGTTTTGCTCTATCACATCTACACTTTCTGTTTTCTTTAATGTTAGCAGGCTACTCGGCATTGCCCAAGGCCATAAAAAACAATATAAGAGATTAACAAGTTTAATACCTTTATCTTAAACCTTCTAACTCTCTCTACCTGTATTTCTATTCACCCCCTCCCCTCCTTTTCTTCAGCTTCTCCACTCAGCGCATTCTTCTTTCTTGTTTTAATGTATTGAAAATAATAATGAAAATGTAAAAAATTCATCTGATATTTCAGTTTTAAAGTTATTGCTCTCAAGTTTCTGGTCTCTCCCCCTTCTTTCAAAATATAATGAAACCTATATTTATTTTAATGTATTCCCGGGTAACGCCGAGTTTCCTGTTTAACCCTTTTATTATCAAGCATATATCAAATAGCAAATATACTACTGTATTATTATAACCTATCTAGACTGCAAAGTGCCTTGTAATACTATCAAGGCCTGAGGTGTGTATCTTGGTGTGACTGCACCGACAGACATATTCTGGGGTGGAGACTTATCGTCCTGGAGTATGATAGTTATGTCAGCATTTAGAGCAGCGGTTGACCATTGTTTTTGAGCCCACATTGTCTTTTGATACTCAAAAGCGCGTGGTCTTCTGTCTGGTCAAACAGGTAATAAAAAGTTATATAAGATCTGTCATTACTTCTCTGCAGAGAATTACTTTCCTTAACTTTGGAAATGAGACCATAGCATCGTAAAATTGAACACCTGATAAAAAAGTGGACAAGACATTCTATATAAAAATAGCATTTATTTTTCACTGAATGTTGAAAGTCACAAAACATGAATCGTCAATACTAAGCAAAAATGCACATCTTATCTGTCTGATCGAAATTCAACAACTGTCTCGTTTCCTTCCCGTGACGACAAAAAAAAAGAAAGAAAAGTTCAACAAAATGAAAGAGGAAAAGAAGAACAAAAGTCACTTGTGGTATTTTATCCATCAGCTCGCCATACCCCTTGCTGGCATCATCATGAGCTGCCAGATGCAGGTGATTTGACTTTTGACCCATCAAGCATTGAATGACCTGGGCTATTAACAATTCTGACGGCAGCCTTAAAGAAGAATTTGATTTGCAAAACCCTGTTTTAAACGGCAGGTACAGTGATTTTCCTATTCACTTGCCTCCCCATAAGGGTAAAATTAGATACAAGGTCGGTTTTTAATGTGGAAAAAATGCAACTCCTCAAAAAGAGTGCCTCTGTGTTCTTTGTGCCACAGATTCAGAAAAAAACATGAAATTTTGATTCCTTAATTTATACATACATTGTTGGAAATAGAAAACAGTTGTTGATAACAGAAACATTGCTAAAACAGAAAAAAAACACAAATGCTAAATGAGATGTTTAACAAATTTCCGATCACCCTTTGAGTGGCTTAAAGCAGGATATTGTTCCAAGTCTCCATCAAGAGGATTTCTAAGGTTTTTATGTCTGACTTCCTTCCTTTGAAATTGAACTCGATATAACAGTAAACTCCAAATGGTCAAATACATTGTATTGAGATTTGGACTTTTTAAGGTGTTTGTTTTGTTCAATAAAGTTTGGAGTTTGGCTCTGAGCGAGGCAACATTGTTCTAGTATGTATGGGCCTTTGTTTCATATCCATTCAACTCCTCCCATTGCTTGGTTTATATCATGGAACATTTGTACATGGTAAAATGTGTGTAAATACATAATGTATCATCATCATTGGTTTAATATCAGTTTTACAAGCTGGCATCTGTTGGAAGGCTTTTAGAAATTGACTTCCAAACTAACAAATCTCTGGTCAGGTTTTTCTTTCTCCCTCTGTCCTTCAAATTCATAATGTACCATCATCATCATCATATTCAGTTTAACATCTGGCTGACATGCATTGGAAGGCTTTTAGAAATTTACTTCCAAACTAACCTATTTTTGGCCAGGTCTTTATTTATCCCTTTTAAGCAATACTCACCGGCCATAAAACGGTTTGGATAATTACAGATTTTAAGGTAGTTCTACTAAAATAGTAATATTTTAAAACCTCAAGCACTTTAAGTTGTCAACATACCACAATTTTGTTCAGAAATGAATATCCTTTCATATGTATTAATAAATAATAATCTACATTATATATTTGTAGAGTTTTCAGCAAATAAAATCATAAAAACGTTAATGCCATTTTCGGTCATTTACATCACTTTTTTTACCCCCCCCCCCCCTTCATTTAAAGATATCATACCATTCGGCTATGTGGAATTTTGTCATGAAATTTGGAAAACAACCAGGAAAGATATAAATTTCAATTATTGTTGGGGTACAAAATTAATTGATCCATTATTTTTTTTGTAATCTTAAAAATAAACTTTCAACATGATGTGTATGGCACATTTTTTTAAAACTATTTTTCGTACCTCAACTAGTAAATAAATCAGTCTTTTATCTTTTTTATGCATTAAAATTATACATACAATTATAATTGTATGTTGTTTTGTCTTTCAGTAGTCATAATTTTGAATTACTCTATCCGAAAAATATTGTCCCTTTTTGAGCAAAAGTCAACAATGGCTGCTAGTAAGCTGATATAGCAATAAATCAGCAGCAGCTATTTATAAACAGTTAGCATCATAAAATTCGTTTATGGAGTTTTGAAAAACAAAAAAAAGACAAAAATACTTTTTGTGCTGAAAAAAGTTTATGCTGTTTATGGTTCTTTTATAAAAAATACTTAAAGAAATACTTGTTTTAAAATATACTCAACTTTCGAACTTTAATTCTAGTATAATGATGACTTTTTAGTTGCCAATTAATAAAAATAAGATTCTACTTTTTTTAGGCGATTACGTGTGAACACTCTAAAAGTCTTAACAGAAAAAAAAAGACAACAAAAATAATTTAGAATTTAGAGTGGGGGTATCAGTTTCGCATATGAATTTAACGTAAAATGATCTCCCATTTCCCGGCCATTCTTGCCTTTCAGTTCAATTTTTAAAATATTTTTTCAAGCTGAAAACTTGAAATGAAATAAATAATTACTTTACCACTAACTCCAGGTTCGAGTGACAAGCCCACTTCCTAAAAATGCCTTATCTTGAACGTGTCGTACTATTAAACTTAAATCTGAGTGACAAGCCACTCCCTAAAAAAACTCCCTTAATCCTAACACTAAGTCCGAATGACAACCTCCATCCCAAAAACAACCCCTTCTTTAACCTTATCACTAACCCTAACTCTGAGTGGTAAGCCCCCAATCCTACAAAAAGCCCATTAAAATCACACATAATAGTCTAAAAAAATAAAATAAAAAGCAGACCTCCCATAAAGAAAAACACACAGAATTTATCTCCCATAGAAAAAATAATTAATGCCCTGAAACGTTAGATTGCCCCTGAAATAGGGGATTATTTTACATTAAATTTATATGTGAATCTAATGTTTTTGTTTCTTTCTTTCTACCAAGTTTTTCAGGGTGTTCACATGTAATTGCCTAAAAAAAGGTAGAATCTCATATTTTGGGAAGGCAAGGGTGATTTAGCCGAAAGTGTTAATCTACAATAATACCAAAGAAATATTGCAATATATTCATTTTTTAAACAGTCCTAGTATTAAATTTTAGTTTCTTGTACATAAAATGTATTACAATTCAACTTTGAGTTCTCTAACCTCTTTTTTTAATGGATACATGGTATTTTTATGGTATTGCAGCATATGTATGTGCACTTACTGCAGATTACTTGGAAACCATTAATTTCTGGAGATTTTCAGTGGCATATTCTGATTCCTTGTACAAAAATACACTTATATGGTAAATTCCATTGCTTAATCTTGTGTTAACATTTTTACTGAAAAATTAGTGTCAAAAATGTGACGAAACGCATAAGGTCTTAAAGAGGGAAATATATCCAATCGTGCAAGGTACAAAAATAGTCATAACTTCCTTATTTTTTAGTCAGATTTAAAAAATTTTAAAAGATTCTTTCTTAGATCATCAAGCTCTTTCTATATATGCCATTATTGAGATATTTTAAGCAATTAAAATTTTTTCATGTGTATTGCTAATTTGACTCAAATACATACTTATCCATTCCTTCCATGTGTTTCCGGGCCTTCCCTTGCCAACTGACCTTGCTGAATCAACTGTTCTACATCTACTAATCTAATTCAATGTAGCCCTAAATCCAAATTTCATGTTTTCTTGTGAAGAAACCTGTATAACGCATGTATTCATAATACAATGAATTTATTTCATGTAATATCTACATGTTCTGAACCTTAACTGCCCAGATTTCACTTCCCTCCATCATCACACTGCAATTAGCAAGAAAAAGAACTTCACAGATCACAACCAGATCTGTAAACACAACTTCAATGGCATCATTTATGACCCAAGTTATCACTGAACGACCTCATTAAAAGCTAACAGTCTTTTATAAAACAAGGCAGTTTATGTTTGGTTGTGAGAATTTGCATATTTCTTGATTGGTTGTGAGATTTGGTTTGGTTGTTTTGTTTTATGGCATATCAACGTAGCATTCCCAGCCTGCTGCCAATATCGTGCAACATTTGTGATTTCGTACCTTAATGCGTTCAAATCGCAATTTCTCGCTTATTTCTGGTCCAATTTTAAAAATATATATATGGTTGGAAATAAAATAAAAAATGTTTCCGAATATGTCATTTGTGTGTGCTTTTATCCATTGAATTATTTTTTACAGCGAGTTAAAACGGTTTTTACTTAAAACAGCCGAAAATCAAAAATATGAGCTTTTTTTTTAGACTCAATTTTACACGTTCGTTTGCTTTTCAAAGTTAAAGCAGCCAATATTTATCAATATTCTTAAAATTCTACAACCAATCAGAACACACCTTAAACTACAACTAGGTAGTTATATTTTTTTTCTTAGAGCATTTGAAGGCGAAACACGATAGAGTAAACTCAACCGACATTTCTTCAAAAATTATAAAGTACGCATCTTATTTGCAAATATTTTTAAATAGAAAATAGATTTAGAATTATTTTGATACATAATATGTGAAATTTGAATAATATTTAAATAGCCGGAAAGTTTGTTGAACTTTAAGTTTTGGAAAAAAACGGACTGAAAAATTACACGTTATACTCGGCCGAGAGTAAACAAACACGCAGCCGTCGCGAGTGTATTTTTCATGACATTTTCATTTCCATGCTATACATAAATATTAAGAATGCGACATTTTAACGTCAGAAACGAACTGAAAAATGATGAGTTAGGTATATTATGCCGAATGTAAACATACTCGTGGCCGTCACATTTAATGACATTTTAACGTCAGAAAAGTTTATGAAACTTTAGTTTAAAAAAAAAACGGACTGAAAAATTATAAGTTAGATATATTATACTGAATGTAAATAAACACGTGGCCGTCACGAGTGTATTTTTCATGACATTTTCATTTCCATGCTATACATAAATATTAAGAATGCGACATTTTAACGTCAGAAACGAACTGAAAAATGATGAGTTAGGTATATTATGCCGAATGTAAACATACTCGTGGCCGTCACATTTAATGACATTTTAACGTCAGAAAAGTTTATGAAACTTTAGTTTAAAAAAAAAACGGACTGAAAAATTATAAGTTAGATATATTATACCTAATGTAAATAAACACGTGGCCGTCACAAGTGTATTTTTCATGACATTTTCATTTCCATGCTATACATAAATATTAAGAATGCGACATTTTGACGTCAGAAAAGTTTATGAAACTTTAGTTTAAAAAAAAAAAACGGACTGAAAAATTATGAGTTAGGTATATTATTATATTATTAGAATTTATTTTGGGTCAGACAGATGATGTGCAAGAAGTAAGCACACAATTTATTCTGAAAATTGGTTCGGTCTCAGAATGCTTAAGTCCTGGGAGATTATGGAAAATTTCATGCCATGAAAATGTTCAAGATTTTTATGAAAAGTTTTCTGCTTTATATTTTTGAAAAATAAAATCTATACTAAAATTTGTAAGTTATTTGTACTCTGAATGAATTTTTATTTGCGTGAATGAGTCTCAAAACCAATTCATACGGCAACAAAATAATGTAATTTTATGATGTTTTTTTATCATTTTATGTATTTTTCCCTTGAAGATGAATAGTGAATATATATTGAAACTAATCCTAAGCTCTAGTGGCAAGCCCCCAATTCTACAAAAAGCCCATTAAAACCACACAGTCTTAAACAAAAAAAGAAAGAAAAAAAAGCAGACCCCCCATAAAGAAAGACGCACAGAATTTATTTCCCATAGAAAAAAAATTGATTAACTGTCCTAAAACGCTAGAATAGCGCAAAAATGGTTAATTATTTTACATTAAATTTATGTGAAACTAATCCCCAACTCTAAATTCTAAAGTTTTTTTCTTTCTGCTTAGTTTTCAAGGTGATCACACGTAATTGCCCCTGGCCCTACCACTAACACTAAGTCCGAGTGGCAAGCCCCTCTTCCTTCCATAAAGACCCTCTTGAAACTACAAATAATCGCCTCCCCCCCGCCCAAAAGAAAACAAAAGAGAGACCCCCCCCCCAAAGAAAAACGCACAGGATTCATCTCCTATAGAAAAAAATGATTAACTGACCTAAAACGCTAGAATGGCGCTGAAAGATGGGATTATTCTACATTAAATTTATGTGAAACTAATCCTCGCTCTAAATTCTAAAATAATTGTTTCTGTTTCTTTCTTTCTGCCAAGTTTTTCAGTGTTCACATGTAATTGCCTAAAAGAAAGGTTGAATCTCATATGTTTAAATAAATGTTCAATAAATGTTGAATAATCTTGTGATGAAGTAATAAGTAAAAAAAACGCTAATATTCGTACCTTTATTCTCTAAATAATGGGTTACAACATAGAGATACATAAAATCTGAGTGCATAATCTGAAAGGACATACAGTTTTACATAATAATGCCAAGTTTTATCAAAATTGCTCCAGGAATAAAGAAACTATGACAAAATTACTGAATTTATTGTTGTTAATTGGTCCGTGATTTCAAGTAATTTGTGCGTTAAAATGATGTCAACTTTTAACCCCAAATTTAAGAGCTTTAAATTCTCATAACTTTTGAACCACTAGGGATATTTGCATAATTCAAACAATTTTGAACTCCATTTACTGAGCTCTTAATAACTATTGTGATTAAATAACAATAATCAAAAATTAAAAAAATCAACTGGGAATGCTACAGTGAACGCATTTCGGGTTATTTCATGCCGAATTCGGTCATTTTGGTAAAAGTTTTTAGGCTTCAAGTTCTTTATATCTTCAAATATTTATTCATGTTTCTTGGTTTTGTTGTTTTGTAGATGAAAATTATTGATTTTGTTTTTAGCTTTGCAGAACATTATTGAATTTTGCAAAGGGAAAGGAAAAAATAACAACATTAATGTTTAGTGCATTTTAAGTCAAGAAGTCGGTATCTTCAGACAGCTTATCTGGTAGCACTAGAATATTGGTTGCGAAAATTAGCATATTTCTCGATTGGTTGCGAAAATTAGCATATTTCTCGATTGGTTGCGAAAATTAGCATATTTCTCGATTGGTTGCGAAAAGTAGCATATTTCTCGATTGGTTGCGAAAAGTAGCATATTTCTCGATTGGTTGCGAAAAGTAGCATATTTCTCGATTGGTTGCGAAAATTAGCATATTTCAAAATCTAGAACAATTCATTCCTCCATGATGCTGCTTTTTTTATTCCAAAGATAGCACACAGAATGTGGAGTCTTTTTCAAGGTAAGACAGGTTATTTACTTTGCCACAGTAGCAGCTCACAAAAACTTTCAAATAAACATTGATCATATAGATATAGTAATGTGAACTTCCACATAATCATAAAATATGTCTGCAACACATAAAGTGGTTGTATATAGGCATATAGAACATTAGAAGACTGATTGAAACAGGATATTTTAATTTTGAAAAAAGAAAGTTTGGGCAGGTCATCAGTCATTCAAAGTATTTATTTTAATACAGTAGATATAAATGGATCTCGTTACCGAAATATTTAAATCTTCTGAGTTTATGTTTATGGCTATAAATATACATACATGAAGTGCAACAAACTAAATGTTGTGATAGCATGACAATGTTATTTCGGTAGTAGGTAAGTATGTAGGAATAAAAGATGTGAATACACATTAAATTGTGAGGACAAATATTTAAAAAGCCGACCCTTTTGCAAGTTTACTTTCGCAGATTTATGATTTGTGCTTTCGGATAAAGAACATTCACATTCTTCTTATTCTTCTATTTCAACAAAATCGCTTCCTACCATTTCGTTGTTTCTTCTTTTAATATTTTGTAAATATGCCTAATTCTACTTTATTGACCTTTGACCTCCCTTTACAATATTCCATCCCCTATAAAACAACAAAAAAGCACTGGCACCCTACCACGAACCCTAAGTCTAGGTGGCAACAGACTCCCTTCCTTAAAAAGATAAAAGACCGAAACAATAATAAATTTAAAAAACAATTTATTGGCCTTCATCCTTTATTTGCAGACTTCCTTCACCCACAAAAAAAAAAGGAAAACTAAAACAGAAAAAAAAACAGTTCAAAATATTGCTTTCTTCTGGGTAATCGAGAAAAAATACACAATAAATTGTTTGCAAAAATAAAGTTTGTTCTGTTTGCCGAACGTTTTGGTAGCTATGTACTTCACGACTCAGAAATCTCTATAACTAAGTACTGAAATTCTTAGATAGCTGTTCTGCCCAAGCATTGGCAAAAGAAAATACCATTTCAAATTTAAGCATGACAAACTAAAGAAAATCGTAATTCTTTAATAACTTAAACTCTTGAGTCAATCCCACCCACATATAAGGCACATATTCGGGACCATTGTCACATTCAATGCACCATGTTGTATGAAGCTAAATAAGTATTATTTGGATTATTCAGACTGCTGTCTTCACCTTGGATGTTATTCTCACAACGTTTTGGCCGATGTAACCTCCAACCTTCTTCAGGTGTGTCTTATCAAACTCAAGAATCTGAACAGCATTTTGAATGGAACTCTTTATTTAATCCACGGGGGTAACTGGCTTTCGTTCTGTCAGCCACGACCGGGTAGAAGTTTGAAGTAATTAGTAATCGTATTCTTAGCATCGCCTATACTGAGGATTGAACCTGCAACATCCAGAAGAATGTCACTTAGAACTAACACTTATATCCGTTGCCCCACGCGTCCTAGTGAACAGTAATCCGAATAATCCAAATTATCAATCTTTATCTCAAAAATTATGAAACATGAAAGCTTAATTTTACATTTTTTACATTTTTACATTTATTTGTAAAAAAACTTAAGGGTAACAGACCGACCACAAAAAAAAAAAGAAAGGCTCACATTAAACATTCTGAGGAGCAAAAAGAAGAAAAGAAAAAAAGAAAATGGAAAGTGTTTACCTGCCACAAAAACCGAAGCCGTATGTTTGTATTTGTTATATTCCAAATATTCTTGAATCAATTCATTGATTATCACATTTTCGTTGCAAATTGATGGCTTTTCACTGGAAAACTCATCCAAAATACTGAACATCTCTGCACGGATCTGCGATTTTATCCTGTCTAAAACTCCTCTCTTTTGTAGACTTTCAGAAATTGCTGCAAACAAATTCAAAGGAACATATTACATCTTCTTTTGAAAATACACACACACGCACACATATATATATATAGGGGAGTTTGAATTACCTACTAGACACTATCCTCGAGTGTCTTCGGTCTCTCTGTACAAGGGTTTGTCAGGACAATCTGACACGAGGATACTTCACCCTACAAGTTAACCCTGACAAAATATTAAAAAAATCATAGTATTCGAAGCCCAAATAAGATCCACTCGACATTGGCTCATATGAGAAATAGGGCACCTTCTCCATATAATGTTACCTCATATAACAACACTTAGCTGGATACTCCACCAGACTTAGATCAAATCTTGTCCTGGAATCCGGTTCGACCAAAAGAAAGATATACTATAACATAATCAATAAGTCAATTGGGGAGAGGAAAATTAATGTTCTTCACTTCTGTATTAACTCAACATTTAAGAGATCAAAAATAACTTTTATAGAACATTCGAATATCTATGTATCGCATACAGAGATCAAGTGTTAGTCCTGTTGGAATCGAGGGTCGTGTCCCCCGATTAAGAGCGTGTATGTTAAATCAAGCAATGTTGCATGCAAAGACAGAGTAATAATTAACAAACAAGATAAGGTAGTTCAAATAACGTTTATTGAACGTGTGTATACGTGGAATGATGAAGTGTGTGATGTATGCATGTGTGTCGATAGAAAAACAGTTCTTGAAAAGGTATAAGAAGAAATGAATCCGGCGTGGGGAAAGTCTTTGAAAGCCGTACACAAAGAAAATGAGTTGAGTACTCTTACCATTGTTTGACCACGTGTTGACAGAAAAAACGTGTGTTGGTAGTCGTTATGCCGAGGCCAGTTGAAGAGAAAAGAGGTGAGACGGAGCGCTGTGTCAGCGTCGTTCTGCCGAGGCCAGTTGAAAAGACAAGAGAGTGTAAAAGGAGCGCTGGTGTCAGCGTCGTTCTGCCGAGGCCGGTTGAGTAAAGAAGAGAGTGATTTTCCGTTTGCACCGGCTTTTATAATCCAAAGGGCAGATAACTCTGGTGTCGCTTTTCAGCGCCACCTATGTCGGTGAAAAAGCGACACCTAAAGGCCAACCGGTGCAGTTATGTTTTGAAAGGAGGAAGTAACTGCTACAAGGACTCCCGCCAGATTGAAAAATATTGAAAGTATTATTCCATATGTACAGTTGTAGATGAGAAGCATTCTTTGTCTGTTTTGCTGTTGAAGATTAGAAAAAGTAGTGTGCACGCTTTTGGCTAAGATCAAAGTGTAGTATCTGTTCCGATGGATACTGCACCCCCATAGACTGGTATTGTCTTGGCCTTCGGGGCTTGATTTACGCCGGTCTATGGGTCTGTCCTGTGCAGTTCTAGGAGGTCCACCCTCCCAGGCTTCGCCTCCCCTCTTTGGGGAGGAGTAAGTTTATTGCTTACTGCCGAAGGCGCCCCTACCGGGGAATGCCGACGGGACTGCCCAGGCAATTTTTAAACCCCACTTTCCCGACCCGACCTTGGGTCACATCTTACTTGTGGGAGTAAGATAAAAACTGGCCTTGTGCCTAACTCCTGGAGAGGAGTAAATCAATACTTATTTCTGTTTTTCCATCTGTGTTGAATAATTGATTGCAAATGGGTCCGCGGAATTGAGTGTTTGTAACGCATGTGGATCTGCGGGTTGTTTGCATGCAATTGGGTCTGCATCAAGTTTGAGCGCAAGTGAGTCTGCAGTCGAAAAATGTTGAGTGCAAGCGAATTTGCACTTGTTGGTGGCGTTGTTCATGTTGATTAGTCTGCGTGATGCGGAGCTGATGAACGAACGTTGAATTGTCAGTGTTGTCCGGGAATGTTTGGTGCTTGGGTCTGCGTAGTTGTTGATGAATGAGCACAAGTGGGTTTGTGCGGTTGTTGATGAATGAGCACAAGTGGGTCTGTGCGATTGTTGATGAATGAGCACAAGTGGGTCTGTGCGGTTGTTGATGAATGAGCACAAGTAGGTCTGTGCGGTTGTTGATGAATGAGCACAAGTGGGTCTGTACGGTTGTTGATGAATGAGCACAAGTGGGTCTGTGCGGTTGTTGATGAATGAGCACAAGTGGGTCTGTGCGGTTGTTGATGAATGAGCACAAGTAGGTCTGTGCGGTTGTTGATGAATGAGCACAAGTGGGTCTGTCCGGTTGTTGATGAATGAGCACAAGTAGGTCTGTGCGGTTGTTGATGAATGAGCACAAGTAGGTCTGTGCGGTTGTTGATGAATGAGCACAAGTGGGTCTGTGCGGTTGTTGATGAATGAGCACAAGTGGGTCTGTGCGGTTGTTGATGAATGAGCACAAGTGGGTCTGTGCGGTTGTTGATGAATGAGCACAAGTAGGTCTGTGCGGTTGTTGATGAATGAGCACAAGTAGGTCTGTGCGGTTGTTGATGAATGAGCACAAGTGGGTCTGTGCAGTTGTTGATGTATGAGCACAAGTAGGTCTGTGCGGTTGTTGATGAATGAGCACAAGTGGGTCTGTGCAGTTGTTGATGTATGAGCACAAGTAGGTCTGTGCGGTTGTTGATGAATGAGCACAAGTGGGTCTGTGCGGTTGTTGATGAATGAGCACAAGTGGGTCTGTGCGGTTGTTGATGAATGAGCACAAGTAGGTCTGTGCGGTTGTTGATGATGTTCATGTTAATTAGTCCGTGTTGTTGAGGTAACTGCTACAGCCCCATGTAGAGGCCCCTTGATTTCTGAGAACTTCGACTGAAGTAAAATGAAACAAAAAGGGAGAAAAAATATATATATGTGTGTGTATGTGTGTGACACATTTAGAGTTGTTGCTAAGTAATAACGTTTGTGCGAACGGATAGTGCTCGAATATTAGTGGAGCAGTATAAAAAAACAAGATTTTTAATTATTCATTTCATGAACCCGAGTTTCAAACACCTGTGTAAGTTTAGAATTGGGACGACATGGAAAAATAAAAAAAATAAGAAATATCTGTATGATGTACGTACTAGTGATGGAATACATATATCGTATACAGACAATCACGTAAATTTATCAAGTATTTTTTTTATTTTATAAAAGAAACTCAATTTTTTATCGGTAAATGAGTATCGTTGATATATCGTCAGCATATTAGACATAGTCAAGGGAGGTAAATCAAACCTTTGCACACTAGATAAATAGAGTTTAGAATTTTATCGATAAAATTTGATTTCCATTTATTAAAAAAAACACTATTTGTTCAATTTATGTGATTTTTGGTATATGATATATGCGTTCCGTCACAATTACGTATATCATAAAGATATTTTTTAATTTTTTCCCCCCATGACGTCCCAATTCTAAACATGCACAAAAAAACCTTATTCTCAAATTCAAAGGATGAGACGAGGAAATACTTGGCCTTTTTCTCATCGCCTCCACATGAATTCAATCAAATAAAACGGAAACATCTCCTGTCAGATTTCTAACAGTATCCGTATATTCCTCTTTCCGTGTGACTAAAAACTTAATTTAAAAAGTTGTTTTACTTTTAGATATTTATCGGATCAACATCCTCTATTTTATCAACAAACGGTGTGGACAGAAAAACTGAAACCAACCCGAATTCACTTCAACAACAAAAGCTCAAACTGGAGTAAAAAAATCAGCTCCCAGCGACAGTCTAACAAAAAGGCGCAAAAGGCCAAAAATGTTGATCATGTGTGGTGCTCTCAACTACGTCCGCCAAACCGCTTTTAGCAGACCATGCAACAAAATCCGTTTTCCTTTTTTTCTATTTCCTCTTTTACTTGTACACTTTAACAGAGAACACAAGTTCGACTTGGATGCACGGTGTATACCCTGCCCAAAACTTCTGTTCTTTTAATGCATGGATAGTCTGGAACCGGCTTACCCTGTAATCGTTGCTTGAAGACCTTAGTTTTAGTGTCCCAGGTATAATTAGCAATACACATCGACCAGAAAACTGTTTGGATAATCACAGATTTAAAGGTAGTTCTATTAAAATAGTCATATCTTAAAAACTAAAGCACTTTAAGTGCTCAAAATACCATCATTTTGTTAGGAAATGAATATCCTTTCAGGTGCATTCATGAATAATAATATACATTATATATTTTTAAGAGTTTTGAGCAAATAATGGCAAAAAAATGTTAACGCTATTTTCAGCAATTTACGTCACTTTTTTTTTAATCCCCCCTTCGTTTAAAAGTCTCGTACCATTGCTGTATGTGGAATTTCGTCCTGAAATTTGAAAACTAGTCAGGGAAAGTATCACTTTTAATGTTTGTCAGTGTACGAAGTAATTCGGCTCATTCATTTTTTTGAAATTTTAAAAATAAGACTTCAACTTGACGTCGGTTGAACATTTTTGAAAAATACATTTGCATCACCCAATTAGTAAGTAAATCAATCATTTTACTTTTTTATGCATTAAAATTATAATTGTATATATGTGTTCTCTTTTGGTAGTCATGATATTTCATGACCCTATCCGGAAAAAAAAGCGTTTTCATATTTATAGTTTGAAAAACATTGTAGTAGCAGCAGTAATAGCAGCTATAAACACGAGGCGATTTTTGTTTATTTTCATTCTAGAACGAATTTAAAAAATTTTAAAATATGAATATGAAAAATGTTACATTTTTCGTACCCAACTAGTAAATAAATTAATCTTTTATCTTTTTTTATGCATTAAAATTATAATTGTATGTTGTTTTGTCTTTCCGTAGTAGTAATTTTAAATTACCTTATCCGAAAAAATATTGTCCTTTTTTTGAGCGAAAGTCAACAATGGCTGCTAGTGTTGCTGATATAAAATCAGCAGCAGCTAACTAGTCTTGTAAAGCTTTGTAAAAATAAGACAAAAATACTTGTGCTTAAAAAAGTTAATCCTATTTGGTTCTTTTATAAAAAATACTTTAAAAAATACTGGTTTTCACTCAACTTTCGAACTTCTAGTAGTAATGACTTTCTAGTCACCAATTTAAAAAAAATTAAGATTCTACTTTTTTAGGCGATTACGTCTTAAAGTCTTGGCGAAAAAAAGAAAAAATAATTTAGAATTTAGAGTGGGGGATCAGTTTCGCATATAAATTTAATGTAAAATGATCTCCGATTTCCAGGTCATTCTTGCCTTTTAGTGAAATTTATAAAATAAATAATTACTCTACCATTAACTCTAGGTACGACTAACAAGCCCACCTCCTAAAAATGCCTTCTTGAACGTATCGTACCATTAACCTTAAATATGAGTGGCAAGCCACCCCCTAAAAAACTCCCCTAACCCTAAGTCCGAATGGCAACCTCCATCCAAAACAAAACCCCTTCCGTAACCTTATCACTAACCCTAAGTCCGAGTAGGAAGCCCTAATCCTACAAAAAAGCCCATTAAAACCAAACATAATCGTCTAAAAAAAAAAAAGAAGCAAACCCCCATAAAAAAAAAACGCACATGATTTATTTGCCATAGAAAAAAATTGATTAATGCCCTACAACGCTAGAATGGCCCAGAAATGGTGAATTATTCTACATTAAATATATGTGAAACTAATCCTCCACTCAAAATTCTAAATGAATTGTTTTTTTTTCTTTCTGCTAAGTTTTCAGGGTGTTCACACTTAATTGCCCCTAGCCCTACCACTAACCTGAAGTTCAAGTGGTAAGCCCTCCCTCCTCCCACAAAGACCCTCATAATCGTCTAAAAAAAAAGAAAAAAAAAAAACGCACAGGATTTATCTCCCATAGAAAAAATAATTAACTGTCCTAAAACGCTAGAATGGCTTTGAAATGGGGGATTATTTTATGTGAAACTGATCCCCACTCTAAATTCTAAAATAATTGTTTTTGTTTCTTTCTTTCTGCCAAGTTTTTCAGGGTGTTAACATGTAATTGCCTAAATAAAAAAAGTAGAATCTCATATTTTCGGGGGGTAAGGGGGTGAGTTAGCAGAAGGTGTTAATCTACAATAATGCCAAAGAAATCTTGCAATATATTCATTTTTAAACAGTCCTAGTATTAGATTTTAGTTTCTTGTACATAAAATGTATTACAATTCAACTTTGAGTTTTCTAACTTCTTTCTTTTAATGGATACATGGTATTTTTAAGGTATTGCAGCATATTTATGTGCACTTAGTGCAGATTACTTGAAAACCATTAATTTCTGGAGATTTTCAGTGGCACATTCTGATTCCTTGTACAAAAATACATTTATATGGTAAATTTCATTGCTTAATCTTGTATTTTAACAAAGATATAACATTTTTACTGAAAAATTAGTGTAAAAAATGTGACGAAACGCATATGGTCTTAAAGAGGGGAAAATATCCAATCGTGTGAGACACAAAAATAGTCATAACTTCCTTATTTTTAGTCAGATTTAAAAACTTTTAAAAGATTCTTTCTTAGATCATCAAGCTCTTTCTATATATGCCATTATTGAGATATTTTAAGCAATTTAAATTTTTTTATGTGTATTGCTAGTATAATAAAGTGGAACTTCAGAGTACAAAAGTGTACGTGCAAAAAAATCGTTTTGACACAATTTGAAGAAAGCTGTTAGAGTGGTTGAAGGTGGATTTGCAACTCTATCTGCCGCAGTACTTTCAGTAAAGTATATTTGCTGTCCCTTTTCTAGATGAACTGATAGGTGAATAACTGGGGGATGATATACATGTATGTGAAAGTTAAGTATTCTCCAAATGGCTTCATTGGTTGATATGTAACGTCCCGTTTCGTATCTCTTAACTTCATCATGAGCATTACTTTCAATTGTGAAGATAGCTTGATCACTACCTTTATTTACATATTTACAAATGTATTTTATTGATTTCACGCTGTTGCAATATTCAACATTGATATGTGCATCAAAAATCTTACAAAGCAGTTTATTATGTGGTACAACCCATCGGTTGTCTACAATAACTGTTATGTTGCCAGGTAGGGTAACTGTCGTCTCAAAACCTCCAGCTAAAGGAGATAGTCGTCGATATTGTGGGTAGCCATTTGTATCCGATTGAGTTTCACTCAAGAAGTGTCTGGTATATCTCTTACTGCAGTGTTCATCTTTGAGACAGAGTGAACATCTGTTTATGTTTCCACATGGTCCATGAATCATATGGTGCCTAATGATATCATGTAAAACCGAATCTGCCACTGGATCCGGAATTTCCGCACTGATAACTGAATCTATGTCAGAGGATCTCAATTTTTGTTCAAGCCAAACCAGACAATGAGCATCTGGCAATCCTCTTTTCTGCCACTCAACAGTGTATATGTATGCTATGACCACTCTGAAAATGTTTCCTTTCGTTAGGAATTGGATAAGGATACCTAGCTTTAGATGGAAAACTCTTGCTATGAGGTCATGACGATAATGTGGTTGTTGATTCGGAAGGAGTTTATTCACAATTTCAGGCCACTTCGGATTGCAGGTAAAAGTTATAAAAAGATCCGCAGTTCCATATTTTCTCACATACACCATCGCAACTTCTGTGCATTCATGCATATAGCGAAATCCCCCAGTAAATGTTGCTGGTAGGATTGGCCAACATTTTCAGTATTGCCATCAATACTTAGTGAGTCCCTCAAGTGAATGTAATCAGCAACTCTTAACTCCTTTTGATGCTTCTTAATGCAAGTAAGCCTCTCATGCTCAATTTTTGCATACATATCAACTATGTACTGTTGGAATAGCTTCCTACATTTAAGCAGCATGTTAAAACTTCCGTCACGGACCATAATCCTATATGCATAGAAATCATTACAAGAAATCTTTTTTTCTACTACTAACCGAGTAGTGTGAGGATTTGTTTTCCAAACAGTGAAATGATACCGTTCTTGACCTGTCCAATGAATGATTGGGTACTGTAAAGCATCATATGCCGGATTTGTTTCAGAGATGCGCTGAAGTTGTTTGCTTCGAAGATGCAAAATGATGTCCCGATGATGAAACTCCTGACCCACTATTACAACAGCAACTTCACGTGCCTCGGGAGCATTGAAACGTCGTTCATGTTCTCCTGTAGGAGTTTTGTCAGCATGTATAACCACTTTCAAGTCATCACCTCCATTATGCTCCATCGCCATCTTAAATTGTTGGATATATACATTTTCTCTGTGAAGCATGCTTTGCAATGCAAGAACAATATCTAATTTAGTGTTTGAGAAAGAGTTATATCTAATTGCCGCTTCTTGCTGTTCATCACCCAGAAAATATATTTGTAGAAACTGTGGAAATTCCCCTTTGATGGGAAGCAAGGAACCTACTCTATGACAAATCTGGACACAAACTTTAAATGTAGGCATATAGCCCTTTTCATGTATTTGTTCAGCGCCAAAGCTTGTCATACTGAAGCACTGGTGATAACTCCGAATGTTGTTCAGGAAATGTATTGAATAATGTGACGTGTTATCAATAAGGGATTTTAATGGTTCCGGGGGTATACCTAAATCTTGAATAATAATTTTGCCACCAGAACAGCACATACCTGCTGACTCTCTAATCCATTTTTTAGCATTACATTTCGTACACGTTTTTCCGTTGTTCATTGTGCCTATTTGAATGTCTCTGCGTAGATGATAATTATGCGCAACATCATAATTGCGGCCTTCATGCCACCAGAAACTTGCTTGAGGAACCGTACTAAGTGATGTATGTATCTGCATGGCTTCAAATCTTGCATTTCTGTGTTGTGCCATAGTATGTACATTTTGATTTGTCTCAGTATGCCTCGCTTGTTCCACCTCAGATGTCTCTGCAGCAAGTTCCTGTAACTCTGAAGGTTGACTTTCAGTTTCGTGGAAGGAATTATCCAAACGCTCTTCTTGAGACTGATCATGAATTTCCGTTTGTAGACTTCTCTTTCTTGACGCAGTTGGTCTTGTAGTACGACCAATAGAAGATTTTTTTTTTGGGGGGGGGGGCATGTTTCTCTTGTTTTCTGCCTGGAAAGAATTGTGATCGAAAAGATGATTAATGATAGTGTGAAGATGAATAACTGGGAAAAAAATAAAATGAAAGAAAGTTGGCCATGCATATCGAAAGTAAATTCTATTCTAGTCAAGTATGATGAAAATATTTGTTGTGTTTATAGTAAAAGAAAAAACAATTATATTGTATTTAAGTAGAACTGAAGGTAATTAATAAATGATTGAAAATGTGGCAGGTTAGTCATGTCTGATTTGTAAGAAATTAAACCAATTTTGATCTGAACCATGTATTGTGTTAAAAGTCCAAAGGATATGTTAGTGTATGTAATATAATGTTTCTGATGTGTATCAATTGAGCAAATGCCAAGAGGCATTAATTACTATTTAAGTCACGTAAATTCTATTTCCGTGTGGAGCTTGAAAGGCAAAACAAATCTGATGTGTTGGTCAGTAAATACTACTGAAAGTTATTGTAGTGAGTGTGAAACTGAAATATTGTTGTCGTCGACTGGTGAACACTATCGACAACATGACGCTTGCAATCGCCTCATGGGTAAATTTAAATTAATGTATGTGAAAAAAAGAAGAAAATGTATTTAATATAAAGGCAGCGGTTTTTGTCGCCGCCACTTACTGCCACCAAGCACAATCAAGAATATAGTTTACCCGACTCAAATTAAACAATAAATAGCAAGCAATTAAAATTAGAGAGGATCGTCTGCATGTAATGTTTTAAGAAATAATATTTTTTACTTATTGTTATGCTCCCCACCCCCTAACACATGTGACTGGTGAATTGTAACATAAAACGGGCAGCACTTTTCCCAGCCGCCATCGGCTGTCAACGGCTGCCGCCAGGCATTAGGCTCACGTGACTCAATTGCAGTCATTTAAAAATAGAGAATAGTCTTTATTATTTAAAATAAGCATATAATCGTCATTTTATCCCCCTCCCCCCGAATACATGTTTATTTTGGTTTAGTTTTATTTTTTTACTTTTCGAAATAGTAGAACTAATGTTGATGGATTTTCCGCACATTCCTAAGTCTGCTCTCGATTTAAATATATTGTACTTTTCGGTATTTTATTGCCCCACCCGGATACAATATTTTTCTTTTCGGTTTATTTTTATTTTGTTACTTTTCAAAAAAGATCCGCTACACGGCACCAGGCATTTGTCTCACATCAACCTATCAATCCCGCCACACGCAGCCGCTAGGCATTTGACTCAAGTGACTCAATCGCAGTCATTTAAAAATACAGAATAATCTTCATTATTAAAAATAAGCATATAATTGTCATTTTATTGCCCCCCCCCCCCTACGAATACAATTTTTAATGCTCTGCAGGCTACATTAATTATATTTGTGTGTTTCAGTGGTGCTCATTTTCCATTGTTCTTTTCACCCAAAGAAGATGGAATTTCTATACAAAGATAATAGGTTGGGGGTGATTTTAATGGGGCTCTGTAGGCCTCTTTAATTTTCAAAGGGCCCCTTATCACAGACAGAGCAGGTGTTTATTCAAAAATAAAATTTCTGGTAAAATCAAAAAACATTGCTTTAATTATATAGCGAACAGGCTTCGTTTAACTCACGTATTTTCACATTAATATTCTGCTCCTCATCCATGGTGCAGTGGTTACGACATTAGATCTAAAAATTACAGATTTTGCGTTCGATCCCATTCTACTAAAACAATTTTTATTTATATTTTTTTAAATGTTAAACATTTGCCAACACGGTAGGGGGGGGGAAGGGAGGACAATAGGCCGTTTTTTGGTTTTAATTCAACATTATGCAATACATAGTACCAAAGTACAACGTCGGGCGAAAGGTTCTGGTAGTGATTAATAAAATAGAGAATCGCCGAGTTTTCATCCTTCCCTCCCCCATTGGATAAAAAAAATGTATCTATTCGGTTTGTTTATGTTTTGTTACTTTTCCAAAGAAGTTAATCGATTTCAACAATCGAAATTAAGGAATTCAAGGGCAAGATATTAGTATTATACCTACCTATATAAGTTGATTTTGTTATTATTTTTTTATTTAGTAACTTATCTATTACAATAAAATAGCAGAATTGGTTAAAGTTATTTTATCCTTATTTTGGGGGCAGGGAGGGGGCAGGGGAGGGGGGGGAGGCTAACCCCCCCCCCCACTTTACAGTCATCAATTATTAAGTTATATATGAATGTGTTTAACCGGGCGCCCCCCTCCACACTTTTTAGGAGAGCATCCCAACTTTCATGACTGTCCCGCCGGTCCTGCAAATGGTGTATGAGTCACATATTTTTTTGTTTGAAAAATAAGTGAAAGGTATAATTATTGATATATATTGATTCTTGATTTGTATATTTTGTAAACGAATCAATAAAAAAAAGAAATGAACAGTTCAGTTCAAATTCTGTAGAAGTAACAATTGTTTTAATTTTTTCTAAATAAGGAAAACGTAAATTTTTTTTAGTTCTAATTCCGTATGAAGAAGTATATCATATTTAATTATCGACGTTTACAAATTCATATTCGATTATGTCGGATGAGTTTTTATACTAAAACATATTGTAATATTATTTATTATAATGGGTGGCACGTTATTATTTAATCACTGTCCGTTACGTAAAATAATTGCAAAAATGAAAAATCCGTGTAAACTGAATACATGAAAAAAATAATCGCTGAAAGCCCCCCCCCCCCCTCGAAATATATAAGTTATTTGGAATGTTGTTTAGTATGTAATATAATATGTTTGATGTGTATTCTTTGTGCAAATTCAAGTAAACTGTAGTTATATGTGTAGCTGGCGCTTTTTCGTAATGTGCCACCATCAGTCTTTCTAAACTTTTTACTGGCCAAATATTAGTGTTTTTTTTTTTTTAGTGTAAAATTACCTGTCATCTCGCTAGAGATAATGTTATTTTTTCTGGATTTTTTTTTCAAATATTTGTTGAGTTTAGGAGTGAGGATCAGATTCCTATATAAATTTAACGTAAACTGATTTGACTGAAGCTTGTAAAGCGCAAACTAACTAAAGACTGTAAGTATCGTTATATATTGCTTGTTGATTTTTAGTGTTTGGAGCAGAATAGATATAAAATGAAAGAAAGGAAACCGTTCGGTTCAAATTATGTAGAAGTGATAAATGGTTTACTTTATGTGTAAATAAAGGAAACGTAAGTTTATTTGTTTAATTTATGGGTAAATGTGTGTAAATCATTTTTTTATTTAGTAATTCATTTATTATTACATTAAAGTAGAATAATTCGTCACAGTTTTTATTTTATTTTGTGTGCTAAATGTATGTTTTTTATGGTTGTGTCCATGTATTTCGTAGCCTGTTTGCGATTGTAATTGTGTTCGGTTTAATGTATTCCGTTATTCGATAACTGGAAAATGATATGTAAACAGAATAACGGAATGTTAATCGCCTAATCTGTAAGCGAGAATGTTTTTTTCTGTTGTATTACTTTAATACTGTCGCAGCAATGATAAGAACTAAAATAGGTGAATGTCTAACGTGAACAGCAGAACACAAACGTTGTATTACCTGAAGGAAACAAAGAGTGATAAGGGGAATTGGTCTAGTTGATTAAGCGGAGAGATTCTGGCAGCTGTGTGTTAAACTGTATTTGCGAGTTGCGGCTGAGAGTAAAAGATTGCGTAAGTGTAATTGGCGCAAGTGACGTAGTCAGATGAAATGAAGGGAGCGTCTGTTATATTTTCTGTGGAACGTATGCTACTATCTGTGAAGGTGAAGGCATCCGAACCGGAAATAATAAGGTGTAAATTGTGTAAAAGTATCCGTTGTTTTGTAGTTCCCGGTGTAGATGGGAAGGGTGGGAGTAGTAAAATGTTAGAGAAAAATGTTCTTGCTACTACCTGTATAGTGTTTGTTGTGGGGAGAGTGAATGATGGAGGAACAAAAGTAATAATTTGCCCGAGGTGGATGAAAGAGTCTAGAGTTTGCTAAGAACACGCTCGAGTGAATAACTTAATATTGTGGTGAGTTTATTAACCTGTTGTGTTCGAGGTTATTTTCCTATTCACAGGGAAGGTACAGGGGAAAAAACGTCTCATAATCCGGTGGTGGTTGGGGGGGGGGGGAGTTGTTCTTTTAATCTGATTTTTGTTGTGTTTTTAAATATTTCTAAATGCTTTTTATTGCATTTTTTTTTTCGAGCGCAACATTTTTTTAGTTATCCAATGTAATTATTTTTCTGTTTTAAAAATAAATTTAAGCTTATAATTTAAAATTTTATTTGGGGGAGGAGGAGGGGGGTCAGGTACTAACTTTGGTCATTGGTTTTGACCAAAGTAAAACGTGGATAAAACGTTTATTTATAACAGTTTTTTTCTATTTTTTTTTTTTCTTTATTTATTTCCCAGAAACTAAAATATACCATTATTTCAATTTAAAATAAATCTGAAGACTTCGGACTGAAGCTGTGGTCGTAAAAAAGTAAGTAAAACATAGTTTCTACATATTTTTAGCGTTTTTGAAATATTTTAAGAGTTTTTAATCTATGTATGTGTTTTTGAAATGTTTTTATTCTATGCATTTGTTATCGTCACTTTTACTTAGCAAAACACGAGTATTTTCCATCGAGGTGAATTTTTTCTACACGTGTTCGCTAATTTTATATTTAAAAAACATGCAATAAAAAGCATAAAATATTAAGATTGGCGAAAAAAAATTGAGGGGAGAGTGTTATTAAAAAAAAAATGATATAGGAAAGTGACCCCCCATCCTCTAAAATAATAAAATTCATTTTTTTTCTTTGTGGATATTTCTTAAGACTGATTACATGTAATTTGCTCCCCAAAGTAAAATCTTAATATTTTTGGGGGAAAACTACGCTGAATGTTTTTCTAAGTAGCCAAGAAGTGGGTGCTCAATTTACACTAAAATTATATAGGAAAGCGATCCCCCTCTAAAATCTAAATTAGTAAAAATTAATAAAAAAATGTTTTCTTTGCGGATATTTTTTAAGGTTGGTTACACGTAATTTGCCTCAAAAAGTAGAATTTTAATTTTTTTAGGGGGGAAACTACGATGGGTGTTGTTCTATATTTTTTAAAAATTGAGATTTTAAGACGTAAAAAGTTGTGAAAAACGGACTATGGTAAAAGACGAACAAGACTGATCCCCCGTCTTAAAATCTCAATTTTTAAAAATTTCTTTAAAAAAAACCCGGAATTCTCTCGCGACATGATAGGTAATTGTAAGCAGAAGAAAATTTTTAAAATTAGAGATGGTCAAAAAGAAGGGGATCAGTCTACGCTGAATCTACATTGAAAACTGATCCCCCACTTAAAATCTACATTTTTTGAAATTTCTTTCCAAAACCCCCGGAATTCTTTACTGACATGATAGGTAATTGTACACCGAAAAAGATTCTTTTAAAAATTGAGATGGTCAAAAAGAGGGAGATCAGTCTACGTTGAATTTACATTGGAAACTGATCCCCTCTCCTAAAATGTAAAATATTTGAAAACATTTCCAAAAATCCCGGAATTCTTTAGCAGCCTGATAGGTAAGTGTCCACCGAAAAAAGAAAAAAAACTGGTCAGTAAAACGTTGTGAAAAACGGACTGTGGGAAAAGACGAACATGTGCCATAACTTGTATTAAAGTTACATCGTGTTACATAGGAGTGGGGGTAAATTCTATGGTTAGCTTTGGAGGTCCCTAGTTTACAGTCAGCTAGTGATATTGATAACGTTGGACTCTTGGCGATGGTAAAATGTGATTAATAAAATTAAAATAAATGTAAAAACCCATCGCAAAAACCAAAAACAACAAACTTACCATCTTTTAAATCTCCAACATCCGCCATATTTAAGGAAATATTGTTGTTTTGTGGTTGCGAAGAAACAACTGGTAAAGCTAGCCTTCATTTATTCAACTACTTTTATAATTAGTTTTTATTGCTTGAATTTTGTAACTTAGAAAGTATTTTGTGAGGATAAAATATTTATAAATTCTATTAAGAAGTAAAATGTCAGAAATTAATTCAATTCAAAAAATAAATTATTTGATAAATATCATTGTTTCGTAAGAAATATATGGAAAATAATTTTACAGTGCAAGGGAGATAACTTCAGATGGTTATTTGATATTTTGGAGAATTATTTTCTTATACTTGACGAAGTCATTTTAGGCGGGGGGGGGGGGGTGATCTACGGCGGTTGTTTGATTTGCTATTTGTTTTCTAGCTTCCCTTACCACTTGAAAGAATGTGAACCTTGTGTTCGACATTGAGTGAGTCTAACATAAAGACTGCAGTCTTTATTAAAAAAACAAAAAAAAAAAAACAAGAGTGGGTTGCAAATGTCCAAGGGGAGGTGACTATGAGCCCACTGAATTTGCAACCAGCTGCCTTGGGCAGCCACGCTCACCACTGAACCCCTTTACCATTTTGCGTCCGGGAGAAACTTTAGCAGCAGTTTCTTCTCAACAATATTTTTTCACAATCTTTTTCAAGTATTTATTTTTATCTTTATTTATTATGACTCTGAGTATCTATTAGCTTGAATCAATTTTTATGGAAAAATAAATTCATTATATATTGTCGAGAAAAAAATCAATTATATATTTATTGTCGAGAAAAAATGACTTATATATTTATAGTCGAGAGAAAAAAAATAGTTATATATTTATCGTCGAGAGAAAAAATTAATTATATATTTATCGTCGAAGAAAAAAATTAATTATATATTTATTGTCGAGAAAAAATTAATTATATATTTATTGTCGAGAAAAAAATTAATTATATATTTATTGTCGAGAAAAAAAATTAATTATATATTTATTGTCGAGAAAAAATGACTTATATATTTATAGTCGAGAGAAAAAAATAGTTATATATTTATCGTCGAGAGAAAAAATTAATTATATATTTATCGTCGAAGAAAAAAATTAATTATATATTTATTGTCGAGAAAAAATTAATTATATATTTATTGTCGAGAAAAAAATTAATTATATATTTATTGTCGAGAAAAAAAATTAATTATATATTTATAGTCGAGAGAAAAAAATTAATTATATATTTATCGTCGAGAGAAAAAATTAATTATATATTTATTGTCGAGAAAAAAAATTACTTATATATTTATAGTCAAGAGAAAAAATTAATTATAGATTTATAGTCAAGAGAAAAAATTAATTATATATAGGTTGTCGAGAAAAAAATTAATTATATATAGATTGTCAAGAAAAACTGGTGTAGGTTCTTCTCGATGTAAGGGTGGAGATTGAATGGGTCCAGCGGTGAGCATACCAACAAAGAGTACCTATATAGCTGTCTGCCTTGTAAGGAATATTTGTCAGTAGTTGTAAATTTAGTGGACCGTAACACTTTCCACTTAATCTTTACGCCCCAATCTCATGCTGGGTCCGATAATTTTTGAGGGGTAAACGATAAGACTGTCATAATCTTTGTGCAAGACAACGTTCAATGCGAAGAAATTATACACCAAAAGTAAATATTATTAAAAAAAACTGTTACTCGAACAGAGTAAACAACTGGTAATCATTACTATTAACGACAAAAATTATTTTTAAGAAAATACCGTTGGGCAATTAGTTAAAAACAATTTATTTTGCTTCACCGACTGATTTGTGACCTATTTTCATTAAATTTTTTTAAATATTTAAAATTCCAAAGGTAAGTGATTCAGAGAAACAAGCTATTAGAGTAGAAAGTTTTCCAGCATCTGGGAACGTCTACAGTGAAGAGGTGGGATTTTGCTGCTTGTCAGGTTGGTCCAGGGTATTTACGTTAGGGGGGGTAACAAGTGCAGAAAGTTTATCGGAGCACACTCAGTGGAAATAGTTGTAAAAAAAGCATAGGGATGTAACATTGCGGTGATGGAACAGAGGCTGGATCTTGGTAGACATCGCGGGACCTATCCTAAGATTGGTTATCTCTCATCCAGAAAATTCCGTAGCAAAATGTTCTACATAGAAAATGTTTCTGAATCATACATTTAGTCACATACACCTATTATGTAGGCATCAATAAAAATTTGAAAATCCATGTAGAGTTTGATAACATAAAAACAATGCATTACTTTGAAATTATAACAGACACTTCATTAAAACATATTGCCTAAGTTTACCAACTTCTAACAAATACAACTTGAATTTTTACGCCCCCCCTCTCTTTTTATAAATCATTTACATCATTCGCCTCCTCCCACTACTTCCTGTCAATCACCCTTTGTTTACTCCACTCACCTTTTGTAACACCATCCAGTGTGTACAACACCTTTTGTAACGTCAACAAGCAAGATAACAATCAATAGTCATAATTTGGCAATGATATAGCATAGTTAACAGCCGAGAAATATAAAATAAGCAAAATATACAACAAATAACTTTTACCACACACATAACAATCTAATTTTCTATCGATCATCATAGTTTTAAACTTCTGAAACTGTAAGTTTTGTTTTTTTCAAAATCTGTTGTTTTACTTTTCATATTCGTCAATCAAAAATGACGGTCGATTTCGTTTTAAGTGGTCGCTAATTTCAGGCTTAAAATATTAAAAAAAGAAGCTTTCTCTAATTCGAATAGAAACCAGATATAGGTTTAGTGGAACTGTAAGCTTGTTTTTTTTTTTAAAGCCTGAAATTAGAAATCATCTAAAAGAAAGAAAAAAGAGGGGGAAAAAGTGACAACCATCTTTGACTTGCATTCGGCCAAGGTAACAGCAATGACACAAATTTAGAAATAACAAAACTTACAAACAGCTTCAGAACTTTAAAACTATACAAATCGATAGAAAATGAAATTATATTGCGTTTGGTATTAGTTATATGTTGTGTATATATATATACAGGGTGATTCATAAGTTGCTTAGCTATTTAAAATGATTACCATATGAAGCACAAACATACTATGAACTTTTGATCATTGTTATCTTACTCTCTAATTAGTGCTATTTGTTATTTTAAATTTGTTCGTTTATATATTTGTTTCTATATATATTTATTTTTATTTATTTACATTTGTGTAAATCATCATATGTTCTTTTTTTTTTTAGGCAGTATGTCATTTACAATTGAAGAGCGAATTTTTATTGTTATTCATATGGCCAAATTTGATGAATCTCCCACACTTGTTGAAAGGCAATGACGACCTCAAATAAAAAATCACAGCCGAGTTTGTTAAAATTAATCAATCAAATATGCTACAAAGAGTCGTAAATTCCTTGCAAAAAAGAATGGAGTTATGCATGCAGAACGAAGGTGGAAATTTTGAAAATTTGCTATAATTTTAAACTCCCATAAATGAATTTGTTGAATACACTTTGCTGTTTCGTATTACCGTATTTTTTAACTTTAGAATTTCAAAAATAAATAGCTAAGTGACTTATGAATCACCCTATATATATATATATATATATATATATATATATATATATATATATATATATATATATATATATATATATATATATATATATATATATATATATATATATATATATATTACCCGCTTTCTGCTGTTGATCATACTACATGATTGCCCATAATTTTATAAGTATAGTAGAACTCCAGAAGTTTGGTTTGGTCACAAAAGGATGACGTCATCCACTCTGCACAAAGACATATAAGATAACAAGATTCACAGGGTTTCAGCACTTTATTACCCCTCCCCCCTCCGGCGAGTACATAAACGAGGACAGCAGGGAGCTAAACAGAACAAATGGATTTAAATGGCACAATTTTGTCCTCCGAATATAGAGGAGGAAATTAAGTGAATTAAAATACGTACTGTGTTTTACATCAGTTTGTTACTTAAAAAAAAATAAAACACTAAAAATGAATTAAGATTTGATAAATCCCTTATTTTTGGTGAATTACATTTTGGGACATAAATAGTACTTTTAACTTTTATTGTCGCTTATTAGTTTGTTATCTTCGCATTCAACAAATGAATAAAAATAATAATGTGGAATTCTGCTATTTGAATAAAGATAGGAATGAAGGTGGAATGAGAATAGACGACCGTTCGAGTTTGACTTCAGCTTTATTCAATGTAACTTCACGTTGGTTACAAAATTGGTTCGAGCTTCGTATTTCATAGAAGTGGTCAAGGGGAGACAACTGAGAATTCAAACCACACGAACCAGGCATAGTTTTTTCATTCGTAAGTGACATTTTATTTAAACGACTGAACATTTTGCAAATTAATTTCGAACGATGCGGCAATTCTTGATCAGGGATGCTGCGGGATGTGCAACCCAGAAGTATCTTGTTCGTTTTCACATTGAAAAAAAAAATGCAATTAGAAGAGACGAGTTGAGGTGGATTTAACTTTGTCTACGAAATAGTTTCGATCGTGTATTTTCTCGATAATAGTCGAGGGGGAGACAACTATGATTGTCACAGTATTGTTCGGGCCTTCGGGTCTGGATTTACGCCGGTCTATTAGGGGTTGTCTGGTCCTGTGCAGTTCTAGGAGGTGCACCCTCCCAGGCTTCGCCTCCCCTCTTTGGGGAGGAGTAAGTTTATTGCTTACTGTCTGAGGCGCCCCTACCGGGGAATGCCGACGGGGCTGCCCAGGCTATTTTTAAATGGTCAGAATTGCTCACCCTCGAGCGCTGGCTTATCTAATCCCACTTTCCGACCTTGTGTCACATTTTACCTTGTGGGAGGTAGATAAATAGTAGGTCTGGATTTACGCCGGTCTATTGGTTGTCGGTCCTGTAGAGTTCTACGAGGTGCACCCTCCCAGGCTGTGCCTCCCCTCCTTGGGAAGGAGTAAGTTTATTGCTTACTGTCTGAGGGAATGCCGACGGGGCTGCCCAGGCAATTTTTTAAAAGCCAGAGTGCTCAAATTCTCGAGCGCTGGTTCTTTCCCATTTTCCCGACCTTGTGTCACATCTTACCTTGTGGGAGGAAGATAAATAGAAGTAATAATTCAAAAATATTTGTTTGGAAAACTGAAAAGAAATCCAATCATGCAAAAAATGATTTCAGGAAAATTAAATATCAGTTATTTATTTTTGTAAATTGTTGCATTTTATTTTTTATAATTCACAAAAACAAATAAACTGCCAGCGTGACTGAATAAATGTAAAAAAAAAAAAAAATAACACTAGAAAATTAAAAAAAAAGAAACATACAAAATATAAAGCAACAATTCACTAAAAATATAATGCGACAATGGCATTCATGCAGTATAGTTAACAGCCGAGAAATCGAATATAAGTAAAATATACAACGAATAACTTTTAACAAACGCATTAAAATTTAATTTTCTATCGACCTATATAGCTTCTTTCGTTAATTTCCTTTGGCCGAACGCGAGTCAAGCAAAGATGGCGGTCTTCTTTTTTTTTTTTTTAGAGATGGTCGCTAGTTTCAAGCTTAAAAGATAATAA
Organism: Sepiola atlantica; assembly: GCA_963556195.1. NCBI lineage: Eukaryota > Metazoa > Mollusca > Cephalopoda > Sepiida > Sepiolidae > Sepiola > Sepiola atlantica. The sequence goes on from OY744518.1 coordinate 55,543,640, forward strand.
AAAAGCTTAACCTAATCCGACTGGAAACTACCCTTGACTTAGGGTTGGTAATACGATTATTTAAGCCTAAAATTAGCGTTCAGTCCAGTTAAAGTAACGAAACAAATTTAAAAAATAAAACTAAAAAAATAACAACTTACAAACACTTTCAGAACTTAAAAAACTATACAGGTAGTTATAAAATAATTTTTTAATGCGTTTGGCAACAGTTATGTGTTGTATATACCTTTATCCCCAGATTTCTGCTCTGTTAACCATACGGCAGGATTGTCCAACAATGTAAATATATCGGTAAAAAAATGTAGTACTCTTATAGGGAACGCACCGCATTTCCATGACTTCGCGTCGTCAACCTTTTGAGCAGTTTTCGGAAGCACCCGAGAGTTGACGAGGCAGAAAACTGCCAAACGATAAATCGAAGACTGGCAGACGATCAATTCAGACGAAGAAAATCGAAGTAAAATACATATATAGAAATAAAGAACGAATAAACCATAGCTAAACAACTGTTATTAATTAAATGTTTATTTTTTTGTCAAAGAAACCATTGTTAATCAAATGTTTTTAAATAAAATGTTGTTTTTTTTTGTGCACCGAAAAGTTTCAAAAGATGATTCTTTAATATATAACAACGAAACCACTGTTTTTTTTTTGTTGTTTTTTTAAAACAAATTTCTTGTTATTTCCTTTTAAACATTTTCTGGGTTAGGGGTTAGTCTTTGGCTAGAAGTGACCGTTTCTGACAGAACTCAATGAGTCCTTCGGGAGATTCAATGCGCTAACACAGATCGTAGAAATTCTTCTTCTTTTTTTTTTTTAACGCGCTGCAGATTGTAGCAATTAATTTCTTCCAAAAGTTATCGTCTGCTTGCTTGGAACCTGATTGTCCGCTACAATCTGATTGGTCAATAGTTTCGTCAACTCTCAGGCGTTTCCGAGACCTGCCCGAACGTTTACGACGCGAAGTCACGGAAACCGGGTGCGTTCTCTATGAGAGTACCAAGAATGTGATGTAAATAAATAACGGATGTGTGATGGCCTTTCTGTCGTAACTCGTTACAATGTCTTACTAGACAGCCATCCGTGTAGGCGCAAAAAGAAAAAATATATAAAAACAATACAAAATAAACGCCATGGCGATTTCGGCGCTTTTTGTGATAGTGAGAATTTCTAAAGTGCTTTTGAAGCTTTTAAACCGTCAATTCAAAAGTAATTTTCGGTTAGAATTAAAGAAAGTCGAGTATGATTGTTTATTTAACAAAGAAAATCAGTATTTCTTTAGTCTGTCACTATTCAAAAAAGAAATCAGTATTGATGACTGCTTAAAAGCCCTACGTAATACCTACATGTTTACAATCAGCTAGTAATATTGATAATCGCGGATTTTGACGGTAAAAAAATGATTAATAAAAATAATTAATAAAAATGCCGCAAACACCAAAACAACATCTCAGCATCTTTTAAATCCCCAACATCTTCCATATTTATGAAATCTTGTTTATTGTGGTTGCGAAGAAACATCTTGTAAAGCTAGCCTTTATTTATTCAACTATTTTAATTATTAGTTTTTATTGCTAGAATAGAAAGTAATTTGCAACTATTAAATATTTCTTATTTTTATCGAGTAATAATAAGGCAGAAATTTGTTAAATAAAAAAAATATTTATATGAATTATTCGGTAAGAAATAAGTGGAAAATAATTTTACAGTGCAAGGGACATAACTCCAATTGGTTAGTTGAAATTCGTGTCAAACATCTTTTGCCAATGTTTGGTTTTATGATTTTGAAAATCTTTGAAAATCTATTATATTTCATCAGTTTCCATTTCAACTATTAAAAAAAATCATTATATATATATATATATATATATATATATATATATATATATATATATATATATATATATATATATATATATATCATTAGTTTATTAAGTTCAAATATATTGATAGCTATAGTGCTCAATACAAAGTAGAGTTTTTATAAAAAAAATAGACACAAATATATATTGAGGAATAGAATGCTCTTAGTAATCAGTATCGTAAAAAATTAAACAAATGAATAAAATTAAGTTATAAGCGATATATTTCTTTCACTCATATTACCAAGCTTGATAGCTCAGAGAGTAGAGAGCCGGGCGCAAGTTGTCACAATTTGTACTAACTAAAGTCCGTGTTTACAAATGTTGGCGTTGATGCCCTCGCCACACTGATGAGTCACGGAATGACTAAACAATTTTCTGTGGATAAAGACAGAAATAAAATGTTCCGACGTAATAGAAAATGAAAAAGGAAAACCAAAAAATATTATTTATTTATTCATCAACGTTTCGTCTTTATTGTAAGACTTCCTCAGGATGATTTTTCTGGAAAAAAAACCCCACACAAGTACAAAAATGTTTTGCCAGCACGCTCAGAGATGCGGCCAATTTGAGCAAGAAAATCAATAAGAAACAAGTAGATGATGACAGTGGTAGCAGTTAGAGTATAGGATCATTAGGAAGTGGGAGAGATGATACAATAAATGTGGAAAAGTGGGAGGCGAAGCGTGGTTCAGATAGGATTAATTTAAATTATGAAGGTGAGGGGGGCGATATGCTAGTTGAATCAATTTATTAATTTAGCCTTGAAGAGAAACAATATATATATATATATATATATATATATATATATATATATATATATATATATATATATATATATATATATATATATAAAATCATCCACAGACAACTAATCTATATCTGCATTAAAACGGTACTTGTAATGAATGGATATTCAGAGGATTTTAGTACTTTCGCTGAAAATTCCTTGTCAGTCCTGGAAATAGCCGAAGCAGTTTACAATTTTAAAAATCTAAAAGACATACGTCAATAAGCATCCGCAGATTGAGGTTAAGGTTAGGGTTTAGAAAAAGGATAGGGTTTTAAAAAAAGAAAAAAAGAGGTAGCTTTCACATCGTAAACAGCTTCGGTCATTTCCGGTACTGACGCGAGATTCTCCGTCAAAGTGCTGAAAAAAAACAACTAAAAGTAGAACCAGAACAATGTGGTCGTCACGGCGATTTATTTGTGACAAAGATAATTCGAAAGTGATTTTGAAGCCTTTAAACTGTCATTATCGAAAGTAATTTCTAACGAGAATTAAAGTTTATAGACAACATAGCCGATTATTATTTGGGCCTTCCTTGAGCTCATGATGATGACACAAGGGAGATAACTCATTTCTTATGCTAATTAAAAGAACAACAACCCGAGAACGAACCAACATTAAAAAAAAATATATATGTTAAGACACAATCTTAACAAGCCTGGGACACACTAATAATATTGTTCTCGAATACAGATAATGATGCGAAGAAATACTTGGCCCTTCTCTCGTCGCTTTTATATGTATTCAATCAAATGTAAATGAAATGTTTCATTCTCAGGTGTTTGTTCGTTAATTATAGGTATGCCCATTGCCCAATTATTGTCTATGCCAAAAAGTGTGAACCTTTTCAAAAAGTAAGCTAAAATAAACTAAGAGCCTGGTTTTAATAACATCTTCGGTATATGAAGTAATGAAAACACGCTTTCATTTGAATAAATGTTATAAAAAAGGGTTAGCTGCCCTTCTTACACGAAATAATTATTTAGTTGTTTATCACGACACCCCTTCCCATTCTGAAAAGGGCCCTGTTTGATTTGCCAAGACGGTTCTCCTTGACCAATCAACAAACACTTAATTTGGCGGGCTGAATAAAAAAAACCCCTTAATCTTGCTCTTTTGAATCTGTTCGTAGTTCAGTCAACAAATAAGGAAATTTTCTCTTTAATTTGAGTGCGACGACTTGAGAATCGGAACAATTATTCTGGACGTTAAAGAACACTTTTATTAGTTGGACTTCTTAAAGCCGCAAACACAATCAGTTTTGCAGTGTTATTGTTCAATTTAACAGTATTAATACACATTTAATACACATTTTCCTTTGCCTATGTCTTCTACGACAACTGAACCGTTCTCTTGCTAAAACAATTCAATGTTTGTTGTAAATTTAAACGCAAAATGAGTTTTTGCTTAATTTTTGTTTCGGGTATTGGCCCCCAGTGTCCTCCCCATAGTTAAAAATACGTTTTCTCGCAACTGAGTTGATCTAGGAAAATACATTTTATATTATCAAAGCTGTTAAACCTGACATCGTAATATGGGACAAAAGGGAGAAAGTAGCAACCCTAGTTGAAGTCAGTGTCTCTAATGATACAGGATTGAACAGAGCAGAAAGGGAAAAGATTACGAAATACCAAGGTCTTATGTACGACATGAAAATAAACTGGAATCTTAGGAAAATCTCCATCATACCAGTAATTATAGGAGCAACAGGACTAATGAAAAAGAATTTCAAAAGCTATCTGGCGAGTATACCCGGTGAACCGAGTGCAAGAGAAATACAAACAACTGCGCTTAAAGGGACGGTTAGAATCTTAAAAAGATCTCTAGGCTGGAGTGTATGAAATAGCCGGTGAATGTCTGGCATCCGGTAGGATGCACCATTTCCAGCAAAAACAGAAAGATAAGAAAAATAAAAAATGGGAGAAACACACACACACACACACACACACACACACACACACACACACACACACACACACAAGTATTTCATTTTTTTTATATAATTAAAAAAAGAGATCCATGTCTGAAAAGAGACCCATGTCTGAAAACTGTAAAAAATAGCACTAGAAAACAATGATTACAAAAACATACAGATATAAAGCAACAATTTACAAAAAATAGAATGCAACAATGTAAATGTATCAATAAATATATGACGTTAATAAATCAGTAAGTGTTTTTTGTTTGAGGATCTCGAATTTTAATTTGTGGTTGCTCGTCGTAACTTGTTACTAGATTTTTATCGGGCAGTCATGAGAGATGATCAAAATAAACAACAACAAAAAGACAACAAACAAATACACATAGAAAAAGAACGAAATGGTTGCAACGACGATTTCCATCACGATAATGAGAAATTCTAAAGCGATTTTGAAGCCTTTAGATCAGGGGCGGGCAACCTTTTCAGAGTGAGGGCCAGATGAGACTTTCGGAAGGAGATCGCGGGCCGGAGTGAAAAACAAAATCTCAGAATTACTATACTTTGTTTACATGAATAAATTGTACAAAAATTGCATTGAACGCTCTACACTCTGATATTTTTTCTCATGAGACTTATGTATGTGATGTTATAAAAGGCGCCGACGAAGAGCCATTTTGGAATCATAAAAAAATAATGACGGAGGGGGGGGAGTAGTAAGTTGATCCAGTATTCCTTTTGACACACCTCACAAAGGTTCTATGTTTCATGCCCTTTCCTCGTCTCTCGTTTCCTCTTTGCCTCTCTCTTTCTCTTTTTCTATTTTTATCTCTTAATAGTTAAAGAAAAATGAAATATACATGCATCATCGCTCGTTGATATTCATACATTTTTATCCCACTGTGAATCTTAATTGAAACCTACTTTTACGTCTATGTCACAAAATGATATGAGTTTTACTGGGAGGTCCGCGGGTCGGATTGCAATAATAAAGCATAGCAGGGTGGCGGGCCGGATGCTAAGCCTTGGCGGGCCGGAAGTTGCCCGCCCCTGCTTTAGACTGTCAATTCGAAAGTAATTTATGACTGGAATTAAAGTGTGTAAGCAACAAGTCTTAGTATTATTGTTGGTTTATGAAAGAATAACAACTATTTTCTAAAATGCCACGATTCTACAAAAAAATAATCCACATACAAGTATTGATGACCGACTTCGTAATACACATAGTTATACAGTTAGCTAGTAATATTGATAATCTCGGACTTTTGACGGTAGTAAATTTGATTAATAAAAATAAAAATAAACAGTCACAAACAGCAAACCAACAACTCGCCATCTTTTAAATCTTCAACTTCCGCCATATTAAAAAAAAGTGTTATTTTGTGGTTGCTTAGAAACAACTTGTAAATCTACCCTTCATTTATTTTACTATTTTCATGATTAGATTTTATTGTTTGAATGGAAAATAATTTGAAAGTATAAAATATTTCTAAATGTTATCGAGAAATAATAAGGCAGAAATTTGCTCCCTTCAAAAATAAAGTATTTGGTAAATATATTTATTATGTACGAAATAAATGGAAAATAATGTTAGAGTGCAAGGGACATAACTCTCATTGGTTAGTTGAAATTGGTATTAAAATCTTTTTTCAATATTTGTTTTTATATTTATTTATTATGCCTTTTTGAGTTTCACTATATATATATATATATATATATATATATATATATATATATATATATATATATATATATATATATGATAGTATATTTAGCTGGGTTAAAAATACCCTAAACTATTTTCTTTTTCTTTAAATTTTTCTCATTATTGTTCTTATTAATTAAACTTGTTCCAGAGATCAAGCTTAATTAATACACCATTTATTATATCGCATTATTATTTCCATAATAATTTGACACCCCATTATAAACGTACCTTTGAAATTATGCCTTAGATGGAAAGGTAAATTTGTTGAATACAGAATTTATTTAAGAATTTTGTAGAGTTACTTCCCTTAGATTAGCTTATAATTTAGTGATAACTAGCGTACGAGAATTTGAATTGTTTTTAATTTCTTATTTATTTTTATTATTATTAAAATTTTTTTTTTTTAGTTATATTGGTTTCGTAAATTAAAATCGTAACCTTCGTAACACACTTTAGACAAAGCTAATTTAACCATTCAAAACAAATAACGAACTAGATAAAAACGTTGCTAATAAACATTGAATCACGAAGCTTGCATAAATATATATATATAAATATTTAAGAAAAACACATTTTCAAACTTTAAATATTAACTGTCATATTTTATCCCCCCCCTTCTTTTGTTCTTCTAATTTAACACTTAATAATACATGACGGATCTAGACGAGAGTGATACGTGACTAACCATTTACTGTATTAGATGTCAACAAAGCTGACGAGAGCCTGGGCTTGAAACCAATGGTACTGATATTGTTCTAATTTTCTGTACATATATATATATATATATATTGTCGTCCGAAAACACCTTCTTGTCTCTCTTCCTTGGGCACCCAATCCGACCTCCACCTTCACTGGTCTCAATCCGGAACTGAGCCAACAAAGACAATACAGCATTACTTATACCCGCCATTTTTGGAGTTTAATAGAATTCTCGCGAGATTCACGCCCGCCTGACGAAATTACGGGTAGGTCTTATGTTTTTTTTTAAATTTTCCACTACATGCCCCCGTGATCTTAAAATCACATCTCACCTCGCATAGTTAGCCATCCAGACCGGTTGTCTCCTCTCACGATTAGAGCGTCGCGGGGGTTCTTCCAACGGGGGTTCACCGGCTTCTTCCTCAGCATGTCCATTTGATGGCAGAGAGACACGACGTATGTACAGGCACGTGTCGCGGCATCCCGTCAACACTCACATTGTTTACAGACTGTACATGCGTTACCCTTCCTCGTCCCCAACGTGTAGTGCATAGAGCTCCCGGTGGCTTGACCCACACTTCTTCACAAACTGTGATGGATCCTTGTCCCTCTTCACTCATGTTCGTTCTAGCAAGAGGATGACGGCACTCATACCGAAAGACTGACTGATGCGGCACTGACTCTTCATCTTGACCACTCTTTGGAGACATGTTGTACCAAAATACCGCCTCTTCTGGTGAGATTTGGCCTCTCTCTGCAACAGCCTTTATGGTTCGGTGATGCCTTTCGACAATCCCATTTCCTCCCGGTCGATATGCAGATCGAAAAAATTGCCGGGTTCCCCACCTGGCACAGAGCTCTGCAAAGTCTTCAGAGCGGAAGGCGGCACCATTATCCAGTAATATTTCCCCCACTGGCCCACTCTCCAAAAACACCGCCTCCACGGCTCTGCAGATTTCACTCGCGGTTTCCGCTCTCAACTTACGCCAGATTGCCACTCTCCCAGGTCCACAGTCGACCATTGACAGGAATATATCGTTCCTATAATGCGTGACGTCAATGGCCAGCCGTTTCCAAGTTTCAGTCACCTGTAATTCCCCTCTCTCGTGCCTGGATGGGGCAGGGTCAATTGATTGACGCTCTCTGCATTGTTCCACCACCTTTTTAACCGCCTCCTTTGTCACATTCGGGTTCACCTTTCTTGCAAGAAAAAGTGTCCTCTCTTTCCCAAAGTGGTGCATTTCATGCAGCTCTCTCGCTTCCTCACTAACGGCGCACACAGCCGCTGCATCCTTCTCTTTAAGCCAGGCCTTCTTTACTCGGGTCAGGGCATCTGCTCTGTTCTTTTGAGTTGGGACAAGCGTAACCGACACTCTCAGTCCAAACTAGCGAATCAAGTCTCCCAAAATCTCGAGCCTACGCTTGATCAGCATCTCAGCTGCCCCCTTGGTCCTTACTCTCCTGTCTCCTGAGACTTCTGACTGGATTCAGGAGGGCACTGTGGCCGAGTCAGTTTTCAACTCTGCATTTTTCAAGTCAGGTTCACTCCCTTTGCTGCAGCCTCGAGCTCTGCAACATTTATGTGGGCATGGTCATTCCTTTTACGTAGCCAAGCGGCATCCTCCACTGTTGCTTCTCCAATTTCAAGCAGCACACCGAGAGCCAGAGAGCTAGCATCACACCAGATCACACCTTCTTTGCCCCGTTCGACACACCATTTTCCTTTAATGGGGTTTTCCACGTTAACCTCCTCCACCACCTCGCGTATCAACTGCAAACATCCTCAGTCACTGTGTCATCCCAGCGGCCGCCTTCGGTCCGCCTTTTTATATAGCTGCATGCTACTCTGAGCCACCCGCAAATGGGGTAATGGCCAACCAGTTTCCCACATATGGAGAACAGCTCTCTCTTAGTCAGTCCGTCTGAGATATCGGGCACCTCATTACCCCGTCCGAACATCAACGTCCCATCCTTATTCCTTTGCAGCTGTAGTCCTAGGGCCATGCCATTTTCTAGTGGCTCAGGTGGCTTCGCAATCAACCCATATCTTCCAACGTGATTGCTAACACTTTCCGCGGTCAGTTTTCCTTCCTCGACCAGGATGTCATCAATATATGAGCTTGTGGCCCTCTCCACCTCGTTATTTTTCCCCAGCACTGTTTTCAAAATTGCAGTCATAATTTTGGGTGCAGAACTGAGCCCAAAACCCAACCTTGTCAAGCAAAAGGTCTGACCCTTGAACTTTACCAGTTGGTACCGCCATAGCTTCTCGTCTATGTGTATCTGGAGGTAGGCTGATTTTAGGTCCACAATCTTGCTTGCCCGCTCAATCTTCCTCCACTCTCGCATTACTTCCTCGCAAACGTCGATACCGTCCCCTGTGTGGCAAGCAATATGCTGGTTTAGCTCTCTGTAGTCCATTACATGCCTAACCTTCCCTTTGGTGGGCTGGACTACCGCCATGAGTGGTAGGACTCCGTCTGCTTCCCCGGACCATGGTACAAGGATACCTTCCTCAATCCACCTCGCTATCTCTTTCTCAAATTCAGCCCTTGTGTCACCATTCAGAGTACTTTCGTAGCACCAACTTGATTTTTTAGTATTGACGGCTCTGAAACCCAACGCCATTCCACCGTCCACTTATCTCCATTAAAACTGGCCTGAAAGTCTTTGTCTTTGATTTGGCACGGTTCCGCCTTCTTGGCTTTAACACTCTCCATTCCTGCCAATCCGACTGGGCGCTCGCATCCAAATGTGATCATACCCATGCTAAACATAGCACCCCCTAGTCGATCGATGACATCCAGGCCCAACACAACATCAACACCTGCAACAAGCCGTTCCATCACAATTGCCTTCACCTCAAGTTCGGTCTCTCTCACTATTATTCTCACAGTGCACATTCCTCGACACATCACCTCACGGCCATCAACCGCCCCCACACTGGTCGTTCCATGCCAGGATTTAGCAACATCCGTTGTCACCAACGTGGTCGTGCAGCCGGTATGAACCAGGGCTTTGGCTCTCTTCCCGTTTGCGGTGACCTCTACCTGTGGTAATGCAGTCCTATGCGCCGTCACTTGATAGGGGGGGGGTAGCCACTGGCGCTATGGCACCCCTCTAATCGTTTCCCTGCACCGTGCAGGTTCGGCTGATATGCCCAGTTTGTCCACAACGGAAGCAGGTTATGCCAGGCTTAGGTTCTCGGCAGTCCCGTACAAAATGAGGCCCCCTGGCATCGAAAAGATTTCACTGGGGCTTTTCCAAGTGACCGCCCCCACGAGAGATTCTCCTTAACTGCGGACTTCCCTCCCATCAGGCTTACACTCGCGGTTGCCTCCAACTGGTGACTCTTCTTTGTCAGCACCCTGGCATGGGTCAGCACTTCATCCATGTTCATGCTCTCGATCATTGTCAGTCTCTGCAGCTCTGTGGACACACTATCAGGAAGACTAGTCACAAACGTCATTTCCACCGTTTTTTCAAGGCTCATCCCTGCATAACCCGCTAGTCCCGCTAGCCTCCGGATCTCCGTCGCAAAGACATCTACTGGCTCCCCTGTCCATATGATCCTGCGCATTTTGCTATAGGCGTCGAAAACGCTTTCTGCGAAAGCGGTCTTTAGTCTTGCCTCTATCAAATTTGCGTCGTCTTGTTCAGCGTCATTCATTTCCAGGTAGACCAAAAGTGCATTTCCTTCCAAATATAATGGAATCAAGGTTGCCACATCCTCAATTTTCTGCAATCTTGCGACCATCTTCAATTTAGACAGCCATCGCACTACGTCTCCATCACAAGCGTACGCCTTCAATACGTCACTGCTTAATTTGATTCTGTCATCCATCCTGTTATGTAGGTAGGCCGCCGGAATAGCTTGTCGTCCGAAAACACCTTCTTGTCTCTCTTCCTGGGGCACCCAATCCGACCTCCACCTTCACTGGTCTCAATCCGGAACTGAGCCAATAAAGACAATACAGCATTACTTATACCCGCCATTTTTGGAGTTTAATAGAATTCTCGCGAGATTCACGTCCGCCCGACGAGATTACGGGTAGGTCTTATGTTTTTTTAATTTTCCACTACATATATATTACAGTGCACATATATAAATAGCACCAGTAAAAATGACACAGGTAAAAATATTACGAGTGATTTATAGGAAAAAATGACACAAAGCAAGAATATCGAAAGTTACAAGCATAATAAATATCTTTTCAGCGTGAAGAATGAATTAGTCGATAAATTTGTTCAATTGTCATTTGTTTTCTTGTCAGTTGTTCAATTATTAATGAAAGCACACAACCAGAAATATAGATAATTATATCTATAAGAGAACAATATGTTAATTAAATGTTGTTAAAGTTTCTTGTTAATTGAGATTTCTTTATTAACATAAAACTGTTTCGTTGTTCAAGTTTTTGTTCGTTAATTAACATTCTTTTTTTTGTTCGTTAATTAACATTCCTTTTTTTTGTTCGTTAATTAACATTCCTTATTTTTTTTGTTCGTTAATTAACATTCCTTTTTTTTGTTCGTTAATAAACATTCTTTTTTGTTGTTCGTTAATTAACATTCCTTTTTAAATTTTTTTAGATATTGTTCGTTCTTTTTTTAAGCATTGAATGAAAATATAATAAATGACGTAAGAAGCCCTTTTAACAATGCGTGAAAGATTTATTCCTTTTTTTCTTTTTTTCCAATTAATTTCGAAGGATACAACCTTCATCATCAGAGATATTTTTTTTTATAAAATAAACAAACTTTACTTTTGTTTATAAGTAAAACGTCGTGTTGGTGTGATGCTCTCCGCCAAGATGGAATGGGCGGAAGTGAAAATAAGAACGAGGAAGCCAGGGCACGCCGGGAGTTATAATTTTTTAGATATTGTTCGTTCTTTTTTTTTTAAGCATTGAATGAAAATGTAATAAATGACGTAAGAAGCCCTTTTAACAATGCGTGAAAGATTTATTTCTTTTTTTCTTTTTTCCAATTAATTTCGAAGGATACAACCTTCATCATCAGAGATTTGTTTTTATTATAAACAAAAGTAAAGTTTGTTTATTTTATATAAAAAAAATCTCTGATGATGAAGGTTTATCAATAGTTTCCCAAATGAACATTTTTGAATAAACATGTATTCTAAAACCCGACATTCATAGTTATCCCCCCTTTCGACAGTTATCTATAAACTATGATGGTTGAACTCATTCGTAGTTAAATCCGCTTCACCGGCCATCTGTTATAATTGCAATTTTTTCAATGCAACAATTGGCAAGATACTTCTGTGCTTTGGAACCTTCATTGTCCGGAATCTGCCTCTTCGCCATAGAAGAATTTGAAAAATGTTCAGACGCTTTGAACAAAATTTCACGAGTGCATAAAACGGAAACTGACGCATATGGTGTAGATTATCTCCCTTAGACCAATTTCTATAAACTACGATGGTCGATACTATTTTGTAACCAACGTGATGTTACATTGGATATACCTCACGTAACTCAAACGGTCGTCTGTTCTCATCCCACTTTCATTCCAACCTTTATTCAAATAACAGAATTCATCTTTATTACCTTAACTTGAATGCAAATCTAACAAACTAGGAATCAACAATAAAAGTTGAAGTACCTTTTTGTCCAAAACATCTGATTGAAAAATAAAATGACCAAACATCAGGGAATTATCAGTTCTTAAAAAATTTTTCAGTGTTTTTAATTAATATATTAATATTACAATACAGTGATATATATATATATATATATATATATATATACATATATTAGGTACGTGTAAAATCAATTTCACAAAATGAAAAAGCATTTTGACCCCCTCCCCCTTCACTTAAAAATACACTAAAATTCAGGAAATCAACCAATTTTAATGTAATTTTCAATATTTATTAATCCACAATCACGGAATATAATGAAACCATTTAAAAACAATTTTTTTAGTGAAAATGTATTATTTTTTTAAAAGAAAATACACCTTCACTAAAGTTATATTTTTATATATTAATTAAAAAAATGCATGCTTTTTAAAATGTTGTTTATGTAAATAAAGCATCGTAGATGTTAACAATAAAACCATTTTTTCAAAATATTTCGTATATATTACGAAAAAGGCCCCTAAATACCGTGTTAATAAAATCACTATAACTCGAAGAAAAATTATTTTTTTGAATTAGCGATATTATTATTGAATAAAACATTGTTTAATCAATATTTTCACCCAAAAATAATATAATTGAAAAAAATATTTCATGTGATTTTAATGAATAAAGTTTCTGGGAAAATAAAAAATGCGACATAATTATATTTCCCTTTCATACATAAACGTGTCATCATCAGCGCAAGAATTTCTTGTTTATAATCTTGAAAATAAACAAAAAAGTGAACGAAAAAAAGAATTTAAAAAATTGAATAATTTCTACTAACGATCGATTCGCAAGGCTATGGAAAGCACGCTATGTAATAAACAGGCGCAATTAGACCTCCCACTACTCCCCATAAAATGTTATTTTTCAGAGATTCATCGATTTCGTTAATTTCACAATTCATTGGAAAGATAAAACGTAAGTTTTTCTTTGTTTTTTTCATTAATAAATATTCTTTAAAAAGTTTAAAATTTATTAATAACTAAATAGTTCAAATATGACATTTTCTTTAAAAATTGAATTTTATTTATTTAATTGAAAATTAAAACATCAACAATTTGTTAATGTTTTAATTTTTTTCAATGAATATTTATTTACTTTTTCACACTAAAAATTAAATACTATTTTAGCTTAAAATAAAAAAATACCGATTAAGTTTTATTTATAAAGAATTAATGTAATTTAAAATTAAATTAATTCTATAAAAATAGATCGAGTAATGTATTTGTTCAAGTTTTTAATCAATCATCATGTAAAAATAATTGATAAAATTGAAGGAGTTCGTAACGTAAAAATAATTTTAACATTTGAAAGAAAGTTATTTCAAATTCTAAGGAAAAAACATTGGTGAACAATTTCTTTAGCTTTTTTTACAGATATGCTTAAGATGTCAGCGAAACCAAAGAAGCACCATTATTATTTTTTAAACATTTCTATAAATTATTTTGCAAAACATTTGTTACGGTCTTCTAAACTAACCCTCTCGATACATAAATTGGTTGGTATAGACATGGTTAGTGTAGGTTTGGCGTAAGGTTTAGGGTCAGAATTAGCTTGGGTCCTAATCTGCACCAATACATAAAATTAGAAATAAGAGAAAATTATTAAAAAACCTTCTGTTCAAAAAAATAATAAATTTGTATCTTCCATACTTGTCAATTTAATGTAGACATTTTTTTCGTAACCTTAAAAAATAAAGAAATTAAGGTCTAATCATTTTTCAATTTCTATAAAGTATTACTCAAGCATAACTTCCATATAAATTTAAAAAAAAATAAAAATAAATATTACAGCAGTTCGGGGCTTCCATACTTTCAGATTTGGTTGCCATATTTTGTTTACAGTTATATAAAACAACGAAAATATGACCGGAAAGTAACGTTCATTTTTTCTTTTGGATAATTCGGCATTTTTAGTAGAAAAATGAAGGTCAATTGTTTTTTAATTCACTCTCTTAAGACTAAATTTAATAATTATATTTGAAATAGTTCCAAAAAATTGATATTTATCTTTCCAACGAATTTAAAACATGTTTTATTGAATGTGCAGTTTTAATCAATTTTTGACGTTTATAGCGGTTTTTGACAACATTTTTAATTCTAATTTTTTTTCAAACGTACATATACATTTGTTTCCTTTTATATAATAACATTAGGCTTTTATCTTTCAAACACAATCAAAAGTTAAACGAAAACTGCTTTAAAAAATTAAGAAAATACACTTTTAAGAAGGAGAGTCAGTACAAGAAGCCGCCACTTTTGCACGTACCTAACATATATCATTATTTTTATTCATACAGACATGCACGAAATCTGCGACACTGGCATGTCGATGTTATCGATCAACAGCTGTTAGAAACTGAGATCTTATCAAGCAAAGTTAAAATCCGATCCTAACCCCAGATCATATTTGGGAATATATATATATATATATATATATATATATATATATATATATATATATATATATATATATATAAAGATTTCTAAAGATGAAAGATAAGAATAAAAAATTGTAAAGATACAATATTTATTAGAACATCAGAAGTTCAAAGCAAAGAGCTTCTTCTGATGTTCTAATAAATATTGTATCTTTACAATTTTTTATTCTCATCTATCATCTCTAGAATTTATTGCTCTATTCAATATATTGAGCTTTATATTATCACGATAGATTATTATTAAACGATAATGCAATTATCTTTAATTTAATTTAACATCAAATATATAATATATGTATATATATATATATATATATATATATATATATATATATAAACCATATAGATGTTTTAGGTCACTTAATGCATTATTATACTCAATGACCACCTTTTACAAATAGATATGACTTTGAAAGTGTGAATGAAATAAAAAGTAATGATGAAGGAAGCTTTTAGTGGGAAAGTTTTTTTTTAATTTTCTTTCTTTTATTTACCCAAAACAAAGTAAATTTCATTGAGATGTGATTAGGGGCCGGATTTATAGGAGACATCATAAGTGGGGAATTGTGCAGCAAAATGTTTGTTCAAATTACATATAAAGTTCTGCATATGGGTACAGTTGGGGTAACAGAAAGTAGGGAAGAATTCCAAAAGTTGTGGTGTGAAGAAAAGTAGAACTTTTCCAGCATCTGCGGACCTCTACAGTGAATGGGGTGAGATCTTGCTGTTAGTCGGATTGGCTGGGGTATTAACATTGTAGGGGGTACAAGTGCCGTAAGTTTGTCGGATAACATTCCATGAAATAACTTATAAAAAAATAAAGTGATGCAACATTGTGGTTGTGAGACAGGGGCTGGAGCTTGCTTGACAGTATAGCACCTATTAGGTTAGAGACTCTTTTTTCACCCTCTCTAAGAGGGACAGACTAGTGGTTGGTGTGTCAACAATACTCCATGCACGGGCGAATGATGGCTTTAGAAATATGTAGGATACTGGTAGGTTCGAAAAGTTTTCTAACCTGGTAGAATGAGTTTGTCTTCTTGGCAGTATTTTTCTGTACTCATTCCAATTCCTATTGCCTGTGAATGTTAGGCCGAGGAGTTGGAATGTTGGACTCTTGTGAATCATAAAATATTAAAATACTATGTTAAATATTATATTAAAAAAGAAAGAAGATTAAATGTCTTTACATATTACGATTCTTTATAGAATGCATAATTTTCTTTCAAATTATCAGATAAATGATACTTTATGAATATTTATTCTGCTAAAAAATAAGATCTTTAAGTTTAAATGAAATTTTTAAGTTCTTCTATCATGAGGCAAGCTAAATTTAAAATTTAAATGTATTAAGAATAATGTAAGTAATTTAAAACGAGGTAATCATTAATATCGGCGACATAAATTATTTGAAGGAAAATACCGTTGTTGGGAAATGATTCATAAACCATTGATTTGTCTTTATTTACTTATTTGTGACCTATTTGTGTTAAACATAATATTTAGTATTTAAAAGAATTTTTGAGCAATTTGATTTACCTTAAATAGTGACTGTGAGTAAAATGATCCGCATTCAGCCATCTTGGTTATGGGAATTATGTGTATAAGCATGCCTGTTTTGCAAGTCAGATAGTGTATGTACTAACTTGTGTACAAGAGTGTTGGATTAAAAGTGTGTATATGCTGGCGCTTTGTTTAGTTGTCTGTGAAAGTCATTCGTTGCATCTGAAAAGTCCCTTTGTCTTTAGCTTTTAAAGATGCATCCATGTGCGGCAAGTGTGGGAAAATACGAGAACAAAGAAGTAAAAATCTGTATGTATGGGTTTTTCTAATTTTCGCCACTGAATATTTTCACTTTTCTAATGGACTGAAAAAAACTGCAGATGAGAGATTTTATCAAATAGAGAGTATATATGTAATAACAACATTCACTGCCGCTGATACTTTTAACAACATTCCCCTTCTTGGATCGATTTTTGCATGAACATCGAAAAGGTTTTGTAACTTCTCTTCTGGAATAATTTGTCGATATCGATTGAGATATTTTATTATATTTTATAATTCGAATTTGTTCTTTGTTTAAGAAATATTAATTTTCGCAGAGTCTAGTTCTCCGTATTAAAATTCAAATTTGTTTTTCGTTGCTTGTCGGATAGACGATATTTTTAAATTTGAAGTTTTTCTTTGTCGAATGACGGGATTTGCAATTCAGATTTTCTTCATTCTTTTTGCTTGGCACACATGGTTTAAATTCAAAGGGTTTATTGTCGAGTTGACAAGTTCATATTGTGTTTCTGACAATATCTTGAAAATTCAAATTTTTGTTGTGAATTATCGTGTTTTCAAGTGCCTGTTTTTTTTTCAGTAAAGCTTTTTGTTTTGCTAAAATAAACTGCTGATTGTTGATTTTGTCCAATCGAGAGTTGATACGTAATAACAACATTTACTGCCACTGCAGCTGCAACCCCTAATAAACTCATTGTACCAATAGTTCTGCAATTCTACCCAATAGTTATGAAGCATACACATGTTACAAGTATTATTATTATTATTATTATTATTATTATTATTATTATTATTATTATTATTATTATTATTATTATTATTATTATTATTATTATTATTATTAGTGCTTTTATTATTAAATGTTGTCACTCATATGACACACCTATTATGTTTCTTGCCTTGACAGAGTACAAAACCGACTTGGCAATCTAGTGAAGGGGTGATCTCTTCTCGTCCCTACAACCTCTTTCATACAAAAGAGATGTTGCTAGCATTTTCCCAATATATCGTTATGTTGGTGGTAGATACTCGACTTGCCTAGTTTCAATTACAGTAAAGAACTTTTCTCTCTCTCTCTCTCTCTCTCTCTCTCTCTCTCTCTATCTCTCTCTCTCTCTCTCTATCTCTCTCTACCTACCTAAAAAACAAACAGAACTTCCACGAAAAAAGTTTATCTCTCAAAACATTTTGATAACTTTCGATGAATAAGTTTTAACATGCAATTGTTTGTAGAAGTATTATTAATAGTAGTATTAGTATTAGTAGTAACTAGCTGGACCCGTGTAAATTACACGAAATGATGTTTTCAATACTAATTATCTTGTTCCTAACCTATATATGTTTGAATAAAATATAAGATTTGACTTGTATATTTATTTAAAAAAATGAACAATACATGAAACAATTTACAAAACTTCTTTATATACAATATTTCTAGTGAAGGTAATATTTCGACGACTAAACCTTACTTTGTAAATGCTTTAGATTAAATTAAATTTGCACTAATTCCTGAGTAGCATACACATATTCGGCAGGTCGTAGCTTTTGATGTAAACGTGACACAAAATAACACACACGCTATCGTATTAATATGTGTCTTCCCGGTTGTCCCCTCCCTTACCCCCCCCCTTTCGACGTAGAAAAAAAATCTTAGAGTTTGGTTGAGATCGAACTATAAATCAGTCGGGCCGATGTCAAATATCGACGTCAAAATCCTACGTCGCTAACCGTTGCGCCAAAGGGAAACACTTAAAAATATTACGAAAATTAGATTACTTGAATGCTTTTCCAAATCTAGGTGTGGCACGCATGCACAGAGCTTTTGATGTAAGTGTGACACACAATCACACACGCTATCGTATTAATATATAGATAGTACTGACGGTAGAAGAAATGGTAGTAACATTAGTAGCATTAAAAAGATGACCGTCACATTAAAAACATTATATATCAAATATACTTTAATAACATAAGCTTCTATCCTTTCATAACAAACGCTTGAATTCTAGCTTTTCCCAAGTGGAAATGAATGGCTCTATCCTTGGGGAAGCCTCCTGCTTTAATAAACTCATAGGAACGACCTTCACTCTACACCTGAAATGGAAGACTTACATCAAACCTATTGCTAAGGTCACATAAAAAATAGTCGGATCTTTCTACTGCCTCACTCCTAGTGAGACACGTCATCAGATGGAGTACTGTTGTCACATCTGGGGAGGTGCCACATGGAGCACTCGCTCCTGCCTTGACAGATTAGAGAATCAACTTCGCAATCTTGTGGGGTTGGGATGAACCCTTCCCTACAGCCCCTTTCTCACAGAAGACACGTTGATAGTCTTTCCCTAATTTACCCTTGTTTTCGTGGTAGATGCTCAACTGAGCTCTAATCTCTGGTTCACTTCTGTAAAATGTTCACAGAAAAAAACTTGTCTAGTTTCAACCACTGTAAAAAATTTCCTTTCTTCCACTGTGTACCTAAAACTAAATGGAACTACCATAAACGAAGTTTATTTCCAAGAACTTACCATCTGTGGAATACAATACCATGGGGCTGCTTCCCAGCTGAGTACAACACAATTGTTTTTAAGTCCAATGCGAATAATTTCTTGTTGAGCCATCCAATATCAAAATAATCAAATGCTGACCATTTAACCCGTCATTTCCATTCCTCTCAACATGTTGTTCATCACCAACTGATAATCTCATTAACCCTTATCCTCATCTAGTTTACGGGTCTTGATAAGCGGTGACACATTAGTATAAAAAAAGCGTTCATCATTATTTTATTATTTTCTTTACTAGGAATTCTCACACAAGTTATTATCAGTGATTGCTCACTGGCAATAACAAGTACTCTTTCCCGGATTCTTAATGACAACAAGTCTGTTCATATTTCCAGCACTCTTTGCTTATTTCTATAATTGTTGCAATAGCCGTTTATCGTAGAATTATTGCTGGCAACGATTATTGCTTTTCTGGAATTTGGGCAGCAATAAGCCTTCGCAAAGTTCCAGTTCTCTCCAAATGCTTTCAGGGGAAGTCTGATTGGTGCTTTCGCTCCTCAGTATTTCCATCCTCATTGGCCATTCATGACTATTTTGTGTTATACCAGCTGGAAGCCATTTTCTAAGGATTCAGCCTTGGATATGTTGGTTCGATTTGCCCTCATGTAGAGAATAGAGCATGGTGTCATGGTGTCATCAGTAAATATCCCCATCTCGGATGCGATTGTTTGGAATGTCGTTTATGAAAATTAGAAATGCAAATGTCCAAGGATCGGCACCTGGGACACACTCGCATTAATGTCATGTTGTTTAGATGTCCGGCCATCGAGGACGACCAGGATCTTTCTTTTAGCCTAGAAGGAGCTGAATATATTAAATATTCTTGGGAACATATTTATGCCAGACCTTGGCAAAGGCTTAAGATATATCAAGCGCTACTGTCCTAGATTCACCTGTCTTATCTAGTGTACGGTATATGCGTTCATAGATGACCGGATTGCTTAAATCCATACTTCTTGTCAGAAAAAAGTTAACATTTTTTGAAGTAGCGGCCTATTGCTAGATTGATTAATGATTCAAAGAGTGGGGGGAGACTGATAAGGCGATAATTTTGCGGGTCAGTTCTTTCACTGGAGTTCTTGAAAACTGGTACTGCAGAGGCAATTTTCTAGCCATAAAGATAGCAAGATTCGGCAAGGCATAAGTTATAGAGTTTCGAGAGCATTTTGGATTACTACAGAAGAGATAAGATTAGGTGCACTTGCTTTTGGGAGGTCAAGGTCTTTTTATGATATACAGGAAATGGGATAGAGTGATGATCATATGATTTCTGTCCGTGGAGGACAATTTGAGAGGGAGTGATTTGTGGAGTCAAGGGTTGCGATTAGGGCGAACTGCTGGGCAAGACGTTCAGCCTTATGTGTTGCTGTGCATGCGAAATCATGGCAGGTGAATAGTGGGGGAATTGTTGGTTGACCAGTATTTTGTCTATTTTATTTTTTGCAGTTGAATCAGCGAAATGCTTGCTATACGCAATAGCAGCTGCATAAGTCGAAGTCAACCAGCGCTTACTATAAAATTTCATTCTATGCCTGCTTTGATACATTCTGTTACCTCACAGAGAGAAAACTGTTTTACTTATATATTAAATTATCGTGTCAAGCCTATTACTCTCATCAGTGCAGGAAAGTAACACTTTCAGACGGTCGGGAGGCGCGAACCCCGTTTAAAAAGTTAGTCTACTCGGCCACCGGAATCTGTCAGGTAATTAAGGAAAATTAAGATCTATATGTACCTAGAAGCGCGCACAGATAGAAGACTAGTCGAGAGTGTTTAATATATATATATATATATATATATATATATATATGAAAAATAAAACGGATAATAATCTACACGCACTGATTTATTCGATCTGTCATAAAATCTGACAGGAAAGAAAA
>OY744518.1:55569938-55572438 GCA_963556195.1 Sepiola atlantica
TTGTACTATTTGTATATAAATTTCATCTGACGTAAAATTACAGAGGATAAACTTACGCATGTGTCTACAGTTGGATTGTAGTTCGGTTCTATTGTTCAGTATATTACTGACATCTTAGTAATATAAGATATATGTAAGCTTCGTGCATAATCCTTACGGCTAACTTGCGTATTCCCTTTTATTTGTGAAGCAATGATTTCATGACAATTCCCCACTTCCTATTAAGCGATTATCATGATACTATGTAAATATTATCCTTCAGAGCTAATGTATGTTTCTCATTAAATAGTACAATCTCTATAAATCACGAATACAATAATACTGTATTTATATTTAATTACAATTAAATAATACTAGCGGGACAGTGGAAACTCCATAGTTGTATACGCTATCTGTTGTATATTTTTTCCGTAATTAAAACAACATTCCATTTCATGCAAGTCCGGTGCGAACGCAGACCCCACAATATAATTGTACCACCTTTGTTAAATCTGAAACATACTTATCTAAGTACTCTGATTAATGTAGTTTCAGAAAATATCTGATTATGTGAGTCTTTCTCGAAAACCCTTGTAAGAGTTTGTAACATGTTTCCATTTTATGGACATCAGGCACGAACGATATTATTGAAACCATCTTTTGACAAAACAGATTCTACATTTTTATCTTAGCCCGAAGACCTACATAGTGATATAAGTTCGAGTTTCAAGTTTCACAAAAAAGAGGCGGAGAGTGATAAAGTACGTATGTACGACATGAAATTGCCATAGTGTATTATATAGATATTTAGACTCTTTTCGCGTGGGTCGATCCATTAATAATACATGTATAAAGTACATGTGAATGCCTGAATTTAAAATAATGGTTGAAATCAAACCAATTACATAGGATCTGACTTTTACATTTCAAACTAGCGACATATTTCGTACTTTGTAACTATGTGTTTCATATTGCTTCATGGTTACATTAGATAAAAGCTACGTTCATAATAAATGCGAAAAGGTATTTAGGTATGATTGATCGTAGCTACACATGACTACATACAAAAGTAGACACCTGCTTGGTTGTGTATAATTACAGCACATACATACAGAAGAAAGAGTATACATGCCAACTAGACGCCATGCTCTAGTGTCTTCGACCTCTCTGGGTTTGTTAGGAAAATCTGTCATGAAGATACTTCACCCTACAAGTAAGTCCTGACCACATATTCAAAATAACATACTATTCGAAGCCCAAATAAGATCCCCTTCGACATGGTGACACACTGGATTATACGAGGAATGATGCACGTTCCACTAGTATTTTATCTCTAGTAACAACACTTAGCTGGATTCTCCACAAGACAAGATGAATTCTTGTCCTGGAATCCGGCAAGACAAAGAAAAGGCCGCAATAAAAATTAACTATATAACCTAGTTAAGTGGTCAAGTGAAGAAAGAAACATACATGTTCTTCACTTGTTTACCTACTCGACGTTTGAGAAGTGAAAGATAACTTTAATTGAATACTCAGATATCTATGTATCTCATAATAGAACTCAAGTGTTAGCCTTAGGAGATGCCCCTAGATTTTTTAGATCAAACTCGAATGAAATAAATAATAAAAAAAGTTAAATGCAGATGTAGACAGTAGAGAAGGATCTGCAAGTATAGTACGGATACATAGTACGGATACATAGTAGAGATACATAGTAGACATACATAGGGTCATTTAAACCCCTTTTCGTGTTCGTTTCCTCCAGAAGAACCATTTCAAGATAAATACATTCATCAATGTTTTAGTGAATTAAGTATGTAGTTGAAAGCCTGAAGTGTATTTGTTGTCCTTTTATAGATGTATCGAGCAAGACGGTCGGGAGAAAAGTACCCAAACCACATGGTAAAGCATGGGTCTGAGAAACCTACATCATACATAGCCGATCCATAGCTCATCGAAATACTATGCAGTACATAGAAAGATACCATCGTACAAAACCGACTTCACAATCTAGTGGGGATGATCTCTTCTCTTCTCTGTATCCCCATTCGCACAGAATAACTGTTTCTAGGCTCTATCTATATCAATATGTTTATCGTAGGTTCTCGACTGAGCTACAATCCATTGTTCTTTCTGTAAAACATTCACAGCAAGAACCCGTCCGGCTACAACCACAGCAGAGCACGTTTCCTTCTCTCTCTCTCCGTACCAAAGACCAAGAGCAACTTCCGCGAACAAAGTTTCTTTTCTAGATCGTTCCGTTTGTGGAACAAAATACCACATAGCTTCTTCCCAGCCGACTACAGCATGGTCGTCTTCAAGTCTAATATAAACGAATACTTGTTGAGTCGTCCTCTTGGATAATCAATTAAAAAATCTTCTGTCCATTCCGCGGTTGTTTCCAATTCTCGCGTGGTGGTACTCAACGTCCAATCGACGATCTCTGTAACCCTTATCCTCGAGTGGCCCACGAGCTTGATTAGCCGTAATTCATTAGTATAAAAATATGTGTAATCCTGCT
>OY744518.1:55577438-55759938 GCA_963556195.1 Sepiola atlantica
ATATATATATATATATATATATATATATATATATATATATATATATATATATATATATATATATATATATATATATATATATAGTTAAACGTTGAATTAAATTAACAATAATTGAATTATCATTTAATGATAATCTATCGTGATAATATAAAGCTCAATATACTGAATAGAACAATCAATTCTAGAGATGAAAGATGAAAATACAAAATTGTAAAGATACAATATTTATTAGAACATCAAAAGTTCAGAGCAAGAAGCTACATATCCTTAATCCATGGATTTAAAAAAATAAACTCTTTTGATCAGAGGATAGAGAAAAACAGACATGTAATTGTTAATATTACCTGATACATTTAACTTTGAAAATTTTACATAGAATAACACTAAATAAAGACCAAAAGGTAAATAGTTTTATGTTGAGATGAGAGCGTAGAGTCAGGGTGGACGCCGTCCAAAAACACATAAAAATAAAACAGCTGTTGTATTGGAAACGAATGTTTGAAAAAGAATAATACTCAAATTTGGATTCCTAAAGGAATCCAAATGGGTTTGTTAAGAGGCTGATATTTAGACGGCAATTGGTAAAAGCCACTTGCTCTGTACTTTTGATGTTCTAATAAATATTGTATCTTTACAGTTTTTTTTATTCTCATCTTTCATCTCTATATATATAAATGATAATTTATTTCATTTCGGCTACAAAATTGATTTTGTTTCACGAGAGCAATTTGAGGGGCTCACGATCATCAGGTCTTGAAATAACATTAATGTTATTTCAAGACGTGATGATCGTGAGCCCCTTAAATTGCTCTCGTGAAACAAAATCAATTTTGTAGTCAAAATGAAATAAATTATGATTTATATTTCTGCTTGATATTTTTTATTGAGCACTCTACTAAAACCGGTTCAACTCCCTGGATTTATACCATGTGGATCTATACCATACTCGCATTATATATATTGTTGTGAAGTAGTCCAACAGTAAACAGAAGAAGTCAAGTCGAGGTTGGGTTAAGATAACAAGTGTATTAACATAAAAGGTACAAAGGTAAGGAAACTGACTGGCACTCGGCTAGACAGTTACAATACTGTCCTTTTCTCCCTGGTGATTGTCTACTCGCACTATTTATAGTGAGAACCGGTGTAGTTTCTCTTCTGTTAGAACGGTCGGTGTAACACACACACACACACACACACACACACACACATATATATATATATATATATATATATATATATATAAATATATTGAATATGCTTTCAGTTCCTATCTTCATTTCTCGTACATTTATTTTGTGCTTTTTTATGCTATAATTCAGTTTTATACCTTACATGTGTTTTCGTTTAAAATATGAGTTTCCCTAAAGTTACTCCTCGGTTCAATACTTCATCATCTCATTCTTAATGTCAGTAACAGAAACGAGCGGGAGATATTTCTAGATCTTTTCACAAAAGGTGTATTAAATCACTAAAAGAGGTGTCCATTCAGAAAACAAAGAATAAGAACTCTCGGAATAAAATAGTCCGCACGAAGCAGAAGACGAAAGAGATAACATCTCCCAGACAGCCATTAATATTAGCGCAATACGACGCCCATTCGCAGACGAATAGCCCCTGAGTATGCTTATGTTACCGCGTTTTAAACTTTTACACTATCTGTATCCTTAAAAGTATATATATATATATATATATATATATATATATATATATATATATATATATATATATATATATATATATATATATATATATATATATATATATATATATATATATAATTATTTAATAATTAATATTTAATTATTATCTACATACGTATACGTTTCATCCTAGCGGAATAATCAGTGTAGAGATAACCTTTTAAACCAGTCGCACGATTCGAACACCGGATCAAGAGTCACTTTTAACTCAATTCTGAGCGCCCTAACAAATGAGGCTACTTTCAACGGCTACGGACGAGGTGAGAAATAAATCTAGTTTATATGTCAAGCGGACAGACAACTATACGCAGCCGTCATAATATTGTTCACCAGAACGGAACTTGCATTTATAACTTAGATTTGACGGCACCTATTATTACTACTTAAAGAGCCCAGCTGAAAGGGGGCTACAAATAATTATTACGTTATAAAAATTAAATTATTATCTATATAGTATACGTTGAATATTTATTTTACCACCGATAGCCATGGAAAATAACACTTTACTTAACAGTCCAACATTCAAACTCCTTTGCCTAACATTCACAGGTAACATGAATTGGAAAAAATACATAGAAAACATTGACACGGCAACTGCAAAGAAGATGGGCTTCCTCTACCGTGCTAGAAAACTTTTCACACCTGACAGTATACTATATCTCTACAAAGCCACCATCCGCCCATGCATGGAGTATTGTTGTCATATCTGGGGTGGTAAACCACCCATCAGTCTCTCCCTCTTAGGCAATGCCCCCAAAAGAGTTTCTAATCTGACTATCCACCAATCTCCATCCCTGTCCCATCGCCGCATTGTTACATCCTTGTGCTTGTTTTACAAGTATTTCAATAGAATGTGCTCCGATGAACTTGCCGCTCTGGTGCCCACTCGACGTAAATACACTCGACCAATCCGACAATCAGCTAAATCCGATCCATTCACTGTGGAGGTCCCCAGATGCAGGAGAGTTTTCTACTCTAATAGCTTGTTTTCTCGAGCCGCCAGCCTTTGGAACTCCCTCCCTGCTCCTTGTTTACCCGACTGTACACACATGCAGAAATTTAAAACAAATTTGAAATGTGAACAAGCATCTCGCTGCACAGCTGCCAATTTAGGATGCCCCCCCTAAACTTTCACCCTAATTCTCAGTATACCCTTACGTCTCCAGTGGCAGCTTGCCTTGTTTGGGGTGAACTAAGTTATATATATATATATATATATATATATATGGCGAGATCCAACACGATTCGTTGTTGATTACTCTTCGCCGCTTCCTATGAATACCCGCCGACTTGGTATTTACAAAGTTAAATTCCTCCTAAATTCCAAGCTAATTTCGGGTGGCCAACTGGTAAGTCTCTTGACTGCGAATCAGTGGCGATTTGTTATCGGAGTTCGCGCCTGTCGACCGTCGGGAATTAGCTTCCTGCACTGAAGATTGCGTAAGCATGAAACATCGATGTCTGTAGGTAATAAATAATTAATATATATATATATATATATATATATATATATATATATATATATGGGAAAATGAAAAAGGAAAACCAAAAAATGGATGTTTTTTTATGTGTACATCAACGTTTCGTCTTTATTTATAAGACTTCATCAGGATGATAAAATAGAGAAAAAATGTCATGCAAGCACAGATACATGTAGGGTAGACATATTGGGAGGAAAAATAGAATGAAATAGTGGGGACTGCTGGGTGGACGTCCGTATTTGTTGGAGAAATAGAAATGAATGTTGAAAAGAATGAGTGGGGAAAAATGGAAGGATGGGGTGAGCCAGGACTACTGTGGCTGGTGGTAAGAGAAAGAGGCGGGGGATGAGCAGGGGTAAAGTGGATGGCAGAGAGGGAGGTGAGGAATAGGGGGGAGGGAGGTGTTTGACCAGATGGCTGCGGTTCAAGATTGAAGGGGAAAAAATAAGTTGGAATGTTTATGTAGGGGGGTGTATGCAGGGAAAGGAGGATGGGTAGAGAGGGAGGGGGGCTGTGATTTTGGTGGATGGGCGAAAGTTATGGTCTCAGAGAGCGTTTTGAGAGAATGAGGGAATTTAAGAAGGGGTATGGGAGAAAATAGTTGAGTGGGGGAGAGGGAGGATTTGTTGTTATATGACATCCAGACATTTCCAAAAAACACCCACATCCCATGCCGGCTTATATACTGTCCCTTGCAAAGATTGCCATCAATTTTACGTGGGAGAAACACAACGTGAATTAAAGAAACGATTAAATGAACACAAAAGGGACATAAAAAACAACAACCCTCTTAGTGCACTTTTCTACCATGCACTAGAACATGGTCATGCGTTCAAATTTGAACAAGCCAAAATCACTAAATATATCCACAACAAATCTCGGCGAAGATTATTAGAAACTGCCCTCATCACCGCCTCCACCACCATCAAGCTACGTAATGGTTTCTTTAACCTATCACCCTTAATAAGCAAGATCATCCTCACAGAACAAAGACTCTTGCCTGATCATGGTTAACTTTTTTCATCTCCAACCTCTATAACACTCTCCCATTTATTTTTCCCTTTCTTTTTTCTCCTCGAATCCTCATTTTGTCCTTACTTTTTTTCCTCACACTTTTAATACTGCAGTCCAAATAAACTTTCTCATGTTCCAATTATTTCAAATATTCCATACCTACCCTTTCAATCACCGCCCTCCTCCACCCCCCAATCCTCATTGCTATCATTTTCCAAATATTTCAAATATTTCACACCCTATCACAACAAATCCTCCCTCTCCCCCACTCAACTATTTTCTCCCATACCCCTTCTTAAATTCCCTCATTCTCTCAAAACGCTCTCTGAGACCATAACTTTCGCCCATCCACCAAAATCACAGCCCCCCTCCCTCTCTACCCATCCTCCTTTCCCTGCATACACCCCCCATACAAAAACATTCCAACTTACTTTTTCCCCTTCAATCTTGAACCGCAGCCATCTGGTCAAACACCTCCCTCCCCCCTCTTCCTCACCTCCCTCTCTGCCATCCACTTTACCCCTGCTCATCCCTCGCCTCTTTCTCTTACCACCAGCCACAGTAGTCCTGGCTCACCCCATCCTTCCATTTTTTCCCCACTCATTCTTTTCAACATTCATTTCTAATTCTCCAACAAATACGGACGTCCACTCAGCAGTCCGCACTATTTCATTCTATGTTTCCTCCCAATATGTCTACCCTACATGTATCTGTGCTTGCATGATATTTTTTCTCTATTTTATCATCCTGATGAAGTCTTATAAATAAAGACGAAACGTTGATGTACACATAAAAAACATCCATTTTTTGGTTTTCCTTTTTCATTTTCCCATCACGTCGGATTACTTTCATCCTTCTCTTCCCATATATATATATATATATATATATAATCATGGCATTATTCTTTTCTTGGATTGTATTCTTTGTGAGAGCCAACCCTGGAAGTTAATTCGTGCATGACCCCAAATCACGTACTTCTCTCTTCAACCTCCTACTGAACTGTATATACGAATATGTACGTATCAGTTCGTATGATTTCCATAGTGACCATTACGGTCGATTGATCATGGTCGTAATCGATGAAGACGGACACGTATGGAGAAAAGAAGGAGAAAAGAAGGGACGCTGCTACAATGCCATCCAACGTTGATATGCTATAACAGTACATCTTGAAAATGGCTTTCACAAATGCTGACAGTCTCGTCTTTTAGGCTAAAAACGGTTTTCCCTCAAGTAAGATGAATGTACACGCTGCCAAAGACAACAATACTATATTTCTGGAAGCAGCCATATATTTTATTTAACTTTCTTTCATTTTTTTTTATTTTTGTCTGTGCCGATATATATGTTACTTGCTATTGCCTCTTTTGTTCTACTACACAACCCGTATCGATGTAGTTCTGTATCTTTAAAGTAAACACGATCAAAGAAATACGATAAATCATGAAATAATTTATATATTCGTACTCTATTATAGACAGTTTTCATTTTCAGATTATCCTCTTTATTTAAAATGTTGGTATAATTAAATTGTGTTAGATATTGGGCGAGTAAAACTACTAGTATGTAAAATAGTTTGTTGAGAATAACAGGAAATGAAAGTTCAGCCGAGTTCAACTTGCCGAACCGATAGTGAGGATTACTTGACTATTGGAATTAAAAGAAACGGATATGACGTCACATGGATCAAAGAGAGAGAAAAGGAGAAAGAAGACGTCAGTTTGTTGGGAGTACGCAAGACATAAACATGTAAAATTGAGATGGGCTGACATAATATGATTAAACAGTGATTATCTCTCTCTCTCTCTCTGTTTCTCTCCAGTTATTTTGAACGAAGATCAAATTGAATTAACCTCTTCTGTCTTCCATCAGTCTTGTGTCGACTTAGTTCTTTTTGAAAGTATAAATAATGAGCTTTGATTTCATGCAGCAATCTCTTAGTTTAGAAGGATCACTAAGGGCGCGTACAAGAACAAGCACCTACCAAGGTATATATACACTTTGTAAACATTCATGTGTTTTTATAATAATGACGGCAACTTGGTTTTCTGCATGTAAAGCACAAGGTTGCAACGCAACAATAGCATACATTCATATAGTAATTTTATTGAAGTTAATTTTGACATCAACATCTCTAATGCGATATATATATATATATGATCTGAGGTTAAGATCGGATTCTAACTCTGCCTGATGAGATCTCAGTTTATAGTAACTGTTGATCGATAACATCGACATGCCAGTGTCGCAGATTTTGTACATGTCTGTGTAAATAAAATTATCATATATATATATATATATATATATATATATATATATATATATATATATATATATATATATATATATATATATATTACCTATGTTTATCGAATATATTTTATTTCAGATTCTTCTTTTTAGAGGTTTTATTTTGACTGATAATAATTAAATAGTATTTCAGATAAGCGAAATTACACATAAACAATCGTCTTGTGACAAATATACATAACCTTCCATGAAAAAAAAGAAAGAGATTTTTCTTTACGATTTGTATTATAGGGGTTATTCGACCTACTGCTCTCAGTTTTGGATGTTCATTTATATGGAAGTCACTCCAGACAAGTCCTGAAGCAACTTGATGTAAGGAGTTAAAAACACGAAATATGATTAACGCGAAGACATAAGATGGTTATTGACCTTAGTCTTAAAATAAAATCTTATCATCGGAAGAATTACATAGATGAATAAGTTGACAGGAGAATAGCCAAAATTCAAAATTTGAAAAATTTAAGAAACAATATAAAGTAATGGAAAGTATAAGTGTGTGTATAAAAAGATTATCAAAATATAGAGTCTGTCCAGTTGATGAATGTCCGTTGACAAATTGTCCGGTGACGAAAGATTTAAAGATGGAAAAGAAATTTCGTGGAGACTGCATCACAAATGTTCAAAATGTAGTAAATCCAATAGAATGATGTTCAGTTCAACAGTTGATATTTCCGTCAAAACTTTTCGTCACCGGACACTTTTTCAACGGACATTCAGTAACTGGACAGACTCTATATTTTGATAACCTTTTGATACACGCACTTTTACTTTCCATTAGTTTATATTGTTTCTTAAATTTGTAAAATTTTGAATTTTGGCAATTCCCCTGCCAACTTATCCATCTATGTAATTCCTCTGATGATAAGATTTTAATCTTTGAAAAGCCTGGCTTAAAGAAAGAAATTAAACATGTCTTTATCGAGTACACCTTGCATTAAACAATCGAAGATGAAATAGATTTGTCTTCCGCACATCTTTATCTCTCTTACTTCATTTATCTTTATATATATATATATATATATATATATATATATATATATATATACTTACCATTGTACATACTTATCTGGCATAGCTTGGGTAGGTGTGTTCTTACCAGTCAGGGATACGTCCTCGACAGTCAGTCCGACAATTACTTTGTTGCTGTTGGGCTGAGCTATGGTTCTGTTCAGTCTCAGGAGGTCTATTCTCCCAGGGTTTACCTTCTCTTTGAGAAGGGGTTAGTTTATTCCTAATCGCTGGAGGCACCTCTACCAGGGAATGCCGATTTGGCTGCACAGATATATCTTGTAGGTCAGAGCGCGCTAATCCTGGTGTGCTTGCGATTCAAAACCACATCTGCCCTTGTATCTATCCTATTGGAGAAGGGGTAAATAAAATACTTAACATTGTAAATATAGAGATATGATGAAGATGATTAGAAAATAGTATTGCGTTAATTGCATTGACGTTTCTGTACATTATATACCTCGTTCAGATATGGAATAGCCATGTGTAAAACTGTTTAACGTCATAGGCAGCATGGCAAATGTGCAAGAAAAGATAATTGAGAGATCAAAGAGAAAAAAAAGAAAAAAAGAGGAGAATAGACATGCCGATGAAAAAACATGTAATCAGTGTGAAATTTATGTACTTATTTTAATAAAATGCGAACTAAATACGCAAATAATGAACACAATACGAAACTTGTAAATAAAGTCGATTCGTTTAAATCAAATGATACTAATCTTTTGACCGGTTCGACTTTGTTCT
Source organism: Sepiola atlantica (assembly GCA_963556195.1). Classification (NCBI taxonomy): domain Eukaryota; kingdom Metazoa; phylum Mollusca; class Cephalopoda; order Sepiida; family Sepiolidae; genus Sepiola; species Sepiola atlantica. The sequence continues at coordinate 55,585,696 of OY744518.1, forward strand.
TGGCATTGATTTCCCTTAATCTTACTAGTATCAAGCACTTACAGGATGGATCAAGTGAAGGTCGCCAACACCCATAAGTGAAACTGTTGTTATGAAACTGACTGCATTGGAACTTGGCGAACTCAGGTCGTCAGTCCGCATCTTTAACATGTAATTTTTTTTTGTATCTGAAAACGTCTTCTTTCCCTGCCTTTCTATTTCTCTCTTGCTGAACATTCGACGTGGTCTAAACTCGTCACGTCAACTTTTCAAACTGAACAGGAGAGAAAAGTTCATACTCTTGTTATCTTAACGAAAATTTGCCCATTTGCTCATTTTCATAATTGAACTCCCGTCATCGCAAAAATAATAACAATATTCTATCCCGTAAGCGGAAAGCTATTGGTTCTGTCACCGGTTAACGACACACGGCGCGACCCCCACTCTTTTTGTACGTGAACCCGCATGATGGCTGCTAGATAACCATTTCAACGTCGCTATTTCATAACGTGAATAGCATATAAAGTAATATAGCATTTACAAATCAACCATACTGCGGTTATTTAATGTCGAATCGGAGAACACAATAGATCTATATAATAATATTCTGAGACATTTTATGTTCATATGTACGTTATCACCTTTTACACATAACAAAATAAGATCGTCCGATCAGTAAAGATGTTTATTAGTGATTAATCTGATATCGCCGAGGTAAAAAAAACCGACTTTACCAATTTTAAATTAAATTGCCCATAATCAGATTATGTCGCACTGTCGACTAAATCAGTATAATTTTTAAAAATACATTTCAAAAGTCACATTTTTTGTTGAATAGTCCTTTAAATAATTCATACCTTTAAATCTTCTCAGCCGTCTTCGTCGTCCAGTGGTTGAGTCTTTCTTCGCGTCTTCACTGCAGTGGCCATCTCCGGGATATGACTGTAACAAAGGACCTTTCTCGATTCATAAGACAACAACCTTATTATTTTTAATTACTTTTATTCAGGCGTCGTTTGTATTGCCGTGGCGTTGTGTCTTGCTATCGTTGATAGAGAGAGGGAGAGAGAGAGAGAGAGAGAGAGAGAGCTTTACGAATATCGTAGTTAGATTATTACGGCTGTCCTAACTATTCCTAAAGAGAGAGAGGGGGGATCCTTTCGCCTGTCTTCCATTTAGGGAATACTCCCTTCTGTTAACGTCACATTCTTGGATCTTGACTCTCTCGCTTCTAGACAGTGACTGATCTCAAATCCAACTCAATGTTCCCACGCTAGCGAAATCTCGCACCAACTCTCGTTGTTAACACACAGGTGCAATCTGACCCCCTGACCTCGTGTGACCGTTAAGATCTCGTCAATTGTCATTCTCGGCGTGGGAAAACACATCCGTAGCCTCGTACGGAATGACTCCGCTACCACCGCGTAAGTCAAACCCCATCTCGAATAGATGCGTCCAAGCCATTATCTAACACTCTCATAAAGATTCTTATACCCCCCCCCCCACAAGTTACGTCCGTCAATATATAACATTTTTTAATTGATTTGAAGAATATTTATCTCACAGCTATTTTAACGGTAAGAAAACAGAACATTTATTGGTTTTAAAGAATTAAATTGCTACAATTTAAATAAATTAATTAAAAAGAGACATATTCTTTTTATTTATTAAAAGAATAGTTAGCTCACTGATATAACTTGGTAAGTAGTTATAAATGACACCCAGAGTGTAAAAGTCTTACAATAGTACTGTTTATTCCAACGTATATATCTTGTACAAACAATAGTAACTACAGATTACCCAACAGGATTTATCAGAATACAATCGAATCCCCCATACTACTGTTCGTAGTCGTATTTATTGTTCAGACTAGTTCACTTATTTAGTGACTGAAGGGAGTCCGGTATCCCATCACAACACTCACAAGGACAATTATTACTACAAAAGAAGAAAAAGTAATTTCTTCTTAATAATATTGACTCTGACAGACGTTTATTATTTCATAAGGAATATTATTTTTAACAGTAAATTATACAGATTGATGCAGAAAGAACCGTGGAATGTCAACGAGGCCTGGCGAGTTGTATTTAAATATTCTCAACGGAAGATACTATTTTAATTCATAGCTGGAGTAAGTATTGGTTAATACTTTTCATACAATAGTATTGTGTAAATGACCACAATCAATCCGATAAGATTTTCACGCGACGTTGTTGAGTCCATAATCCGCAACAGTTTTCACCGGCAAATAACGCAACTCACGTGCTATTGAACCACAGTAACTTTTAAGACACTCCCACGGTTAACATAAGGCCAGTTTACAGTTAGTGACTTTGTAAAGGTGAAACAGAATAAATATCTACTTAGTTTGAACCTTTTGTCTGAGACTTTTATGCCGGTTTGAAAGAAAGCGAAGTGGTGGCCTGTTGGGCCGTAAAAGGTTTTTGGCAAACGCGATTAACATCTTCAGATATGGTTACTCTGTCGGCTGTCTGGCTTTGTTTGGAGGATCTGATGGACAGCAGATTGGATTAGTGGCCATTTTGTTGAGATGTGGAGATACATGGGTTAGCCATTAAACGAAAACGAAGTCGTAAAAACGATTATTACCGCTATGCAGAAAACGAACGGATAAAAGAAGAATGAAAACAGAAAAGGAAAAGTCGACTCTAAAAAGAAATACTATACTTAAAATAAAAAAGGGAAATATGGAAGAGTAAACTTCTCAAAGTCTGTAATTGGATAAAAGCGATGCCATAAACTGTTAGCGATTGCGGTAATGTTTATACCGCAAGGAATACAACGAAAACTCTACAAAATAATTAAATCGTCAAAAATAAAATATTATTGAAATAAGAAGAAAAGAAAATGTAATAAGAGACACAATAATCATAAATGAACTAAAAGTGTATCTTTGAAATACACTTGGCAAAATACTTGCATATGTAAAAGTAAATTACAATGTAGATTATATTAAAATAATTTGTCTTACTCATACGATAAGTCAGAGATAAGATTGGAAGGAATAATAGATGAAAAAAGTAAGGAATAAATGATAAAGAATTATAAAATGAAAGAAAGACAAAAATAGGAGGACATAACTATAGAAAGGAAAAAATAAGACAAAATTAAGAGTGAAATAGCGAAAAGAAATATTAAAGTATGGAATTAAGATAAACGTGCCTGTTTTACAAGCACTTTAATGGACTGTGCTCCGATCAACTTGCTGCTCTGTTGCCCACTCGACGTAAATACACACAGCCAACCCGACAATCAGCTAAATCACACCCATTCACTGTGGAGGTCCTCAGATGTCGGAGAGCCTTCTACTCCAATAGCTTCTTTTCTCGAGGTGCCAGCATTTGGAACTCCCTTCCTGCTCCCTGTCTACCCGATTGTACCGACATGCAGACATTTAAAACTAATGTGAACAAGCATCTCGCTGCACAGCTGCCAATTTAGGATGACCCCGTAAACTTTTACCCTTATTTTTAGTAGCCACTTACGTCTACAGTTACAACTTGCCTTGTTTGAGCTGATATAAGGTATAAAAAGAAACACAAAATAACTAGGAAAGAAAGCAAAGAATATAAAGAAATAAGAACAACAAAAAAGAAACGAAAATCCAAACATAATAATTATCTTATAATATACTTACACTGTACTATTAGATGAAATTCTAATTGTTTCGAATCATAAAATCAATTTGGATGCAATCCGATTCGTAATTGTCGGTTGTTATTGGCAAACTTGTTCGGTTTGAAGAACAAAAAAAAAAAAAACGAGAGAAATTGTACAGAAATGTCCTTTATCTTATTTCCCATTCGAGACAACTGAACAATATCCGGTCTTTTGCGTAAATTCTGATTCTTTGTGTGCTTCGCCCCGTCTATAAGACGTCTATGCAATTCTGTTTTTTTTTATTGATTTCATATAAAACCCGTCATTCTACGTCAGATCATTTGTCTTCAATTTTCGAAATGATATTTTTAATTTATAGTTTGCCACCGTTTTAGAGTAGAAGTTTTCAATTTGTTTATCAATTTTATCACTGCTTCTGCTTGTTCCATTTTTACACATATTCGAATTGTCTCATTGTTCATCCGGTCGTCCAGTCAATACTCTAAGGCGTCACATGATTTTAATCAGAATTTCTAATTAAAGCTCGCTTCAAACATTTGATGAATCATATTTTATCATTTTCAATTGTTTGCCTCGTTTATGTTAGGTCAAATAAATATTGGGATTTTCAATTTCTCTCAATTGCGTTTAAAATAATCCCTTCGTGTTTATTATTATTGTATCTTCATTACGCGGCTTTGAGGTGACATGACTTCGTCCGTGCTTCTAATCTACCCACTCCATCCACCGCGTCATATTATTACACTTCGAGAATGTTCATAACACAAGGAAATGCTAGTAATTTATCAATTGTATAGGTAGGATGCGAGTGGCGTATACCACTAATATATCAAAATAAGTCAGAACAATATTTAAAACGTTAGGAGAGTCATGAACACTGCTTGCATTTTAGTTTTCGGTAAAATTCAGTAAGACAAGTATAAGTAAATGCAATCTATTTCCCCCGACGCCATTTTACACTAGTACTCATTTGTTTTCCAAACAATATATCGTTAAATCATAACAATTAAATACATTTACTAACGAAGTATGAAGGAATTATTCATGGTATGAAAATATTTCGTGCCGTTTTGTTTCTCTTTTGTCTCGTCTAATACAATTTACGTATATTTCTCATTGCATTTAATTGGCGTTCTAAATACTCTGCTATTAACACTAATCATTCTCCATGTGAATTATGTCGACACATATACATGGCAATAATATCTAATAAAAATTATTATATGAAACACCAATATTGTCCTATGAACATGTTGATGTGTCAGTGAATCTAGGTTTAATGGGTTAGCTCTGCTGAGTAGCTAGTTTTGACAAAGTTTCTATTAAATAATTTATGTAGGCTATCTTGCGAAGGGAAGTGCTCATTCTGGTCTATCCGCAAAAGGAAAGTTCTTGAAAAATAAAAATCTATGAATTCTCCACCAACTGCCTTCTGCCTTCTGCCCTCTTTCTCTTTCCACTTCAGTTTGCTTACTGAGCATTTTTATTTATTTATATAAATTTACAAAAATGCAAACATATATAAAATGTGGCACAAGGCCAAAAAGGGGGAGGGGACGGATAGGTCAACTTCTAACTTAAAAACGGACTCAACTTAGCTAGTTTCAATCGCGACCATCATTTACCAAAATACCACATTCATGCTATACATCCATCACTATCACCATAATAAACCATACGATGAACCTACTTAAAACCCATATAAAAATATGCAACGGGGGGGAGGGACTAAAAATATATATATACAAAAATAAAATGGGAATATTTACATGAAAAAAAATATTTTTGTTAGTAAAAAGCCCCCCGATATCACAATGTGGCAGAGGTGCCGGTTTGCCGGTCGAAATCGAAAACTCGAAAAATAAAGATTTGATGCGGGCCCCAACGCTTTATTTAAATACACCTCCTTCGAAAATATTGAAGGGTGACCCGCATCCCGACAAATCGGCAATCTGTCACCTAATTGGGGAGGGAAGGGGGATTTAAGGGGTAGAAAATAAAAAGGGGGGTGGGAAGAGGACAAAATAAAAGGGGGAGTAATGAATACAATCACACCCTAGCTAAGTTGTTGAACTTAAAATTCAACAAAAAAATCTAAAAAATAAAATTAAATGTCTTAACCTAACTTAATTGAAATATATGTTCGTTTTTCCGACCCAATATTCGCCTAAGGCACGTCTAAATACCACTCTAATCTAGCTCCAGCCGTTCTACACAGTCGCGCACCAGTCACCCACCTTTCACCAAAATCTGCCGAAGAGAGCTTCACCCTCTCGGCCCTAATGCGAGCTTTCAGATAATATTTGAAAATCGCAACAAGGTCGCGAGGAGTGAAGGTCTCAGCTCTGTAGACTGTCTGGCATCTCGTCTTCCAAATCGTAACTCTCATAGCGACTAGTAAGCTCAAAAAGGTTGAACGCTTTTGACTATCAGTTGTCGGAGCCCAGTTGCTACATACATTAATGGGTTCCAGTTGGAAAGACGACACATTAAGAATACGAACCATGAAGCCTGAAACAAGCTTAATCAGCGGCACGACAATGCGACAATAAACGAAGGCGTGACTTACAGTCTCGTCCTCGTCGTCACATCTAACACAAGTCGGAGAATTACTCAAGCGCGCTGAATGAAGCCTCTTACCGACCCAGAGTGCATTTCTAATCGTCAGCCAGGTCAGCGATGCCTCGTCGTTATCAAGACACCTTAACCCAGGCGCCCAAGGCCAGACTGAGCGAAGCTCCCCCCTCGTCAAATCGAGCCCCTCAATCCTATCTCCACGAACGGTCCCCCTCACCATTACCCGATATAATGCCTTACGGGACAACAGCAGAGTGTCAGAGAGGCCATCTGTCGCTCTTAAAAGAAATTTCAATGCGTGTCTACATTCGCGATAGAAGGAGCACTCACCTCGGGGTAACCTATGTGCCTCCCCCTCGTCCAAGTGCACACTTTTCAAAGCCGGGAAGGCTTTCTTAGCGTCTTCCTTCCAGAAGACACCGTTTCCCTCACTTTGTGTACTCATTCGGATTAGATAAAAGAGCCGAAGTGTGTGACATCGAATATCGATGCTCGGCATACCCAAACCGCCCTCAGAAGGATGAAGGCAACAAACCTCGCGACGGACCATATGGGCCTTTCCAACCCATAAAAAATTGAAAAGAGCCCTCTGCAACTCAAGCAGTGTATCCGACGGGAGTGGAAGTACTGAAAGACGATATAGGATAATCGGGTAAATGTGAGAAGCACATACGTCCGCTCTCCCCTTTAATGAAAGATTTCTACGGGTCCACAGGCCAGCTGTGGCCCTTATCGATTTCAGGACTTCCGACCAATTTTTCTCCAGCTGAAGATCAGGACCAAACCAGACGCCGAGTAGCTTGCAAGGTCCATCTGTCCAGCCAAAGGGTCCCTGTAAGGAAACACCCTTCCAGGCACCGATGCGCAAGCCAACAGACTTAACGCAGTTGATTTTGGCCCCTGTCACCGTTTCATATGTTCTGATTTCTCTGCCGACGACACTAATCTCGGCATTGCTCGTTACAAGCACTGTTACATCGTCGGCATAGGCAGAATACTTTAACGTGGTGCAAGCACCTGGCAAAGTAATTCCACGTAGGACCGGATTCACCCTTAGCCTGTTAAGGAAGGGTTCCAAAACAAGCACATAAAGCATCGGTGAAAGAGGGCACCCTTGACGAAGAGATCTGGATAACCTGAAAGCCTCCGACCTCACCCCATTCACTTCTACCCTAACACTGGGGTTCGCATACAAGAGGCGAATCCAAGAGCGACAACTGAGGACCAAGGCCGGCCGCCGACAAAACAGCCTCCAAATACCGATGGTCCACCCTATCAAATGCTTTGGACTGATCTAAATTGATCAGCGCGGCTTCAGTGTCGACTTTCTCAATGATCAAGCGTATCGAATGCAAGTTATCCTGAATGGTCCGGCCCTTTACAGCACAAGTCTGTTCAGGGCTAATAAGACCAGGCAAAACAAGTTGCAGACGATTAGCTAAGATCTTGGCCAAAATCTTTAACTCCGCATTAAGCATTGTTAAGGGCCGAAAGTTATCTAACCCATCCCCACCATTTTTGCTTTTGCGTATCAGCTTCAGTAAACCCATGGTCAAGTACTGGGGAATATTCCCGTTCCTAAACCATGAATTAAACAAAACTGTAAGCAAGGGAACAAAAATGGGCGACATCCTCAAATACACTTCATAGGGCAGACCATCAATCCCCGGAGACTTGTTAAGGCCGACCTGCTTCAACGCTTCCTGAACTTCATCCTCTGTTATGCAACCTTCGCACCTAGCCGCTTCGGTCGCCTCAAGGCGAGAAAAGTCAGCCAAATAGGGGTCGAATTGTGCTAAAGACAGACCAGGTTCCCGAGTAAAAAGCTCTTGAAAATGAGAGCAAAAGGCCTCCAGAATACCTTCGTTTGTAGTCACGAGCCGCCCATCCGGTAATGAGACACGAGCGATATGTCGATCAGTTGCATGGCGAAACTCCTCTGCACGCAGTTCAGCGGCCATGTTTGTTGCTTCCGCAGACATTCTATTTAACCTATTCCTAATTACTAAAGCTTGATGTTCTTTGAAAGCCAAAGAATTCAGCTTAGCCTTAATTATAGTAACACTAGAGCTACTCCCCACCTCAATCGCCCGATCTAATCTAGACTCTAGTGCCACTTTAACTGCCCTAGTTGATAGGTTGAGCCGTCTGCTAAAATCGGCAGTAAAGGACCTAATTACTTTCTTAAAATGGCCCCACTTCCTATTCCCAATTACAGCCCCCGTCAATTCCCGCTGTAAGGTTAGTAGAAGCTGGTCCCGGTAGCCCTTCACATCGAACAACGAAGTGTTGAGCTTCCAGTGACCATCTAATCTAGGCTTAGGTCTATCTAAGTTCACACGGACCCGAACAAGTCTATGGTCCGAGTAAACTATATTATGAAGACTTGGACATTCAACTACCCCTACGTCGACTCTCCTAATTAAGAACCGATCGATATAACTCGAAAGTTGTACCAAATCGGAGCCGCGCCTATTTGTCCAAGTCCATACCCTATCACGGGGCTTTTCATTCCGGAACTTATCGATAAGATCAAACTTATCGAGAAAGTCCCGGAATATTTTAGCGTCCCGATCAGTGTTAGTACCCCTAGGCCGATTACGATCTAAATCGGGATCCAGGACCGCGTTCCAGTCTCCCGCTAAAATGACCGTCCGAGTAGTATTCAAGAACTGCTCGATTCGCCGAAAAAAGGAAGAACGCTCAGTATGGATATTGGGAGCATAAACCCCAACGAGTCGAAATGCTTTCCCTTTTATGGTAATATCCAAAATACATAGTCTCCCTTCCGGATCCATGTAGAAAGGGTCACACGACGCATCTAAAGTCTTGCTTACCAGCCATGAAACCCCCCTTGCGGAAGAATTAAAGTACGCTGAATAAACGTGAAAACGCTTACCCAACGCACCCAAATGGTCCCCTGAAATCAGGTGGGTCTCCTGCAAGCAACATACATCCACTCCGAGGCGCTGAAGGTCGGTAGCGACCCGAAATTTACGGTCATTTGCCCTCAGGCCCCGCACATTTAAAGTAGCTAGATAGAGAGCCATAAAGATGCCTTAGGGTTGAGTTTGAGAAACGAACATAGATGAGGTCAGGGTACCAACGGCTCTCCCAATGGACTCTTGGCCCATTTGGTCGTTAATCAGACCATCATAGGAGATACCGCCGATATCACGAGGATACGTTAGTTTGGCTATCCTATACAGGGAGGGGTGAACTCTAATGGGTAGCCTTCCGAAACAGTTATTTTTCATTTCTCTGAGTTCACTTGATTTGAATATGGCAAGGGGGAGGTCAAAATTGAAGGCTGAGTTCGCCTCCTCCAACATCTCCCATAGAGCCTTTGCTTCAGCTCTTCTCCTTATAACTGTTACCACTCTTGTGGCGTTGGGGAAATTATTGGGGTCTTCTATCGAAAAGCCTCCAACCTCCTCGAATTTTAATAGTCCGGTGAGGCTGGAGTTACGCATATTCTTCACCGTGTCAATTTGTATTTGCGTACATCTGCATATATCTTTTCCGGAAAGAAAAGTAGCTTTTTTAAAACTTCTCTTCTCTAGGGAAGGACTCCTGTGTCTTTTAGGAGTGGGTGGAGGCATTTCTTCCATGGGGGAAGGGGAGGGGGAGCTAGGCTCTAAGGGAGATGCTGGAGAAGGTGCGGGAAAGGGATGCTTTGAGGGGGATGCAGGTGGGGAGCTTCTGGGGGTCTGGGCAGGGGACACAAAAGGAGAAGGTCTAGGGGATTTTTTGGGAACTTTTTGAGGACTCAGGGGGATTAATTTATAGGGCTTATCGATAATGGGACCAGTTATAGGAGGGGGCATTGATTTGGGGGTCTGCGGTTTAGGGTTTTTTTGGGGGGCTGAGTCAGGAGTGGGCTTGGGTTTATTATTTACTTTCTTTAGTAAATTTTTTGCATTTATATACGAGTCCTTTCCGGGGTCATGTTTTAACATTTCTTTTTCTCTTATTTCGTCCAAAGTGTGTCGTCCCGGGGTTTTTTTCCCTGGTACAATGACCCATCCTTCTCTTTTATTTTCTGTTTCATCGTCATCATTTTTTTTGGCTGTAGGCAGTGCCGGAAATTCTTCGTCGGACTCCTCATTTGACGACAATATTGGTAGTCCAATTCGTGACGGTGGATTAATATGAGCTCCTGCTCTCGACTTACTGGTAGTCGTCTTAGGAGTTGGATCCTTCTTCTTTAGAGGGCAATCCATCGTTAGATGCCCTATTCCTTCGCAATACCAGCAAATGGGTCGACGTCCTGTCAGTATGATTGGTAATTTTTCCTCCCCAATGAGCATGTAGTAAGGGATGCTATCGTAAGCCTTCTTGTCGACGAAAATTTCGAAGGACCAAACTCCTGAAAATTCTTCGTGGTTTACATCCGTGATTTCACCATATTTCAAGAGGTAGGCTCCTATGTGCTCCCCCTTCACATGGAAGGGCACATTAAAAAAAGAAACTGAGGAGCGTCTTCTTCCCATGTATTCCGTGCGTAGAATATAATCCGGGGTAATAATAGGAGTTAAGGACAGTTTGTTGCATGTGTCCTCATCTGGAAACAAAGCCGACCATGTGTTAAAACCTTTGGATTTGATCAGACGTTGAGGCTTAAATCCAACAGAGTGTAGTAGCTTTAGGATTAGTTCTGGTGTTGCTCTGATTGACTTCTTGATTTTTTTGTCCATGACAAAAAGGGAGACAGTTCTTTTCTGGATCTCCTCCAATTTAGGTAAGTCCACCAGTAAACCGGTCTCCGTGACCATGTGTACACATTTTTTTGCCTCTTCGACGAACTGTTCCACATTAATTTGAATCTTGGGTGGTTTTGACCACTCAGTTCCTTCGGACGTTGTCATTTCAGTAGTCATCTAGAAATAAAAACTAGAGACTATTGAGAGTAGAAAAAAAAAAGTGGGGAAAAAAAAAAACCAAAAAAAAAGTTGGAAGAAAAAAAAAACGTAATTCCAAATAACAAATGTCAACAGGTAACAAGGAAAAAAAAAACGGTAATGTCCAACAAGTAACAATAATAACAAGAGTAACAATAGGAAATAACAATCAAGCGCGCAATATAGACAAACCAATGACAAAGTATCCGAAAAAGAGCTTACTGAGCATTGACACTCTTCACAAAAGAGTACAGTTTTTATACTGTTAAATCCACCCCTATGCAAATTGACACCCCACCAGAGCCATCTAGTGGTTAGAGACTTCAAACAGCCAATTTGCAAAGGGGGTATAACTCAAATGGCACTTAACCACACTTATCTAAAAAGATATACTAATAAATAATATACATTTTTCCTGACATTAAGGGAAAATGGACAAATTTCTTTTCCGAGGAAAATTACAGCGTATAATGTGTTGTTTACGAGACGAAAAATTACACCCAGCACGCATGCATCGACTAGTAAAATATACGTTGGGATAACACAACAGAACTTTAAGCAACAGTCTTGCGCACACAACGCATACTGTAGACATACTAATAAAAGATTAACAAAAGTACTTGCCAGAGAAGGATGGGATTTGAAAGACAATAATATACCATATGTAATGAAATGGAAAATGTTGGAGCATTAGAAATAAAATACTCGAACAAATGCAGCCTGTGCACTATTGAAAATCTGATAATTTTACATATATCATTGTTTCACCACACAAATGCTTAAATATCTGGTCTGAGATTTTGTGGGTATGGAGAAATACCTACTTACAAACTAGATCCATAAACACAACACCAAAGCCGATCCAATGTAAGCAATAATATCCCTGGAAACTGACAGGACAATGTGGCATGCGACTAAATAACAACATTTGAATGTATGCGTGAGTATGTGTATGTGTTCGTAATATAAATAATTTGAAGCAAGTAAATGAAAAGATCATTTGCATATTAATGGAATGGTAGAATTTCCTCAGTTCGGCCGCCGAATTAATTCATGAAATGTAACAAACGTCTATGTTGAGTTTACTTCTAATAAATTTATTTATATACTACTACTAATTTATATTGTTTAAACTTTATGAAAGTAAATGCTGAAATACAAATAAATACATAATATATTATTATATAATTTAAATTAATTTATTTCTATATTTATCAAACAGCAATATAATAATATTTGTATATATGTATTTATGTTTGTTGAGAAGTGGTAGAGCATGCGGGAGTACATAGATAAAAGTTCATAATGTATTTTTTTAAATGTGTTATTTTATTTAGTCTATCTCTGGATAGCATTAGTCTTCAAAATGTATTATATTTATGCATTTTCTTTCTCATATTAAAATGTTGAGAACGTAGCTAGATAAAAACCAATAAACACTTTATAATAATTAAATAGGATGAGGAAAATTTAGAACATGAAATAAAACGCGACCTAAAGCTCAGCGGAAGAAATGGCGGTCTAATGTTACAAGCGCCCTCTGACGGCTCTGTCAATGAATCACCCTTGAAAGCTCATCGGAAATCTCCCATCGTTCGATCGCCGGCGATTTATTTGTTTCCTTTAGAAAAATAATTGATTTTATAATATCGTTCAAGGTATTTGAATCGATTAAATCTTGGGGAAAATTAATTGATTAGCAAAGGAATAGCCACAGTGTTCGCGTTTCGCGAAACAACACATTTAAATATCGCCAAAATGCCGAACGGATTTTATAAAGACAATGATGAGTTACAGTTATCTGCAATTAATTTGCTTTTTGTTAATTATTTCCTGCAATGATAGCTAATAAAAGAAGCATACGTGAACATACATTAATATATATATATATATATATATATATATATATATATATATATATATATATATATATATATATATATATATATATATAGTAAGCAATGAAAATATATATGGCAATCAAGCTACACAGAGGCTCCCACGTTTCATCCCCGGGGGGAATTGTCAGGCTAAATGCATGGAATTATTTTTGTCAGGTGTTTTTATATACATGGCTTGCTAGTAAACCAATCAGATTCTTTGTTGTTCCCACAGCCAATCGTTGGGCTTCCATCGAACAAAGGCTTTGTTGGTGACGCTCCTATTTTTTGTTAACAATGGATTTTCCTATATCCTGTTTCCTTTGTTTTTGGCGAATTTATTTTAACACGTGGTTTCTTGTATTTCTATTTTAGGTTTTAAATTTTAACTAATTCAGTTTTTTATTTATTTATTTATTTTTATTTATTATATATCATCCTAAGGTAAAATTATTTCTGTGTAAACAGCTGTTTGCTATTTCACTTCTAGAGTTTAATAGGTTTCGGGGATCTTTAAAATTTAGGATTTCATATTTTTCATTCAGGCATAATCTACACGGGTCGTCTAAGTTTCTACATGTACTGGCCTGTCTTACTATTTTCCATTCAATTATTTGTGAGTGTCCATTTTCTTTGAGCTCCCAATAATGGTTAGCTAGTGCTGTTTTAGTTCGACGTTCTTTGTTTTTAAATGTGCTTTTATGGTCATAGTATCTGGTCTTAACGTCTAGGGATGTGATACCCACGTAGTATTTCTTGTTATTTGGTCTTTCGTTGGCAAATATCGTTGCTTGGTATACACCACTTTTAGTTAGGCATTTATTTTGTAGTGGACAAAGTTAACGATTTATGCAGTTACATATTTTCTCTTCATTACTAACTTTTTCATTTCTATTCGGGTGGTTATTATTAGTGTTTTGTTTATTTCTATTAGTATTGTTTATATTTTTGTTCTTCGTAGTGTTATTTTTGTCATATTTTCCACTTTGTTTATTTTTTCTTCTCTATTGTTGTCTTTTAGTATTTTGTTGTTGTGTGCCTTAATTATCATTTCTAGGTTTTCACAGCAGCTGTAGGATATTTTTAGATTATTTTTATTGAATATTTTATGTAGATGGTTGGTTAAGGGGAAGTATTTTTCAATCAGATTTAGGAATTTTTTGCCTAGTTTAGTTTTTAGCATCTGGTTCTAGGGAGGGGTATAGTAGATTATATTTCTTTTTCTTTTGTTTTTATTTTTAATTTTGTTGTCATTATTGTTGTCCTGTTTTTTATATTTAATTTCGGTATTGTGGTAACCATTATTTTCTAGAGCTGTATTGTAAATGTTGATTGAGTTTTTAAAAACGCTTTCGTTGCTAGAATTGTTGATAAGCCTACTTTCGATCGAATTCGGGATATGTTTTATGATTGATGGGGGGTGATTAGACTTAGGGTGTACGTATATTGGGTTGGCGTTATCTTTTAGGTATGGTTCGTAAGTGTTTTTACTTAAGTTTAATGTGACGTCTAGAAAGTTCGTTGTTTTTATGTTAGCCATTACTTTTACTTTTAGACCTAGTTTTTTCATTTCCATATGTATAATTTTCTTGAAGTTTTCTCCCTTGACTTTCTTGGAGTCTCTTATTATCGCTAATCCATCATCTCTATAAAGGCCGATATCCTAGCTCTACTTACGTATCGAGCACTGTTGAAGTAAATACTGAAAACTGACACATAAAAAAATATATCTCCTTATAATATTTTATGTGGATGCATGAAGTACTAATATATATATATATATATATATATATATATATATATATATATATATAAAGTCAGGTTTATATTATATTCCAATAACCATGTTTTTATTTTATTATTTACATTTTTTTTTCACATTTGAAATAAACATAACATTATATATATATATATATATATATATATATATATATATATATATATATATGTATAACTATAATTATTTAATAATAAATATTTAAATATTATCTATATACGTATACGTTTCATCTTGCCGGAATCATCAGTGTAGAAATAACCATTCACGCCAGTCGCACAATCTGAACCCCGGAACCAGAGTCATATATTGAACTCCAAATCTGATATATATATATATATATATATATATATATACATATATATATATATATATATATATATATACATATATATATATATATATACATATATATATATATATATATACATATATATATATATATATATACATATATATATATACATATATATATATATATATATATATATTTATATAACACTTAAAATGAACAAAACATATAGAAATAATAGAAATAAGAAGATAAATTTATGAGTAAACACTTTAAATAATAGTTGGATAATAATATAAATTAATAAGTATATACAGAACATTGCAGATAGTTATGTAAACTGTGCAACCTTCAATGGATAACATGTTGACCTGGTAGATATATCCTGAATAAGCTTCAAATTAATTTAGATAAATAAAACATAATCATTCTTGAAGAATGTAAACTCTGAATATTAACATCTTTAACCACTATCTTATCGGTGTATTAGTGTTATATAAATAAATAGCATTGTTTGATTGTTTAGATTAGATAGTTCACATTTTAGTTTTATATTCACAACGTTTCGGTCGAATTAACCTCCGACCGTTTTTAGGTGTAACTTTTCGAAATTAAGAACCGAAAAGTCTAATTTGGGAATCTCGATGCCAAACTGTTTTATTTATTTATTTATTTATTTATTTTTTACTAATAGGTCACCGCTTATAAAGGCCTTAATCCAGTCTCTTACATGGCCACGAATCGTATACATTTCATTTGATGCAAATACAAAAAAATATACATAGGTGAGACATTCCCCTAATTCAAAGTTACACTAGCAGAACACCGAAAGCCGTAAGACTGTGTGATATTTGAAAGTCACATATAGGAACCAATTTACCCATGTAAGATGAAGGACAAATACAGTAAGAGAAGAACAGTGGAAGGTAAGACGTTTCAAAGAATATGCGCATGTGTTGGGCGACGATGCCCTCCTATGTAGACTTATTATTGAATTGAAAACAGTATGGGAAACAATGCCTATAAATCGTAGATTAGAACATCAATTACAATTATATAGTTAAATGATATTAATACTACAC
Source organism: Sepiola atlantica (assembly GCA_963556195.1). NCBI lineage: Eukaryota > Metazoa > Mollusca > Cephalopoda > Sepiida > Sepiolidae > Sepiola > Sepiola atlantica. The sequence continues at coordinate 55,601,826 of OY744518.1, forward strand.
ACCTACTCACATACACAAAATAAGGTGTAAGGCTCCCATAATTCATAATAACATTGTCCACATTGGTAAACAATCAGTCAACATACCGTCGGTTGACAATCAGTTCAAAGTGACCGTTTTCTTTAAAGGCACAATCTTTACCACACACTTGATAATAACTAAGAATCACATAGAATTAACATTTCTACCAGGTCGTTGTTGACGGAATGAGATACACTACCTCGTGGTTTAAATATAGGGTTCAGTTGAAAATAGCGTACAAGATCCCATGTTCGACCATGAAGTTCTCACGTTCGTAAAGATGCACTTGAAAACAATCGGAGGTTACATCAGCTGAAAGTTTGTAGATATAACAACCAAATGAGAATAATAATCCGAATAATCCAATTCATCAACCTTCATCTAAAAACTTCGCAAACACAAATAAAAACGATTCTAAAAATTATAATATATAATGTATAATTCTTTCAATCCCAATTGGTAAATACTATAATAGCATTTTATCATTGAGACTCAAAAATATAGCTGGCTCTTGCAAAGGGAGATCACCACTACTTCACTTAGTTGTATCCGTAATTGGTTTTCTGAAATATTCTTTTCCATTGAACATTAATATTTACATTACACCTGCTTTCCCCTAAATCTGACATGTACATCGATGAAGGGAGAATGATCAGAGTTAAGAAAAACTAAGAAAACCGAATATTTTGCTTGTTCATAAACTATTTTCGGCGATGTAAAATTTCGTCGGCAGCTGTGTTAATGTCTACCTCTGCATAAATGTGTAATATAGTAAGGTAGGCATATCTCTCTCTACTGTTTATATCCTTCTCCCTCTCTCTCTCTCTCTCTCTCTCTCTCTCTCTCTCTCTCTCTCTCTATATATATATATATATATATATATATATATATATATATATATATGAATATAAGCGTTTGGTACATAGGGCCGTTATGATCTGTTCCTCTAGTAGATTAGATTCGGAACTGAATAGGATTAAGGAAATATTAATTAATAGTAAAAAACTGGGCAAGCAGATTGTTGAAAGCATTATTAATTGCTTCTATACAAGTTATAGCAATGTTATTTACCCAATTTAAATGCTAGTGTGATGCTGGCTTGTTAGGGTGTACTTCCTTGCATTTGCAGACCCGCATAAACCAGCACGTTTCATCTCGAATTCAGCAGGGGAGGGGAGGATCCCTGTATCACCTTTCCTCTGAGACTTTGAACTCTGCTATTAGCCAGCATATTTCTGAAAATACATAATATGCAATAGCTATAAAATAGAATGTTTCGAGGTCTTGCATAGAGCAGATTCCAAAAATCATTTGAAAAATTTAGAATCTGTTTACATCGCCATTTGTAACCCTTCCTTTTGTCGACAAAAGAAATTCGTTAAAACATTAAATCTCTTTGGGGAACTTCGACACCCCCTTTATATATATATATATATATATATATATATATATATATATATATATATATATATGTATATACATATATTGTTTCTTATATATATATATATATATATATATATATATATATATGTATATATATTAGAGGAATCTGATATAATTCATTTTTTAATGAGAGGTTGTGCCTATATTATGTTCCATAAATACTTTCAAAATATTTTAAAGAGACTGAAAGTTGGGGAATATTTATTAATTAGTTTTTATATGTATATATGTATATATATATATATATAAATGCGTCGTGAGATGATATACAAGTACTATTCTGGCATTTATTTAATATTATATTGTTTAACATATGATATTTAATGATGCAATATGTTTTTAGCATGCGTTTTGCAGTAACTTAAAAAAATAACAATTAAGTTTTCATTTCAGACAGAAATTCAGAAAATATTTGTAATTATTGCATTTTTCGGTGTCTAGATATTATTTGCAAGTTCTCAAATTCAGCTTAATTTTTTTTTTTTGTCTGGTGCTTCGAACAGGCGTGTTCAGGCTTGCTGGTTGTTCAACTCGCCCCGGCTGATGTGAGGATCCTGTGAGACAAAGGAACCGCACCAGCATGTGCTTGCATGTGCACGATAGAATTGGTGTCGGCTTGCCTGCACGCCGTGTATCCGACAATTTGGGGTTGGTCCGGGATATTAGCGAGGTAGGCATCAAGAGAGCGCTTAAATTGTTCCACAGCAGCATTTTTTATATCCCGAATACACCTAGGCATGGCATTGAAGAGTTGTGACCCCTGTACAGGTAAGCTCGTTTCAAAAATGGTTCGTATTTTCCCACCAGTTTTTAGCGAGGGAACAATACAGTGCCTCCCGCGGCGTTCATTGTCTCGGGCTTGAATGTGGCCATTAATGTTCGGTACCTTTCCTTCCAATATCTTCCAGATGTAAATTATCCGGTACCTTTCACGTCGTCTTTGCAGCGAGAACATTTTTGTCTTCTTCAGACATGACCAGTAGTTCCGATCAGCTTGAATTTTCCGTAGAAAGGACCACTGAATGGCTTCAAGCTTTTGGATGAGCCTAGGGCTACTTGGGTTCCACAAGACAGAACAGTATTCCAAAACTGGAATGACCAAGGATTTATACAGCGTGACCATTGCACGATATTCTCTGGTTTTAAATGTCCTCAGGATCCAGGCAATGAGGTTCTTGGCTTTTTCCACAACTTTGTTTATTTGATTGATAAAAAGACAATCACTAGACATAGATACACCGAGGTCCTTTACTTCTTGCTTTATGTTTATCATTTTTCCTGACGGAGTGTGGTATGATATCTCGCTTTTTAGCTGGTCGTTATTACCATAGCGGAGAAGCTCAAATTTCACGTCATTTAGCTCCATGTTATTGTCCTCCGTCCATTTGTAGATCTGATCGAGATCCTTTTGAAACAACACAGCATCCTCGGGAGACCGAACGGATTTTGTGGCCCTTGTATCATCGGCGAATGACCTGACTATTGACATGGCGATATCTTCATCAATGTCCCCAATAAGGGTTAGGAAGATTATGGGTCCCAATACACTTCCCTGGGAACTCCAGAAATGACAGGTTGTGGCTTCGAGGTTGCACCATCAACCATAACTGTTTGGAGGCGATTACTCAGGAAGGATTCGATCCATTTGAAGATGCTTCCACGAATGCCAAGATCAAATATTTTCTGCAGAACTATTTTGTGGTCAACTTTGTCAAAAGCTTTGGCAAAATCTAAGTAGACAACATCTGCGTTAGCGCCATCATCAAGAATTGATAGAATGGTGTCAAACTGCTCAAGGAGTTGACTTAAACAAGATCTTCCAGATCTCATCCCATGCTGACTGTCATTGAACAGGTTATTTTCATTCATGTGTCTAACTATGTGTTTCCGTATGACTTTCTCAAAAAGTTTAATGAGGTGGGAGGTCAAAGCTATTGGTCTATAATTGGCAGCCACCGACTTGCTTCCACCTTTGTGAATGGGTGTAATAAGAGAATTCTTTAGTTTGCTTGGAACGACCTCTTCTTCAAGACTTTTCGTCCATAGAAATACGAGAGCATGGACCAAATGGGCCCTGCAGTTTTTCAGTAGTAATGCAGGAAAGCCGTCAGGACCCGCAGCAGCTGACGGAGAGAGTTCATCAATTGCAAGCTCAAAATCGGCTGCAGTTAGAGTAACAGTTGACAGTATAGAACTTATATCAAAAGTGCGATTATGTGAAGCTTGACTGCTTTGCATTGGTTTGCTAAAAACGTCTGTGTATTGTTTTGACAAAATTTCTGCCATCTCAGTACTGTTACCAGTAAGAACACCATTCTGGTCCACCAATGGACCAACTTTTGTCTTGACTTTGGACTTTTTCTTGACATATGAAAAGAAATATTTTGAATTACTTTTAATGGAGTTGACAGCCTTTCCCTCCATAAAAGCGTTAGAGTCAGCAAAAGACTTCTGCAGTTTCCTTTCAATATCCAAACATTCCTTGGACAGTTTGGAAATAACAGCAGGCGATGACACTTTCAAAAGACGCTTTTTTATCTTCCGTCTTCTTTTAGAAAGTGAGTGACGGTATCTTACCACCTTGGGCGTTCTTTTCTCGCATTCTGATTTACGCAATGGCACATGCTTGCAGCAGGCAGTGTAGACAATTAAATAAAAAGTGTTCAGCATTGCAGATGCACCCATGTCTCTTAATGAGTCTTCCCAATCAGCATGGCTTAGCTCCTTTGAAAGAGCAGTCCAATCGACTTCCTCGCTGAAAAAGTTTAGTGCATTGAACATTGTTCTTGGTGCACGATTATTCAATACCTCACTTTTATATTTAACTTTATATGTTGTTTGAAGCTGGATGAGACTGTGGTGAGATGTGCTTTGCAGTAAGGGTACATTGATGCTCTCATGAATCAAATCAGAATTATTGGTGAAAACAAGATCAAGGATATTCCCATCTTTGTGCGTGGGAGACAGCACATGCTGTGACAAAAAAAGCTCATTGCAGAATTCGTTCAGTGAATTTATCATCAATCGCTCAGCATTTGATGCTCCTGGAATAGCCTGTCCATCAGGCCAAGATACGTGAGGGAGATTAAAATCTCCACCGACAATGATATCTGGAGCAGGGTTTATTGTTGATAATATATGTTTGACTTTATTAAGAGGAGAACTAAAATCATTTGGTGTGGATGGGTGTCCATGGTAGCTGTCATCAGGTTGTCTATAAGTAACAAGAATGGCTAAATCTTCATAGGAGGAGTAAAGGCATAACATCTGCACACATTCAGACGCATGAGAAAAAATTACATTACAGGAACATCCAATATCATCACGGACATAAAGAGCAACACCGCCGGTGTGCCTTCCACGTGTTTTGGCTTTTCTTGATGTGTCGCATCGGAAGAGTGTAAAACCTTCTATTTCAAGTTCAGCATCTCTGTGCGAATTTAACCAAGTTTCCGATAAGCCAATAAAAAGAGAATTGTCACTGTTAAGTTCATTTTTGATAAACGGTACTTTGCTTGGAACGGTCTGAGGACAAAGACCTTGAATATTTACAAAAGCAAAGTTATTTAAGAGTGGTGAACTGGATTCACCAAATTCATTCTGGGTCGAGGGAATTCTTGATAGTCCACCAGATTTATTCTGGGCCGAGTGAGTTGTTGGTTCGGAATCATAAACATTGGTTGATGGATTTGATTGGGAACTTCGGCTGGCTGTTGCCACGTGAATTGCATTGGCATTCGAGGAGTTGGCACATCTTGTTGTTGGTTGTGTAGTGCGTTGATTTGATTCGACACCAACAATATCCTCTGGTCCAAAGTGTGGAGGATTTCCGCCTTCAATAGGCGGATCACTTCTAAAAAATTGCACGTATCTCTTCCATTCTCTCGAGGTGTGGATATAACTGGGGACGAATTCTCAACTGACTCCTGACTCGTGGTTGGGACGGAGTTGCGCTGTGAAATTTCCCTTGCTTGTTCATTCCTAGTCGAGATTGGTTGGCGTCTAGTACCCTTAACATGGTTGTAAGTGCATGATTCGTTCAGACACTCTCCTCTTCTCAGAGAATCCTTGCACATTTTCGGGTGAAAATCTTTACATGCTTTCCCAAGGTTACAGCCTCTTGGTTGGCGTGTCGCATACTTTGCATATTTCGGGCAGACCTTGGGGTGTTTAAATTTACATTCTCTTCCTTTAATACCATGTTTACAGTTCCCATTTCTGAAGAAACGACAAATTGATACGTTTTCCTTTGGCCGCTCGTTCCTGTCTGAATCATCAGTGACTGACTGTTCATTGACAGTGGTAGTAATGAGGGCCTCAGGTGGGGGCGCGCCATTGGAAGGAAGGTGATTGTTTACAGTGGGTGGAACAGATTCAGTCTCGGTGGCTGAAACAGGTATAGTGGCTGAAACAGGTTCAGTGACAGTCAACTCGCACTTGGAGACATCTGTGTCAGGAGAAGGAAGCGGTTCTTGGGATAATTTAAAAGTCACTTTAGGCTTCGCACCTGTTTCTTTTGATTTTGATTTTAATTTAGTTTTCCTGTTCCCTGACTCCTCATTTGGAATTGTACTATCCTTACATACATGACATATGTAGTACAAAGAGGACAGACAGAGGGGATTGCATAACAGTTTAAATTTATCTGGACTCAGCCCATCATATTCTGTGTTATTCACGTTACCCGCCAGTTGTACCCAACACTTCCTATGTACCCCCTGTCCACAAATAGAACACTCTAGGAGGGGAATTTCGGACAACCCAATCTGATAGCGTTCATGGCACAAGGGACAGTTTTCAGGGAGCAAATTCTGAATACGGCGTATGATCAAGTGAGCAAGGGATTTTTTGGTTTTGATATCATTATTTGGAATTTGTAGAAATAGTGCGGTATCGCGCAATGACTGAAGTTTTTCTCGCTCGAACTCCCTTTCAAGCTGAATTAGACTCTTTTCATACTGGTATATGCGGAGGCAAAATTTTACAGAGTCACTTGGGGCATTGACACAGAGTTCCACAATTAGATTTTCAACTTCGGATTTTGCAGTTGGCAAATCATTCTCCAACGGATCAGGGTGCAGGCAAACCGACTCACTCGAGTTTAAGTCTGGGGTATCAGCACTCATAGTTACAGAGAAAAGGCAGTGGAACAAAACAGAGACAATAGAAAATCAAGATTGCAGACTGAAGATGTGCAGGGAACTCTAACTGGAAACAAAACTTTAGTAGCACAGCAGAGAGATCACACATTCAATTCAAAGAGTAGTATTTCAAAAAGCGTTGCCACCTTGTCAACGAATTCTAGTTTAAGTGTTACCTAGAAATCCTTATAGCATTTAGGCATCAACTTGCTTGCAAAAAAGACACGATGAAAAAAACTGCATAATAAAGGAAATGTATGATGGATAGTTTCGCTTCAAATTTCAAAGGATTTAAAAAAGAAATCATCAATCAATCAAGAAATATGTCAGAATGGAATTGAACCGAGAAAAAAGAAGTCTCAAGCTAAATCAAGGACTGTAAAAATAGAGATTTGTCACATATCCTAAGATAAATCATTTGAAATCCGTATGTCAGTAGTTCAATTATTTTTCGAACCAGCTTTCACCTTTGATGGGACTCATGGATAGGCGCAAGGTTGGGTCTGTAAGCAATATTATTCCAGACAATTTGTTAAACTGCTACAATGTGGGTGGAATCATGATATGGGATGATATTCTTGGCAGTGAGCTTGTCGGTTCTTTTAAAGTCGAGGACGGAGTGACAATGAACTCTTCAAGTTAATGCGTTTTCCTAGAGCAACATCTCTTTGAATGGCTGGATAAACAATTTTTAGGCAAACGTAAATCGTTGATATTTATGCAAGACGCACCAAGTTACACATCAAAGTTCACCTAAACATTATTACAAGAACAAAGCATTTGTAGGGGGTTCGTACATTGATTGTCCCTCTTTCAATTGCTGTGGCATAAATCCAATTGAGAACCTATGGAGTACCCTTAACATAGATGTTTATTCCAATGGTAGACAATTATGACACGTATGAACTCTGGCAAGCAGTAAAAATGGTTGCAAATAACTTATCAGTTGCAACGATAGCAAACAGAACATTGGCTATCGATAACCGACTGTTAAAAGTTATTAAAAAGAAATGAGATTCAGTCAGTAAATGATGCCCCACTTTCCTTTGTACTTCTGTTAATTTACCTGAATTTTGTTATATTCTTATTGTATACCATAATCTAGAATTAAGTAACATTATTGTGTCCAAAGCTGTACTTGCAAATCAAATATTTACACTAAAATTGGTTTATTTTATCAATCACATAAGATCTTTTAAAATTACAACAATAGCAATACTCTATCACTTTGCATGTACATTAAACATCGTATATAGAATATATATAACAAGTTATATGAAAGTTAAATTAAATTAATTTCAAATAATCTCTAGACGTACTTTATATATTTATTTGAGCATGCATCCGGATGCATAAGTATTTTTATATATATGTGTGTTTGCGTAGTATTACATACTGTCAGTTAGATGGTCAATGTAGCTATGCCTTTCTTGTAAATATATTATATCGTGCGAATCAATATTTACCACTGTTGTTGAATATCACTACTCTCAGATGATGTTCAACATGAATCCAGTAGAATCACCATCTATTTGATATCTTCGTTAAAAAAAGATAAGAGCATTTCGATTGAAAACTATTAAAATTATGATAGTTGAATGTTTTATATAAGTTTATGGTTACACAATTTACAGAAGGATTCATTGAGTGGAAACATTAACATGTTCATGAAAGTCGAGTAACTTATGAATATATTTGCTACACAAAAAATTTAGAATTGCGCAATATCGGATAAAATATTTACCAAATGTATTGCAAAGCAATGTTTCTGAATTTATACTTCATATATATATATATATATATATATATATATATATATATATATATATATATATATATATATATATTAATTGTTGTAGGTGAAAAGTATCCCGTAAACTATATATATATATATACATATATATATATGCATATGTATATGTATGTGTATAATTATTCAATAATACACATTTTAATTATTTTATACATACCTACAAGTTTCATCCTTGCAGAATCATCAGTGTAACTGTTCAAACCAATCGCACGATTCGAAACCCTAAACAAGAGTCACCTTTAATTCCAATTCCGAACGCTTCAACAAATGAGGTTAATTTCAACCTTTACACGACATAATGAGAAATAAATACTATTAATGCCAAGCAGGCGGGCATCTATAGTCAGCCGTTATATCAGTGTTCAACAGAAAAAAACGTGTATTTATAGCTTAGATTAAACGGCTTGTATTATTTCTCATTAAAAGACCCGGCCGAAAAGGGCCTACAAATAATATTTTAATTATTATCTATATATATTCTCAGGAGTATTATTTACCTATGACAATTCAAATTTTAATTTAAATATGACCATGTATATATAACTAAAACCTCCGACAAATCTATTGGCATAAAAGTTTAACTGTTTAACTGACCCGTACTAATCAAATTTTGTCCGGACGTTCCAGGTAGCAATATTTAATTTAATGTTCTTTTTAGCATAAATTTCATGTTTTTCTTTTGTTTCTCCAGCAGAAATTAACAATTGTCGGTCGCAGTTAGCTGACCAGCTTAATAAAGAACGGACGATGTTTAGGTCACCTTTTCTAAACCCCCTCCTATGACCTGGGTGGATAGCACTGTTCCCCAAAAGGCCTGCACAATCTCAAAAAAGCCCCAGCAAAGCTAGTTGCTGTACCTCAACTCACTAGCAACGTTAATATAAGCTTTAAGCCGCTTGTGTGCAGGTTTGTGACTGTAATCTTCCAACTTGTTAGGTCTATACATGTCGTCCTGTCTCTCTCATCAAAGGACTTATGAAGAAGATATATCTGTACAAAACGATCTCAATGATAAATGCTTGTACTATTAATATATCAGCCTCTGCTAATCTACAGTTAGGATCCAGTGACAAGCAGCTGTAAGATGACTGATAACTGTATCAGCCGCAGGTTTTCCTGAGTGTCCTTCTCACAAAAAGCAATGATTTGTCGAAATATACTTTTAGCCACAGAGGTCAGGCCACCACTAGCCGCAAAATACTAGACAGATGCATCATGGATTTGGACACGAGGTCCTTGCAGTATACATGACAGGGCGGCTTCCGAGTACTATGCCTAGGAAAAGAGCACCCGTGATTTTGTCCTGCACCGCTGATTTAATATTCGCAGCTAACCTTAATATCTAAAAGCCGTTCCCTTATCTAAAACCTGCGGGAGCCGGTAGATGAAGGTTTACAGCATCTGGTATTCTTAAGCTGTCACCCATCTAAGTATTGCCCAGGATCTACGTTTCTTAACTTCGGTGATCGAACGAGAACCAGTTTTTCACTCTTTGATATTTACTGTTCTTAAAAATATTAGGAACAGCTGTATGTATCCCTACTGATGATTCTTAACTATGATGAACCATATATATATATATATATATATATATATATATATATATATATATATATATATATATATATATATATATGTATATATATTGATATTAAAATAATATTTATTAAAATAATAATTAATTATATATACATATATATTGCTTAATTAGGGTCTAATAACTATGGATAAATTTCATGCTAAACGTAAATATTTGAATTTGTAAATGAGAGGTTGTGAAATTGATTTTTATAGGTCCTTTATTATATAAATTGACTATTGACGGTAAAAGGTAAAAGGTAACAGGAACCATAAGGGGGTGGGTTTCTTGCCTGTCGTTTACGGTGCTCTAATGCGTAGGAATTTGATTTTTTATTCCCTTTGACTATCAATTGACACATAATGTTACATTACGCTTACAGAGGTCATCCTCTCATTTATAAACAGAATGCCCGTAATAATTCTTTACTATACCCAAAGAGACTAACATTTTAGTGAGTATATATTAATTGATATCTAATATCTATGGTTAAAATTTCATCAAAATCGGTGGCATCTTAATTCTCACGAAAAACTTCGAGCCCCATTACCCTTTACACCAACCAAATGAAACTAAATATAGCCCAGATTACTCACCCTTACCCAAAGCAGGTTTTTATTTGTTTCCGAGTTAAACCCACACAAACATATATATATATATATATATATATATATATATATATATATATATATATATATATATATATATATATATATATATATATATATATATATGTATGTATATATATATATATATATATATATATATATATATACACACCTTACATTATATAGAATAACTTTTGAAAAAGAAATAATGATATGCCATTTTCGAACTCAAATGCGTCTGTGTCAAACCTAATCATTTCCTCGGGTAAAAGCGATACAGAAAATGAAGGGAAAAACAACTCATATTGGCCCTAAGAAAATCATAAAAGAAGAACATGAATGAAATCAAGTGAACAGGGATTTGTTGGCTTTTAAAGTGTCACAACGGGGGATCAACAAGGGACACTTTGAGCTTGCAGTTTCCCGAAAAAACATATAAAGAAAATAAATAAATAAATGTTATTTTTATCGGAAATATCTGAAGTTAAAATTATCAGCAAAAACTGAACGCTTTAAATTATTATGAAATTTATTTTTGTTTTACTTTTAAGAATTTCCTGTCTTTAAGCCAGTTTTCAGTTCAAACTTTTGGTTCAATTTTCAATTTGCACGTTTCTTTAGATTTATTACTTGCGGAACCTGGGCCTGGGCGTTGTCCTAGAAAATTGAACCACTCAAGAATGTGATGCTCCCATATCTGAACCCCATATAAGTATTTTTACTCGATTTTCTAATTAGCTATAAATTGTAGTATTCTGTTTATAAATGAGGTATTAATGCCTGAGAGGATGGCCTCTGTAAGCGTAACGTAACGTTATGTGCTAATTTATAGTCTAAGGGAATAGAAAAATCAAATTCCCATGGATTAAAGTGCGGCAAACGACAGTCAAGAAACCCACACCCTTATGGTTCCCGTTACCATTGCGCGTTGCGATGAATTCGAACTAACGCAAAAGCGCCGTTTTACTCATTCTACTAACAGAAACTGTCAGCGAGTGTTCAAATATAAGACAACAAATTAAAATAAGAAAACGGCGGAAACGGGGCGCACGCAGTCGTTCTACAAGAAGCATTAAAAGTCAATTTATATAATAAAGGATCTATAAAAGTCAATTTCAACCGAAAGTATCCCTATCGTCGACGCTCTCTCATGGTTAAGAATGCCTAAGTATGTTGACAATAAATCCATTTGCTCCGATAAAAGGTAGTAATGCCTGGGAAGAAGGTATTCTTTGACTTTTGTTTTTATCACGAATGTATTTAAAAACGGATTCAACGCTTATTTGGGAAATAAATTATGATGCCAAGTGAAACCATAAGAAAAAAAACGGTAATCACTAAGAGGAAAGTCTTCAATGAATTTTGCAGTCATTTCTAAGTATGAAAGTAATTTAAAGAAATAATAAATCGAATTGTAAGCCCAGGCTGGAACGCCTATTTTTAAAATTAAGTATAATTCAGGGTGGCAATATAACAATACCTGAAAATTGCGTGCGCAGCGGTCATATCAGAATTGTAACAAGTAAATTTAAGCTTAAAGAACTATGAAAATCAATTACGGTCGAAAGTGTCCTACTCTGTCCTGTTGGCCCTTTCCAAAGGATAAGAACGCATCAGTTGACAGGTCAAAAAACTTTGTCCCCCATCCCAGAAGGATGTGGTGATGCTCGGGGAGGTAATCATGCCTTTTACACCTAGTTTAAAATACGAAAGTAATTAAAAAACGAAGTAATTGAATTGTAGGCACGGCATGTGGATGCCTATTTCGGAAACAATAATAATACACATTCACAAACCGATATTTAATTCTACAACATTTCTCGTGGCCATGACAACATGCGTGCTTCTGCGAAGTGGACGCGATAGTAAGTGACAACGAAATAGCAGGCGAATTAGATAATGAAAATCGCCATTCCATAGAAAGTCGTCTGGTTTTATTGATAAATCTTCCGTTATGAAGCGAAGGTTTAATCTCGTTTTTAAATCGTCACATTAGGAAAGTAGAAAAAGTAAAATACTTTGTTAAATGTTTGTTACCGAATTATTTATTAGAATGAAAGAAAAATAAATTATGAATGCTTGAAAGATGGAAGTGAACATTGAGTGGGGAATTGTGATATTAACTTCAATGACCGCTTATTGTTCAGAAATAGATGGAGACTTTCTCGGTCTGTCGCCCACGCTCTCTTTCTATCGAAAACGATATTGAAACAGATGAGTGGGATTCAGTCTCAGAATCAAAGAGCTGATCAAGTTAACACAACATTTACAGAAAAGGCTCATACAATTGTCTCTGGGATTTTAACATTAAACACCAAATGGAGAAACCTAAAAGAATGGTCTTTTACTTGTCTAGATTAATGGCACATGCTCGTTTATTTTTGAGATGTACGGTGATTGTTACAAACTAAACAATAAAATATTTGTAGAAAATCCAGTATCTTCTTTCCAATAACTGCAGACTTGTGGAACTCAATTCCTACTGACTGTTTTCCTCCTACCAATAGTTTTCCATAGAACACATTGTTATATATGCACGAAGTAAACATTCAAGCGTATATGAGTTCATTTCATTCACAGTTTTGTACTAAATTATGCTGTTGGAACATACTGTAGCAATATATTTGTGTTTAGGTTTGTTTGTGAAAATATTATTGAACGAAGTTATAAATCAGAGACATGGGATTTCATGCTGTGATAAGTAATGTCATCTTAGTTCCGCTCACGACTCCTTCTGCCAGCTGTGTCAGTTGATGGAAATAGTCAAATATCCATTGTCCGAACTCTAGTATGATCAATTAGAATACAGAATGGAAAGTATATATCAGAATCTAGGAGATGAGAATTGATAATTTGTATTATTAAATAAAACGTTCCGTTCGAAATTCTGTACAGATTCTCGAGTTCGAAATAAATATTCCAGATTCGGACAAGGCACACTTGAAGACAGCAGAAGGTTACGTCGGCTGAAACGTTGGGATAATAATATCTAAACTTAGAACAATATCGAATGGAGAAGATTCTATCGAGAAATATAGTTTAGATTTGGACACAAGATTAAGAGATAGAAATAGTAACTGGAGAATAAGACTGAGAGGATTGTGGAGGGATTCCACGTAAACGGTTGGCTGTTCGAATCCTTATGAACATTAGTGATTTCTACAAGTGTTTTACCTTTTAGTTTGTTGGTCTTAACGAAATTATGTTAACATTTCTTATTCTTTTTACATTAGATATAGATTGAAAACTGTGGGAAAATGTATAATAGGAATTAAATTAAATAAACACGTTTAATTATATAAAAGTTGTGGCTGCATCAAATCTACTCAAATTTTTAAAGATATACGTTTTTGCCTGTATTATTTGGATTATTCGAAAAACTGTTCTTATCTCAGATGTTATGTCCACAACGTTTTAGCTGATGTAACCTCCGACCTTTTTCAGGTGCATCTTGTCGAACTCCAGAATAACTGTGTCGAATTCGCGAATCTGTACAGAATTTCAAACGGAACTAATTCCCGAGTTTGACATAAAGATTCACGAGTTCTACAAGTTGCACCTGAAGAAGGCCGGAGTTTAAATTGACCGATACGAGAATGACACCCAACATAAGACCAGTTGTCCGAATAATCCAAATAATACAAATTATCAATCCTTACCTGAAAAATACCGAAACATAAGATTAAATCTCATTTAAAATAAACAACTACTTCTAATGATAATATAGACAAAAGACCCGGATAACACCGTTGCTTTTCACTAAAGGAAATTTAAAGAAAAAAGTGAGTGAAATCACAAGAGGAAATATCGTTTAAGAAAATACGAAAGGCCATTCAAATTAATATCGAAATAGTAAACGTTATAATTCGATAAGGACACCCTTTGAGAATGCCGAACCACGGCCATTATAACGGAGGGCAGAGAACTGAAAAATTACATCATGATCTAAAGTAACAAACGAGATCTGTCGCACAGTCAGACTCTGGACATGTTGATCCCTCCCTTCACTTAAAAATTCATCAAAATTTAGTAAACCAAAATATTTTAATGAAAATGTCAGTATTTATTAATTAACGATCACGGAATATAATTAACTCATTACTTTATTACAAATCTTAGAGAAAATGTATTATTTCGTTTAATTTGCGTAGGCTAGACAGCAACCATTACATTAATAATTAATAATATAATGGTTTTGTCATACATTTTTGAATTTTTCAAACATGAAAATCTTTCTTTGATTCATCCTTTAAATATGTTCATTCTTTCCGGAATGTTCTTGATTTTTTTAATCTTAAAATTAAATCAAACATGAAAGATTACAAATTCAGTAAATTAACACAATATCAATAATTCAAAATATTTTTTCATAGAATATTTATTGAAATGAATTAAAATATGTATTTTTTTGTTTTGTTTTTGAATAATTTGATAAGAGTTCTTCTACTTTCCGAAAAAATAAATGATGTTTCTTTATTTTTTAGTTTAAAAATAAATAAAACATGAAACATTACGAATTCAGTAAAGTAACAGAAGCTCAATAATTCAAAGTTATTAATTTATAAAACATTTATTGATATAAATGAAAATGTGTGATTCTTTTGTTTTTTTTTGCTAAACGAACAATTTATTGACAACATAGTAAACATTTGTAATAAATTAAAAGAGTCATGCTTCTTTTTTTGAAGGGAGGTGGAATGAACATTATTAATTAGTCTAAAATTGTATTTTCTAACCCGAAATGAAATTATAATTTATTTTGAAGACTTGAAATTCGAACTTTAATGCAATGCCTTAATTGTTCGACGCCATGTTGTAATTTTCATATTCTTTTTCGCGTTGGGCATTTATAAATAAGGAAATGCATTCGAAAAATGGAACAAGTTAACAATGATTTCCAAGTTAATGAATAATTCTTCGGAGGTAGCCGTGTTCTTGACAAGGGAATAAAGTCACATTAGCAGGAACTAGTTAACAATGATTTCCAAGTGAATGAATAATCTTATGGACTTTAGTCTACTCGGTCTGATTACTTGCTCTGGTCACCGATGAACGCATGCGCGTTATACGTTTCGGGCACTTCCGGTCCTCATTAATAGTGGTTCTTACTTTTACTATCAATGACGTCACCAGAAAAAAATTCGACTAAGTCGACAGGCCACCTTTACCATGGCCGTAACTGAACACGGAATATTCAGTGAACTTATTAAAACAGTTATTTTTTGAAAATATTTACAACTCACTGATCAGACATATATTGCATAACGATTTAGAAAGCCATGGGAAGACCTGGAAGTTTTTCTCTCGATATTATGAGTTAGAGAGCACTAGCGCGACATTAAAAGTAAAATTAACAGTAAGGGAAATACTTCAAGATTAATACAATACGATTCTAAAGAATTACATTATTTAGGTCTCCACAGAAGCTTATTTGCATTCGATTAAATAAAATATTAATATACTAAAGCACTTATATTTCTAAGTTAGAATGTGTAGAAGTATGGAATTAAATGTGCTATAGGCATGTTATATTTTATTTATTTATTGGCTATATTTTACAAAGTTAGACGAACTAAAACAGATTGAAAAGTTTCTTATACAAATGTAAAATTAATTCTTATTATAATGCAACGAAATTGTATTTCCTTTTTGAAGTAGCAAAAATATTTCGCCACAATTTATTGACCAATGTTATATATTCATATTATATGATGTAATCCGGCTTTTTAATAGACCTGCTCTTATCCAATTAAAAGCCGTTCAATCCGAACATAATTTCTAAGTTTAATTGGTACTCTATATGCATTGATCACATCTCATAAAATATTAATTACGGATGCACAATCCTTGGAAGTTTATATTAACTTGAATTTTTGTTCATTTCAATATTTATTCTATCATGTTTATCCTGGAGTTTATTCGTTTGCAATATTTTCTTTCGGTTTTTCGATAATTATCAAAGTTGTATTCATCATATGTTTTTTCTCTTTTTATCATGACGTTCCTCGCAATATGTTTGTGCACGTGGATAACATTTAAAATTATTGAAATATCTCTATTAACACACACACATACCCACATACACCCCCCATATATATATATATATATATATATATATATATATATATATATATATATATCTAGAGAGAGAGAGACAGAGAGAGAGAGAGAGAGAGAGATTAACATACACGCGTAATATATACATATAAATATAAAGCATGCATATGCATCTATATATGGATATAAATACATTAAGCATACATGTGCATATATATATATATATATATATATTTATTAAGCGTGCATGCGCATTGTATATGTGTCTGTGTGAATAGAGAGACACCAATGATTATGAGTAAGCAAACGTTTTTAAGATAGAAGTGTTTTACTTATAATTATATAACGCCATATATGGCAACATAGATTATATATTTATATATATATATATATATATATATATATATATATATATATATATATTGTGATCAGTAAGATAGTTTGAACAAAAGGTTTGTTTAAAATTGAAATGTAGTCTTAAATAAAATCACTTATTAGAACTTGGTTGCTATGTGGGTAATGCCATTATAATATGTAATACTAGCTACCTCGTGTCCCGCGTTGCCTGGGAAACTAGATTAACTGAAGAAATTTCGAACCCAAACTTTGAACCGTTGAATTATTTGCTGCTTATATCTGTACGCCAGGAACGCCGACCCAAGGATGTTAACGTAAAACAGTTTGGATGGTGGCTTGCCACCCGGACATATGGGGGAAGTTAACCTGCTTGCCTTAAATTTAGTGTTTGGACGAAGTGGGATCGTTAGCAATCCATTTAGCCGTCCCTTCCCTAAAAAGCAATTGCAAAAGAAATGGATTCATCTTGTTTTTTGATTATGACTATTCAGATTATTATGGCGACTATTTTCATCTTGGTTGTTATATTCACAACGATTCAGCCGATAAATACAACCTCCGATATTTTTCAGATAGATCGTTTGCGTATTCGGGAAACATATACCCAAATATAAACATCGTATAAAACGTTTTGAACAAAACAATAAAGATGAGAAATACACATTACCAATAGTTATTAAAAAGATTCCGAAACCTATTTCTTTAAAAAGACGCCTCAACTTTAATAAGTATATAAAAATAGATTCCGTGTTTGAAGTGGGAATCCGAAAAAGCAATCACTAAAAAAATAAATTTAATTTGTTTTTAGCCTTCTGACTATTTTAATTATAGGAACAACAATTTTCATTTTTAAAATTATATTTACAACGTTTTGGCCGCTTAAACCTTTAATGTTTTGACAGATGCGAACTTTGGAACCTCTTACTACAAACGAGCATGTCGACGGTGAAATTATCGACAGATTTTGAATTCTGAAGACTTTTTCTTAAAGAAGATGTCTTAACTGTACAAATTAAATAAAAAAGAAGTCGTTTCCTTGTAAACGCGAGTGATTTTATAAAAGTAAACTTTGTAATGGTCAAGAAAATGTGTATATCGCTTAATAAAAAGAAATAAATGAAAAGCTTACCCAAGCAGTTTAAATATATGCGTAATGGAAGTAGAATAAAAAGTAACTAAATAACTAAGATAAAATAACAAATGCGATTAGAAAAAGTCTATTCATAGACGTTTCTCTTAATCAAGTAATATAATATTAACCGTTCGAAAACAAATGGTATTCTGGTATTCTCGAATAGTATTTATAGTCATGAAATCAAGTTCCGAAGGCAACAAAAGTAAATTATATATGTAGCTTAATATTTTTCAGATATCCTTATGGTATTTTGTCTTGTTACATAAATCGTATGACGTCGAATATGCCAAATAAATTAAAAAAATACTATGTATATGTATAATCACTGAAGCAAATACTTCAGTATTCATACATATACATAGTATTTTTTCGTTATATAGAGAATATATTGTTAATATAAAACAACTGCTATTGTTATTTTCTGTGAAACTGGTATGTGAAAGAAATCATTTTGGATAGAAAATCATAACGCCCGGAGTTTGAAGGGAGCGGTTATTATTTAGGTTTACAATGTAAAGTATGTAACATATATAATTTTCGTAAAAACTGAAATACAAACGGTGTTATTTTCAAAGAATAACCACATAAACAACAATCCAGTGATATGGGGACTGAGTAGATGTTAGCGTAAGAGTGAAACAACCTCCGATCCCCGGTGTAACGTTCTCTTTTAGAAGACACCGCTGGGACAGAAAATATAATAAAATTCGAAAAATAACGAAACAAACGCATATTTCCTGAAAATATGCATGAAGAATTTACGTAAGTTGCTGTTGGAACAGAATAAGATTTCAGGTTTTGCTATAGTGGTCAGTGAAATAGGGGACACTTTATTTTAAGGATATGTTGGTATTAAGTTACTGCAGAATTTGGCTTAAATAAAGACAGATTTATGTATTTTGTATTTTTTAAGAACATTTTCTTCGTTGAAAATATTCCTCTTTTTCTATAAATGAAACAGAATAGTGATTTTTATTTCTGTGCGTTAAATATTTAAAAGAAATCAATTTAAATGGGACGTTAACTGATTTACCTTTTACCTTATTAGTTTTAATGATACCTGAGTTGCTAGTATTATTACATCTTGTTAGTTAGCACTGTTACTGAAGTGGTTGGTTAGAATGTCTCAAATAAACATGTCAGATATCGATGAGGACTGAATCCGCTAAAAATGTATGTTTCTCTCCATGTCATAGCATATGACAGAGAATGTAGAGAGTAATAGTTGTTGGAAAATCAACCTATATTTTTGAACGACACAAAATAAAAAGGATGCTAAGCCAAGATTATTCCGTGTCATATGCTATAGCATGATACACTGAAAGCCAAATTATATATATATACTGATAACTTCGAGAGACGGCTTAGTTGACTGAATCAGTGTTTTCATATGCACTTGTGTATAATACCCCATTCCATGTCAGGCAGATATTTATATTACATAAACAAATATTTTTTTATGCTGTTACGATAGTTTTATGCGCACTAATGTAACCAGAGAATGATAACAAATAGTGAATTCGACCACAATCTCGGCGGTTAGATCGTCTAAAGATCGCGCGTGTTTGCATGACACCATGGTAATCTTATTAAAGCATATCGTTTTATATACCATATATACACACACACATATATATAGAGAGAGAGAAAGAGAGAGAGAGAGAGAGAGAGAGAGAGAAGACACAAGAGATAGATGAAAGTATTGCGTATATTGGAAAATAATATGACACCATTAAAGTAAAACAAAAATCTCTTTTTCTCTCTCAATGCCTTTCTTTTACACCAACTTTCTTTCTCTCTCTCTTTTTATCTCTCTTTCTCTGTTTATCTCTTTCTTTCTTTCTTCTCAGTATTTTTCTCTATCTCTCTTTATTTCTCTATCTCTTTTATGTATACATTTGAACACTCACACACGTATTGTCTATGTGCTAATGTTTTTGTGAGTATAGCTATCTATGTATATTGTATTCTTGTTCCATTATCCTTTATCGTTCTTCCTATTGAATATTTCTTATTCCGATCTTCTAATGCTACTTTCTATTCCTTATAAACTCTTTGCAATTGGTCTTCCGATTCATTCTTATCTTCTTTGTATATTCTGTATCATAAAAATCTTTCTGTACTAATATATACTATTTTTGACATACATATAAATGCTCCTCCTTAGAAGGTATATATATATTATTTACATTCTTACTTTCTCTACTTACACACTTAATTACATTCATACGGGGTTCGCCTTAAGTAACTATATATTTTCTTTTGTTTATAACTTTGTTGATACTTTACCATTTTTTCTATTTTATGTGTTATTCGAAAGCGGAGATTTTATATTTGTATAGTATCTTTGAACTTAAAGAGAACATTCGAGGTGCCATTGCAGTTGGAGCTATGCATTAAAGTATGCCGGCCAGTCGCTGCAAGATTAACAGATTTCATTGAGCTGCAGAGCTTTGACAAATGTTTTAATAAACGATGTTTTATGTTGAACACCTTTTTTATTTTCATATTGTATTTGCATATTTCTTTTATGCTGCATTTATTATGTCAAAATAAAATTATATACTTACTTATAACGGATCCTGTATATAATAATTTACTTACATACATATATACTACTTACATATATTACTTACATACATATATATATATATATATATATATATATATATATATATATATATTACTTGCATACATGTATACTGACATACATACACTGCTAAGTCCGATAGAGATTAAGGTACGAACATTTTTTTAGTTAATCGCGATTGTTGTGAACACTTGGCATATCCCACTGTACAGCGTGTAACCATCAGGTATTTAACTTATTATATAAGTTATATTAATTTCCTATTCTTAGACGAATTGTTATATAGTTAGTCTACACTATTATCTAATCCAAGATTAGAGGGAAGAGAAATCGGTTGATATGTTTCACTAGAATATTAGTTAAAGTGACGCAATAGTCATCAAGTATTTCGAATCAGACACGAAATCACGAATAATAGTTACATACATATTATCACACACACATACACACATACATTTGTACGTGCTATCATAATACACACACATATATACATATATATATATATATATATATATATATATATATATGCATATAAAAATGAAAACCCAAAATTATTTAGATATTCACAAACATTTCGTCTTTATTACAAGACCTTCTAAAAATAACTGATTCGAAGAAATAACATAGAAATACAATCATTTTAAATATGTGATGCGTTTGTGTTATGAAAAGAATGTATTATTTCAAACGAAACATAATCGTTAGAATTAAAAGAAAATTTGATGTGATTATAACGTATAAAGACTGTGTTTTTGTTTAACGAACCATAGCCGTTAGAGTTCAAAATGTGTGATGTGTTTATGAAGTGGAACAAGTGTTTTATTGTTAAATATCGTGGTATGTACAAAGCTTTGTTAGGAAAGTAGTATAAAATAGCAATTCTGGATCAAGATTTAAGTAGTGTTCGGTTAGTATTAATTAGCTGGAAAATTGCTTTGGTGGTACCATTGTTCAAGAATTTCGGTGAAAGAAATGGCCCTCTAAATTATGGCCGAATCTGTCTAAACCTGTTCTTCGCGAAAACATTTGAATCTGTAATAAATTTGGCGATAGTCCGCCACGGTGTTAAAGCTAAACTTCTTTTTGACACTGTGTATGGATCAAGGTAAACCCCATTCTACTGCGGATATCGTAACGGTCATCTTTGAACGCATATACCATACATTTGACAAGGCACGTGAAGCTAAGATGGTAGCGCTCGATATATCTAAAGCCTTTGACAATGTCTGGAATGAAGGTCATTTTATGAAAATTAATTCGTATAGTATAGTATTACTGGACGGATATTTAATATTATTAGACCTATCCTAGCCAAAAGAAA
The DNA here is from genome assembly GCA_963556195.1 of Sepiola atlantica. Taxonomy (NCBI): domain Eukaryota; kingdom Metazoa; phylum Mollusca; class Cephalopoda; order Sepiida; family Sepiolidae; genus Sepiola; species Sepiola atlantica. The sequence goes on from OY744518.1 coordinate 55,623,891, forward strand.
GATCCAGGTTGTCCTCGATGGCTGTAATTCTAAATAACACGGCATTTATGCGGGTGTACACCAGGGGGCGATACATGGACCGTTATTGTTCCTGATTTTCATAAACGACCTCCCTGATAAAATTGTGTAAAATATGGCTATAGTTGCTGATTACACAATAGCTGAATCCCTAGACAATGACCTCAAGTCTGTAGTTGAATGGATGGTAATACTGAATGCTCCTAAGACAATGTCCCTTTCTTTTAACAATCGTAATACACTTTTTCAACCACCGATTGCCATGGTCAATAGCACGTTACCATGGCCACCGAGAGTTTACAAGGCCAATCAACTAACTTCTTGCCCCCCTCTGACGTCACTGCATTGCGTGTCAAAACAATGGCCGTCGTAATAACAATAAGAAGGCATTTCGACTTCTCCATTCACTAAATAATCCATCAAAATTCAGGAAATCAACCAATTTTAATGAAATTTTCAGGTTTTATTAATTAATGATCACGGAATATAATAAATCCATTACTTTATTATAAAGCTTGGTGCAAATGTATTATTTCTTGTAAACAAAAAACACCTTTACTAAAGTTATCCAAAATATCAAAACATGTTGACCATACGATATTGTAAATATTTAAAACAAAGCATTAGAAAACTTTAAAAATTGCATGGAAAAGAAGAAAAGAAAGGAACACGATTCGATACATCCTGAAACTGATCTGTATTCAATATAAATTTAAAGAAAATAATAATTCATGATCAAATACTGCAAAAAACTGAATTATGAATTACAATTATTTAAACTTCTAACCCAATCAACCGTAAGTAATTCAGACTTTGAAATTTGTTTAAAAATTATACAAAAAAAAAGTTCAATGTTAACTGTTTGTTTAATAATGGAATCAAAATTCAGGAAATCAACCAATTTTAAAATAATTTCGCGCTTTTTAAAATTTCATTTAATAATTCACAAAGTTAAAATGCCTACTGCATATGTTTGAATTTTCAAAAGAGAAAGAATTACTGCAAATATGGATACACGTAATAATGTTTACACCGACTAAATATAGTGTAGTAAGTTTGAATTTTTTAAAATTATATAAAAAATCAAGTCTTAATTACTTATTCATTATTTGATAAAAAAAGTAGTGTTCCATTATTTTTTTATTACTTTTTTCGATGTCTTCAGTGTAGTATAGTTTATCTATTCTCTGTACTTTTGTAGATTAAATAAATGAAATAATACCGTCATATTTAATCAATATTTTCACAAAAAATATTAATTAAATAATGCTTTATTCAATGATAATATCGTTTATTCTTCGAGTTATACTGATTTTATTAGCAAGAGTGTAGGGGCATTTTTCGTAATATATACGAAATAGTTTTTTTAAAAAAATATTCTAAACATATACAGATCTTATTTTCATTAAAAAAAATCATCGATTTTTTTTATATATATAAAAATATACATTTAGTAAAAGTGTATTTTGTTTTTTAAAAAAATAATACATTTTCACTAAGATTTAAAAAAATGTTTCACTATATCTCCTGTGCTTGTTTATTAATAAATATTGAAAATTTCATTAAAATTGGTTGATTTCCTGAATTTTGGTGAATTTTTAAGTGAAGGGAGGGTCAAAATGTTTTTACATTTTGGGGATCGGCCTTTGATTTTGCACGTACCTATCTATACATAGAAAGATAGGAGTTGGTGATTCCATTATTAAACAAACATTTAACATTGAACTTTGTTTTTTGTATAATTTTTAAACAAATTTCAAAGTCTGAATTACTTACGGTTGATTGGGTTAGAAGTTTAAATAATTGTAATTCATAATTCAGTTTTTTGCAGTATTTGATCGTGAATTATTATTTTCTTTAAATTTATATTGAATAAAGATCAGTTTCAGGATGTATCGAATCGTGTTCCTTTCTTTTCTTCTTTTACATGCAATTTTTAAAGTTTTCTAATGCTTTGTTTTAAATATTTACAATATCGTATGGTCAACATGTTTTGGTATTTTGAATATCTTTATTAAAGGTGTTTTTTGTTTACAAGAAATAATACATTTGCACCAAGCTTTATAATAAAGTAATGGATTTATTATATTCCGTGATCATTAATTAATAAATACTGAAAATTTCATTAAAATTGGTTGATTTCCTGAATTTTGATGGATTATTTAGTGAATAGAGAAGTCGAAATGCCTTCTTATTGTTATTACTACGGTCCTTGTTTTGACACGGAATGCAGTGACGTCATTTTCTAGCTAACCGGCCTGTAGTAAGTCTCGGTGGCCATGACGTTACCCGAGGGCTAAACGTTAATATTCCTCGGCCTAAAATTCACAGTAAACATGAATTTGGGACAAATACGTAGAAACTATTGCCAATGATCCTGCAAGAAAAATATGCACCTTCTCAAACATGCCTGTATCCTATATATCTACAAAATCAGCATCCGCCTATGAATGGAGTATTGTTGTCACATCAAGGCTGATGCACAAACGACCGTCTATTTTTCTTAGATAAGGGTTCAAAAAGCGTCTTTAATCTAATAGTTCCCGCATTGTCTACCAAGCTCAATCCCGTGTCTAATCGTCGCAATGTTGCATCTCTATGCTTGTTTTACAAATACTTCAATGGAATGTGCTACGACGAACTTCCTGTTGTGGTGCCCCCATGACGTAAATACACCCGACCACCCTGACAATCCGCTAAATTCTCTCCCCTCATTTCGAAGGTCCCAAGATTCCATAGGGCTTTCTACTTTAATAGCTTATTTACTCAAACTGCTTGCTTTTGGAATTTCATCTCAGCTCCCTATTTCCTTGACTGTACCAACATGGAGACATTTAAATATAATGTGAACAAACATTTTGCTTAAAAACTCCTCACTCACGGTGTCCCCTGTAAATATGGCCCCTAATTCTCAGTAGCCCGTTACGTCTCAGTGGTAATGCACCTTGTTTCGGGTCAAAAGTTTTTTTTTAAAAGTATGTTTCACAATATTGCTTTATTTCGTTTTTCGTTTCGGAAAAAGTTTGTGAAATCTATAGAACATTTATAATTTTTTTGATTTTGATAAAAAAAAGACCATCAGAAAAAATGAAAAAATAAAAGGTATAATCAAACAGACGAATTCTGTTATTTTAAACAATGTTTACATAAATAAAAAATGCTGCCTAAATACGCACACACACTATATACGAAGGGCTTTCAATAAGTAATGACCCTGACCCATTTACCATAGCAGTAGATTAATGAAACTTGGCACATTTATTAGTCTTTCTCTACATAGGAACCACTCAGAGTTATGCATTTCTCCCATCGTTTCATGCAACTCTGAACACCGTTTGGTTCTCCAACCACGTCGTAACTTCAGAAATCAAGGCTGCATCATCTGGGAAACGCTTTCCTTTCAAATACACCTTCATGGCTGGGAAGAGATGAAAGTCAAAGGGTGCAAGGTCAGGAGAGTAAGGGGATGGGGGATTTCATAGCCTCACGCCCGTCTTCTGATCTGGCCACATGCGAGTTGTCGACCGGTGCATTGTGTGCAGGAGTGGGATACCGTTGCTGATCTTGCCCGTCTCTTGATTTTCATAGCTTCTCTTAATTTCATCAAAAATGAAGCGTAATAGGCTCCTGTAATTGTGGTACCCTTTGCCAGGATATCTATCATCACTACTCCGTCCTGGTGCCAGAAGACTGAGCATGACCTTGCGAGCGGAGGGCTGCACCCTTGCCTTCTTTGGAGGTGGTGAGTCTAAGTGCTTCCACTGCATTGACTGGGCTTTGATAGACCCAAGTTTAATCTTGTGCTATCAGTCTTTTGAAAAACCTTGACTCATCTTCTTGGCACATCTCCAAATTCATCCTCTAGCACTCGAAGCGTTCTTGCTTCTGGAAAGGTATGAGCAACCTGGGAATCCATCTGGCAGACACCTTATGCATATGCAAACGGTCATGAATGAAAGTTTCCACAGACCCTGTACTAATCTTGACATATTAGGCTATTTGGCGAATAGTAATGCGTTAGTCTCCTAAAATGGCAGTCTCAACTTGACGGACAGATGTCTCATCAATGGCAGAAGAGGGACGACCAGCTCTGGGAGCTGTTTCCACAGACTTCCGGCCATGTTTGAATTCACGATGCCAGCATTTTACAAGGTCATATGATAGGGCATCACCACCATAAGTTTCTGTCATTTCATCAAAAGTCTCCTTTGGTGTGCGTCCTTTCAAATACAAAAACCGGATCACTGCGCGGCACTCCACTGGCTCCATTTCACACCTGACTCAGTTCAAACACCTGTAAATCAGAAACCACAATTCGTTCAGAGCTGTTATTTGCAACATAACCCATACAGATATACATCATTACACATGCAAAATATCATCTAGATCAGACAACTGGAAGTTGGTCAGGGGCATAACTTATTGAACGCCCCTCGTATATACACACACATAAATAAATATATATATATATATATATATTTATATATATATAAATTTAAGATATTAAACTGACACAAAGACAAAACCAACTATATATATATACATATATATATACATATATATATGTATATATATACATATACATATATATATGTATATATTTATATATACATATATATATATATATGTATATATTTATATATATATATATATATATATATATATATATATATATATATACATACGAGCATATCCAACGTAAGCGTGCGCATAATGAAGACATCTCGACGCATTATTTACTCATATATCGATATAATGGCCCCCAATTCTCAACGCTGTTATTGCGATTTACCTCGGCAGCAATTGAACGCCTTTTTTCAACATCCAGGCAATCTTCTCTCTGTAGATTTATTGGATTTGTTTAGTTTTTTTTTCAGTCATTTCCCCGCTATTTCCGACGAAGGTCTCCTCTTTCAACGATTAGAACGTGAATGAACACAACATAATCAATTTGAACAACAACAACAACAACAAAAAAGAACCACGTTATTCTAGTTGAATGACTGTCGTGGAAAGAAGATGCCCTCTACATCATGTTTAGTTTCCGTCTCTTTTTCTTATTGTTTTTACATTCCCCGCTTGTACTTTTACTTATCTGTTTGTTATCTGCCTATGCTGTTCTTCATTTCTTTCGGTGATTTGCCCGCTTTATTTGGTTTAGACACGAGAGCTTTTCTTTTATTTGTAACTAGCAATGCCTATCCGGACTTGCTCGTCAGTTATTTTACTTTCGATTTTGTTTCCCCTTTTTTTAAAAGTAGACCCTTCCATTTTTTACCAAATTATTATTTTTGTAAATAGTATTTTTAAAACCTTTGTTCGCCCCCCCCCCAAACAAAGTATGTTTCCACTGAAGCGTAAGAGGATACTGTGATATGAGCCAGAATCATAGGAGGTAACCTGAGTGGTGATTTGACCAGCAAGATGTTTGTTCACATTACATTTAAATGTCTGCATGTTGGTACAGGCGGGGGAAAAGAAATAAGGGAAGACATTCCAAAGGTAAACGCCTTGAGAACAGAAGCTGTTAGAGTAGAAAATCAAGGGACGACCTCTACAGAGAAGGGGTGGGTTTTGCTGCTAGTCGATCAAGTTGAGAATGGTGAAGTTGAAGGGGTAAAAGGGTAATAAGTTCATCGGAGCACATTCCGTGGAAGTACTTGTAAAACAAGTAGAGCAATGCAACACCGTGACGATGCGGTAGGAGTAAGAACTTCACAGCTAGTACGGAACCTATTAGGCTAGAAATATTTTTGGCACCCTGTTCAATAGGGAGAGGCAAGCATTTGATGCAGTAGCCTAGATGTGGCAATAATTCTTCATGCATGGCTTTAGTGAGATATAGGATACTAGCATAGATGATAAGATTTCTAGCCCTGTAAAAAGTAGTCTACCTTACTTTGCGGCTAACTTGGCAGCATCTTCTATGTATTTATTATACTTGATGTTTCCTGAAGCTGTCAAGCCGAGGTGTTTAAACGTTGGACTCCTAAGAAGGTTTCTATCAGCCATGACAATCAATGATTGAAAAGGTGTCTTATAGTTCTTAACCTTTGTCTTGGTAGCATCAAATGTGACTATCCATTTTTGGCTCCATTCTATTACAAACTGAAGGTTATTTTCTAACCTGTCAACAATTGACTTACTCGTATGGGTGTTAGATTTACCCTCATGCCGGGAATAGAGCGTGATGTAATCAGAAAATACACCCATCTCGGACGCGACTGCACCAGATAGGTCGTTTATGAAGATCAATAATAATATAGGTTCAAGTATCGCCCCCTTGGACACACCCGCATTGATGTGATGTTATTTGGATTAACGACCGTTGAGAACTACGTGGACATTTCTTATATCTAAGAAAGATCTGGTTATATCAAATATTCGCCCAGTCGTACGGCGCGTGTTGATTTTCCTGAGAAAAGTTCATGCCATGTATTGTCAAAGGCCTTAGCGATATCTAGCGCTTCCAACCTAGTTTCATACCTTATCCAGTGAGCGGTATATATGTTCAGAGATGACCGTTAGGATATCCGCATTAGAACAGGGTGGTCTAAACCCATGCTGTTCGTCAGAGAGAAGCTTCGCATTTTCAAGGTAGTGATCTATCACAAGATTGATTAATAATTCAAATATTTTAGCGAAGAGTGGGAGGAGAATTATGGGGCGACAACTTTGCGGGTAAGTGCTTTCGCCAGAGTTCTTAAAAACTTGTACCACTGAAGACATTTTCAAACTATCAGGATTTTGAAAGTTATATTTAATTATTACGGTATAGTTTATCGATTAGTTAATTATTAATTGGGTTAAATTGTTATAAAAATATCATTAATTTTGTTAAAGTGATGCTGTTTTTATCGCTATTCTAATGTGAATAGTTTCCACAACCTTCATTCTTTTAATACATGACGATTTACTAAGAATATTACAGTCATAAATGCGTTTTATTTGACAATTGAAATGCTTCAACACTCTTTTCAAATTTCGAATGGTCACAAAATAATACATTATTTTCTCTTATTGATTAAAATAAGTAAAATGGCTGACTTGTTTACTATTAAATCAAAGTGCATTTAGTTGGATTTAATTTCGTAATTAAATTACTTTTAATAGAATCTGTAAAGTTCGTTTCTGTACTTCATGCTATTGAATGATTTATTTCAATAGATAATCGATTCGTAATACATTAATAAAATTATAATGTGAACATTACATAAAGTTGAGAATAGCACACACACTCATACACAGACACACGAGAAGTGGTAGCATAATTTTATTAAGGTAAAGATATAGTGTCGTTCCGCTCGTTAGATCATTGAGCGCGATTCTCAGCATGTTATACGATTCTGTCGTGATTATTATTGCTTGCGCCTTCGAAGTGTGCTTTAGATTAATGATTGTCTACCCTCGATTCGCTCAAAGTACAATAATATCACAATGTATTTATTGTTACTATAAATATTTACTAAGTGCCGGTGTTAGGCGCTCAACGTCCACTTATGATATATGGACCCCTACTTAGAGAATATACTGTGTAACCAGACCAATGTGTACATTCTCTTATCGTGGTACTATCGTGGCCTGAGGTGTGTATTTAGGTGTGGATGCGCAGTGGGGATATCCCGGGATAGAATACTATCGTCATAACACGGTGACAGTCACATTTTCTTTTCGAAGCAGAAGGTGACCATTGTTTTGAGATAACGTTGTTTTTAAGATTCTCAATGACTTTTCATTTACTGCTTATGTCCGAACTGGGAATATCCAATCAGATTAGGCATTAGTCATTAATTCTCTGCTGAGAATTAATTATCTTTACTTCGGGACGAATAATGTCAGCTGGAAATGGGCAAGGTATTCTTTATAAAAATAGTCTTTATTTTCTTATTACATTTCTAAAAATCCTCGAAACTCTCAGCACGCGTCTTCATTCCATGACGATTTAAAAAAAAAATCCTCTCTTTTTCGTGATGAACAAACGGAAAGAGAGACCAACAAAAAGAAAAAGACACAAGAACGAAAGTCATCATTTACTGAACGAACATGTTGACAGCTTTAACCATTAGATTCTAGTTTGCAGGTAATTTGACCTTCAGTCCACCGGTACTACAAGTCCTGGGGTATTTTCACAACAAAACTAACTCTTCACCGAAAACAGAGAGTAGAGGAGTTCTAATTGACAGTTTACTATGCCAAAACGGCAAGAGATCAATTTATATACGATATTCTGGATGAGAAAATTGTGTTATTCTCATCAGTCCTAAGTTTAGCGTTAGCCGCGAAAAAAAAAGCGCCTCTCATTTCTATGTTGCCACAAAATAACTAAACATCAATGTATTAAATAAATATGAAGATTAAATAAGTTTTCAAATTAAAAATCATACCAAGTGGACGTTTGACAGAATTTAAGTGTAGATCGGATTAATGCGAACCTTTTAACTATCTTCTTACCTTTAAAGTTTATTCAATATATTTTTCCTTTAATATTTAAAATATGGTCAACAAATACAAATAAAGATGCATCGAAAGTAGTGCGAAAATACATTATAATTATTATTAATAGTAGCAGTAGCCATAGTTGTGATTATAGTAATATAACTTTGAGCTCATATAGCACACGCGACATGCCAACGGTACTTTGGTTTGATTATTGTCAATAATTTTTGAAGCATAAGTGTTAAAATTATCATTGTTTATCAGCTATTTGAAATTGGCCGAGCGGTTAGCGACGTTAGATTTAGGTTGAAAAATACTTGTAATCCAGGGTTTCGAATCACATGACCGGTAGTGAATAGTCATATCTCTATGCTGATGAGTCCAGATTAAAAAAGGACGAAACGTATACGTACATAGATAATAAACAATAACAAATATATATAGTGACAATATATATATATATATATATATATATATATATATATATATATATGCTAAAACAATTTCATGTTCGTACGTACGTTATCACCCTCCAATCATTTTTGAAGGGGTCGCTTGATCGTTGAAGAGTCAATGTAAAAAAGCAATTTTAAAATTTCATCTGATGCCGCTGTTCTATCGAACTTGAAACTCGAACTGAAATATTTTTTCTTAGCCTTCGGGCTAGGACTAAAGTATAGCATCTGTTCTGCCTAACCGTGGTACAATAATATCGTGGGGTCTGCATTCGCGCCGGACGTCGATAGAATGGAAATATTTAAAGAGTGGCAGCAATATACTACAGATGAAGACAATAACTATGTAAATTCCACGAGTCTCGGTAGTAATATTTTTTTGTTTTTAGCATTAAAAGCAACTACAATAGTAGCAGTAGTAATAGTAATAGTAATAGTAACAGGTTACCTGCATTCTCAATGATGTTTAATACCAATTATTATTAACTGACGCTGAGTAGTTTAAGAGCTGTTACATGGCCAATAGGTAGACAGAAGGACAAACAGACAAGAAATCAGTTATCAGATAGATTTAGTCAGAATTATTTGAGTTTCTTTCCGCAAAGGAAAATATACTTAATTACAGTATGACATGAATTTATGTTTACAAGGTGTCTACTTTAAACTTCAAAAAAGATTAACATTCGCTTATTTTATTTTTATGAAGATAATTTGTCTAATAGTGAAAAAAAATAGTATTTAAAGATATATTCTGAAACTACAGTAATCATAGTAACAAGCTCTAGTCTTTCTCGCTCCTCAGCAATGTTGCATCCCTCGGCTTGTTTAACAAGTACCTCAATCGAATGTGCTCCGACGAACTTACTGAATTTGTACATGTACATGTACACGTTAATACCCCCGACCAACCTGGCGAACAGCAAAACCTCACGTCTTTACTGTAGAGGTTCCCAGATCTTGGAAGACTTCTTACTCTAATAGTTTTTTTTTCATCGGACATGAAATTACCTCGCCTTTCCCTGTTTGCCAAACAGTACCAACATGCAGACAATTAAATATAATGTGAACAAACATCGTTCTCCACAAATTCCAAGTTAGAATACCAGATATAAAAATGTGTCATCAAATGAGAATAGACCCTAACGTTTCAGTGACAATATGCCTTGTTTTGTGCGAATAAAAGTTAAAAAAAAAAAAAAATACATAAAAATAAAATTAAATCAATACTTTTCTTTTTTGAGTAAGATATCTTTTAATTATAATTGAGGTTATCTTTTTTTTTTAACTAATGAGTCACAACTTATAACACCCCAACACTACTCGAGGATAAGGGTTAATGAGATAGAGTGTGTGTCGATTGAATCATGATGTTAAGTTATTGGAAATAAACTCTGTTCAAGGAAATTCAATTTTTTGTAGTTTTCTTTTGTGTTGTTGCTTGTTTGTTTGCGTTTAACGACCTATTAATTATTATTAGGTCATACCTGGTCAAATTTTTTTTCTCGAATCAGACAGTTTTTACAGTGTTCCTTCTTCATGAAAGTATTTTAAATGTGTGGGATTTGCCTATTCATAGTGTGTGAGTGATTTTGTTTGATTTTGAATTTTGGTATGCTTTTTGCTTCTTTGCAGTTTTGAAAGATATTTCAGCTAATTTTTCAAAGAGAGTTTTTTTCAAATTGTTTGCTTGGTAATAAGGTGATTAACAATTATATGCTGGTTAATTGGTATTTCTTTTTTGTCACATATTATTTTGTTAATAATAGGTGTAAAAAATTCTACAATTTAGTTTCCTGTATAATTTTGGTTATTCAAACTACATTTCTTATCTTGAGTGTCATCATCACAACGTTTCGGCCGCTGTTACCTTCGGTCTTCTTCAGGAGTATCTCTTCAAACTCGTGAATATTTCTGTCAAACTCATGAATTTCGAATAACCAAAATTATACAAATTATCAACCTCATCTAAAAAATTCAGAAATATAATTTAATGTTTGTAAGAAACCCTATCATTTGAGAAAAAGCTATATATTTTCAAATAATGGCTTCCTATTTGTTACTTTGTAATATTAGCTGCGTATACGTACATATTTTTGCATTTTATTAATATGTTTTATTGTAAGTCTTTCATTGCAATGGTTACACCGATGTAGATTTTCTGCTCCAAGAAGATGTATGTGTGTCAGACTTATGTCGCCGATACGCATACGTGTTTATACGGTATCTTCCCTTCTGTCGATTATAATGTTTATGTTTTCAGTTCCGACTATGTGTTGATGTTCACACAATTTGCTTTGAGGAATAGTGTTTTGTGTAGTAACACCGAAAAAATATTAAGAATGATATCTATTGACATTCATAAAATAAGTCGATTTAATAGTTTATAAACTACGACTTAAATATCTGTAATCAAAAAAATTAACCAGCCGAGTAATTCGCTAAGTCTTTATTAATATTAATTATACGCAAGCTATTTTTGCATCTAATAAATTAATTCAACATTAACAAATTTTCATAGAATAGATAAGCATTGAGTCTAATTATACTAGTTAAATTTCAGAAGATCATAAACCACAATTATTATTACTAAAATGTTAACACTAAAACGGAAGAAAATATAGGATTTAAAAATTAAGTTTGATCGGAAATTTGAAAAAAAAAATGATTTTAATGTTAGCGCAAGTGTTATTGTTTTAAATTATTCCTAGTAAATTTTAATTGTTATTTAATTTTTACCATTAACGATTCAATTCCAAAAGGAAATATATGAATATTTCTTTGGATAAATGCTTCCTTTATAATTAAAAGTGTGTAAATATGATTTTATTTCAAATTGAGTAGATAAAAGATATAATTAGTTCTAATTTTATTATATTTGAACAAAATGTTTATATTTTAAAGTTTGTCTAATGATTCCTGGTGACACATATGAAGTCGGCAATATGAGTTCAATGCCACTGAAAGATATAAAGTTTTTCCATAACTTATGTAGCGCGTGTACGCACGTCAGATAATCCAACCTCTATGGACTATTTTTCAGGAGACTTTTTACGCTTGCCGTGAATGGGAAAAGCGTGGACAGCGTATAGAGATACATAAATAACGTTCACACATCAGTCCACCATCAGATGACCTAAGTGAAGCCATCTTGAGCTTAGTCAAATTTTTAACCACATATCAAGGCCAAGAGTCGCTCGAGAATAAAGGTTATATTAGACTGAAAATTATTATGAGCTGAAAAATGAGAAAAACTATGGGAGTACTAACATTTATAAATGGTATGAACCTTATTCTTATAGGGAGGTTTTTGACAATAATTTGTTAACGTTCGATTTGAAGACGATCCTGTTTCTATGATCAGGGAAACAATCCAGAAGTAATAGGTTCAGAGACAGGAATTATTTCCAAAGAAGCCCTGTTCCTGAAAATCCTGTCTGACGCTAGGCACATAGAAAGAAATATACGTCTTTTTCGATGTTGTAGAAACACGGTTTTTCGCTGCGAATGTCTTACAAAGAGGATCAAAAGATTGAGGCTCAGTTGAACATCTTCCATGGTAACAACGATCGAGAGGAGATAGACTAGGAACGTCTCTTCTGTGATAAAGGAGTTGCAGGGAAGAGAAGAGATAACCCCTCACTAGATGTTTTAAGTAGATTTTGTACTCGTCAAGGGAAGAAAGAGTGCTCTTTGCATAGCTAATAATTATAGAATAGCAGGTGTTCTAAAAACTGTCCATAAAGGTGAATAAATAAATTGGTGAGAGTCTAACCGACAACAAATTAATTCTTTGTTATTTGGATAGTTTGGTATCTTATTAAGATATACTACTTAAAATGCATTGGCTCCGCTAAGTTCTTTATTGACTATTTTTAGTTCTTTTATTCATTTGTGTGGCATCTTTTTGTTTTTGACCTCTGCATTCTTGTGTGTATTTAGCAGCCAAGTTTGCAGCAGTGTAAACAACTTACGCATAATTGATTTATATCGTCGAACTTTAGATTTCTATCTCGCCGCCATACTGATCGTTCCTTTGTTGTTAATCTTCAAATGGTTCTTTTTGTTTCTCCTGTTATCTATTATTGATTATGCGCTTTCTTCGGCGTTGCTCTTTCTTTTCACAGGAAATATATACTTTGTTGGTGCACGTTCTTGGCGGCCGTGTGGAGACCTAATCCTCGCCTTTAACGTATTGCTCGTCACCTACAGCATGCCTCGTGACCTCTTCGTCACACCAGCTCCGCAGAAAGGGCCTCGTGGAAACTAAGAGAAGCTGTACCTGATACGATTTCAGCTTAATCCTCGAAAAGCGTCTTTTACGGTTCGGCTCGCTGCACCGTGCTCAGCGTCCAGATTACCAAACAGTTTAAGGTAGCACAAAATGCATCATGGCTGCTGACCTTTGCATACTTACCTATGAACTGAGCAACTGAGGATACGTGGGTACACGTTTATGGCGTAAACAAATCATTAACCATAATTTCAATATACTTTTCGAAAAGTTTTTCACCTCCACGATAAGTCGTGTTCTCCAAGGACCCAAACAAAATTTGTACCATATTTGCTTTCATCTCATTAGAAGAAAAGCAACATTCTCTGTCCGTGTTTCTGCTTTGTGGAACAGATTACCATAGATAGTGACGATGTCTATACTATACAGGCTTAAAGTCGTTTGGGACAAAACATACAGACTGAATGTAGATGTACAAATTTTATAACTGTTCTTTTACATGACTTATTGCACCTGGTTATTTCGTGCCAATACACCTGATTTGATTTGTTTAGGTGATAAAACAAGAAATGGCGTCATGTTAAATTTAAAAGAATAAGAAAATACATCATCACAATTTTCAGAACAATCCGGATCACATATCAGCAGAAATTGACAGGAGACAAAAATGAATATATAGCTTGACAAACAAACAGAAGGGAATATGAAACATATGCAAATGTGGTGGCACCGGCATCTGTTGCTCTCAAGAAAATGGCCGTAGAAGGTCAAGGAGGATGGAAAGATACATAGGCAGAGCCACAACCAGTCCTTGATTTGAAAGATACAAAGAGTATTAGGATCCTGAAAAGGCCTATTGCTACTTAAATTCCAGAGAAAAGCAATGATCGTTATCAGCGCTAAATCAATGGGGAACACTATCTGTTGTTTTTCAATGAGCTATCATTTATTATGACTTGTGTGAAAACACTCTAGTGAATAATAATAATAATAATAATAATAATAACAACAACAACAACAACAACAACACCAACACCACCACCAACAACAACAACAGCAGCAACAACAGCAACAGCAACAACAGCAATAACAGCAACAGCAGCAGCAGCAGCAGCAACAACAACAACAACAACGACGGGCGGTACCCTGTAGAAATTCTACGATGCTTTCCACATCAATCTATATAAATTACTCTTAATAATAATGTTCTTTTGAAACAATAAATATCTGTCAGGTTCAATAATATTATGAAAAAATGCTTCTTTCTTCTTCGGTAAAAATAATTGCCATTGTCAGCTAAATATTCTTTAAAACTAAAATGGATATGTCTCATCCATATTTATTTATTTAAAATTGTAGCAATTCAATTCTTTTTGAAACAATAAATTTTCTGTCTTATTACTGTAAAAATAATTAGCACTTTAATATTTTTTCAAATCAATAAAACTATTGTCATTTTTTAAATGCATTCATTTAAAATTGTACAGATTTAACCGACAGAACGGGATCATTTGATTTGTGCACAATTCATTGTACAATAGGGCAGGTCGATTTTAGAATCGTGATGATGCGATGGCAATGATTGTTGGGGTTTGGCATGATAAATAACGACACAAAATATTTTTTCCCAAATCGTTACCGTTAATTGAGGAAACGACTTTAAAGGTTGAAAATTAGCGATTTCGCATGTGTTTTCGGTGATCAGTGAAATATTTCCAGCCATAAAAACATTCCGTACCGTTGGAGAAATAGAAATGTGTAAATATCATTTAATAAAGATTTTGTCAACTAAATTATTTACATTATTTTCCATAAATCAAATAAAAATAAATAAGGATCATAAATAATGAAAAATATTTATTTGTAAAGGCAAAATTGAGATTGTTAGTAAGTACTGTTTACTGTTTACCGATAAAAGATTACTTTATTTCTTTCTCTCGTGGAATTCAGGATTTGTGATTTTTCAGTAGAAAACAAATTAATTTAATTATCAATAACACACCATTAAACCGAAAAATGCCTTCATTTTAATGATGAAATAAAATAAATGTAATGCTTTTATTAATAGTGACGCTGGAACTTTCTTTGGGGGGTATTATTTAAATTTACACCGTTTTAAATGCGTGTTTGTTATTGTATATCGAATGTATGAAATATTGACGGCTGTTTAATTTTTATTGTAAAAATAATTAGTAATTTTGTATTTTTATGTAAGAAACTTAATTATTTGACATAGAAAGAACAAAAGCTTGTTTAATCTATATTATCTTATATTTTAAGTGTATCTGGCGTTTCAAACGCGTTTGTTTTTCTCCGTCAAGAAATATTTCCATTTTTTAGGTAAGTAAATTATTTTTGTTCTATTTTTTTTTTTCGTGTTTCAAATTAAATTTTATCAATGAAGTTTGTATTAAAATACCATAATGTTTCAGTTTTGTATCAGAAAAAACTAATTTTTGGCGCATTTTAAGTTATTACCCACTTTTTTATTTTACGGACCATTTTTTTTTCTGTGTAAAATTATCGATTATGTCGCTAGAGTAATCCGTTTTTGTTACCCAATATTTTAGATTTTAGAGTATTTTTATTTTTAGTGTGATTGTCATGAATTGGGTGATCATTTTACATTAAATGTATTTGGGAAAGTGATCCCCCACTCTAAAATCTAAAATATTAGGTGAAAAAAAAGGATTTTACCATAACTCAAACAGTATTGAGTCTGTTTAAATAGTCCTGTCATTTTAAGCCACACTTTTAGATGCAGCCTAACCCTAACCCCAACAGACTATCACTAAAGCTAACCAAAACTCCTTACCATAATTGTCAGCCATTTTTTTAAATATGAAACTAGAAGATATAAATCAAACTGTTTTAGACTTATTCATTTATTTTCTTCTTTTTTTTGCAGATAAAATGTCTGTAAAAGGACGTTCTGTTTTAACTCACAGTAAGAGTTCCAAAAGATTTACTGGTCCACCTTGTCCTTTGGATAAAACGGAACCCCCAACTTTACGACAAGTTATCCAGTTTAGTTATTTCCTTGAAAATACCTATCCCCACTTTTCAAATAGTGATATTTCCAAATTGATCGCAAAGGAAATAATCAATATTTGGCAAGCAGTGAACCCACAATTGCCTTTGTTAAGGGAATATTATATAGGGCAGAGGGTGAATGTATTTTGCTTCAAGAGGGCCAAACTGATTAACAGGAAAACTCTTACTGCACCCAAAGTGAAAATAATTAAGGAACAACTGGATAAATTATTTGATATTTCTTCATGTTGCTGCAAACTGCCTGTCTTAAGATGTGATGACTTTGCTGTAAAGTGCAATACAGAAAATTGCCAAACAAGGCATATAGTCTGCACTTGTCCTCCTAACAAGAAGGTAATATTAATTCTATGGTTGTTTTTTGTTTGAATTTTTTAAATTGAACTAATTCATGTCCCAATTTTCAATATTTAAATTAATTGAAAAATATGAATTTACTTCTGATAATCTTTCTTTTTCTAGTAAATAATATTGTGATATTTTCCTTAATATTTGTCATGTATGCTAGATCTGTTATTAAACACAAACATTTTGACATTTCAGGTTCCCATTGAAGAGAGAGAATATTTAAAAGATCAGAGAGAGAAAACAGGACCAAAAGGCAGTTTCCAACTTGGACCTATTGACAAAGATGCTGTCAAAAATACAAAAAAGATTCAGCTGAAGCAGATAAATTAGACAGGCAAATTGAGAGACAGCAACTAGATTATTCACATGTTGCTTCCTCTACATCAGAAATCTTTTCACATACATCTTCCAGTGAAGAAACAACCGATGACAGTTTTGAGCCAAGGAGACAGTCTAAGGGACCTTACAGTCTTTTAAAAGTCCCAAGATATTCTATGGAACTGATTAGAGGTGATATATCTTCTAACCTTGGGGCTTGCCTTGCTAATGCCTTTCTATTAGACTTACAACACATGGGCCTTCTTCATCCAACCATTAATTTAAAAGACATTATTATAGATAAATCAAAAATAGATAGAGAAAAGGCAAGAGTGAAAGTAACCAGCCATCAAAAACATGTCCAGGAATATGAACATCTTATCTGCATAGGAGTTGATTGCAGAGTTGATAAGGACACTTTGTATTACAAGGAAGTTACAGGGGAAAATGGTGAAAAAATGATTAAGAAAAGCAAGAGACCAGAGCGCCACTTCACATTTGCCAGAGAGATAGGAACTGCAAGTAAATATCTCACCCATAGAGTGATACCCAACATTGGTGCAACTGGTGTTCTTCTAGCAAAGGATGTTGCTGCTGTTCTAGAAGAGTACAACAGTGTAAATACCGTTAAGGCAATTCTGGTGGACAATACCAGTACAAACACTGGTTGTGAAACCGGGATGGTTACAGCTTTGGAAAAAAAACTTAACAGAAAGTTAAATACCATTGGCTGTTCACTTCATCAAAATGAACTGCCATTTAGAGCCATCTTTAAGTTAATTAATGGAACTACAAGAAGCCCTACCACTTTCACTGGTCCTTGAGGGAAACTTTGTGGAACTAATTACCAGGATTTGCCCCAGGTAGCATTTCATAATATTAGTGGTCCTCTGGATAATTTATATCTTACTGCAGAGGTAATGAATGATTTAAGTGGTGACCAGCGACTACTTTGGGAATATGCTATAGGTATTTCTACAGGGAAAGTGAACCCTAGATTTGCTGCCTGGAAGATTGGGCCTCTGAATCAATCAAGATGGCTGACTTTAGCCATCAGGTTAATGTGCTTGTGGACCAGAGGTGCCTATCCACCAGAACTCTCGGATAAATTACACACCATTATAAAATTTATAATTGAAGTAGATGCAGTTAGTTTGTTTGAGATCAAAAGGGACAATACATTTTTTAACCAACAATTGTATATCTTCAATATGACCCAGAGAGTCACGCAACAGTCGACCGAAATTCAGAATGTTGTATTAAAAAGTTTACGATACAATGCTTTTGCTTTGCTTCCGGAAAACATTCTGTTGTCGATGTTAAAGTCAAATGAATTGGAGGTGAGGGAAGAGGCCATAAACAAGATCTTGTCCATTAGGTAAGTAAACATTTATGTATACTTAATTAGTTATGTCAATTTACAAGAATAATTTTAAGTTTCATTAAAATTACATAAAAAATATAACAAGTACAGGTTAATTTTCTAATATAAATATTTTTTGTTTTGTTTCAGAAGTAGCGAACCACCAAAGAAAAGATTGAAGAAAATTACTGCCATCAATTTTGAAGCCACACATTGGTCAACTTTGATTGACCTCTCACAAAGTGGGGTCTGTGAACCTGCACTCACAGAAAGGTTTTCAAACAATGAACTCCTAGAAGCTTCAATGAATGGAACAACATTGGAATTTCCAAATTTACCTGCACATTCACAAGGCGTGGAAAGAGCTGTCAAGTTAACAACTGAATCTTCACAAATTGTATATGGACAGGAAGCAAGGCACAAGCACATTATAACCAAAACATTGTGTCACCAAATAAGACCTTCATTTACTTCGAAGGGAAACTACAGGGAACAATTTAGTTCTATTATAACATAATTTGGTAAACTTACAGTATTGTCCTCACAACAAAAATTACATAAGCTAAACAAAAAATAACTTATATGCAAAACAAATTTAAATAAATATATCGAATCGCATACTTTAAAAAGCAAACTTAACGGTATCAAAACTAATTATTTATCGTAGCTAGAAAAGAGTCAGCAGTTAAAACAAGAACATGGTGCTACATTTCGTCACAGTCTCAATCCAATATGATGGTATTTTCAAAATAGTTTACACTTCAGGTGAAAGACAAAAACAAATGAAATTAAATTCGGTTTTCACATGCTTAAACTATGCAGGTTTGTAGAGAATTTCATTCTGATGCGTTTTTATATAAGGTAAGTGTTGTTCTATTTTTTTATTTAGAAGTTATGGCCTGAGGACTACATTGTAAGCTTACCCATAATTTTATATGGTGCAGTAGGTTTTAGCACATTGTTCAATGAACAATTCAGATTTAAAACATTTGTTCCTATAATCTGTTTCCAGTAGTATTATTGTATAATACACTTTTATTTATATATTTTTAAAAGTAATTATGACAAAAAATGTAAAAGTGATTAGCCTTTTTTGTAATTTTTTACAATTTCTACAGTTCTCATTTATTGAACACAGTTAAAAAATGACATATTTTACTAGTGGTGATTCATACTTAGAATTCTGGTTTGAATATATTTTCTATTCATTGTATCTAACAAAAATATCAATTTTATCCGGATTTATTAGTGAAATAGTAAAATTTTGAAGTCAGTTTGTCAGCAAAATCCTGCGGTATTTCTGAACATTTTCGTACCCGATCTTTAAAACTAAATGCTCAGTTAAGTTTTAAAGTTAAGAATCTAATTTTTGGTATCAGTTCTCACAACACCAAACCCCAGCTTTCGCCACCGTAGCAGCGTTGATTTTCTAAGAAAAGTGAAAAATCGACCTGCCCTATTGTACAATGGGTTAAGTCGGAATCTTTTTAATTTAGCGATATCAGATTAATTATCAATTCACATCTTTGCTAAAACGACGATCTAATTAATTTCTTTAAATGTGTGTGAAATGTGATAACGTACGTACGAACAAAAACCGTCTCAGCGTATTATTATATAGATGACAACAGCAATAACAACAACAATACTACTACAACTGTTGCATAACACACATGAAAATTAAAGTCATAAAAGTCTATTAAGCGCTTCCACAAACACGAAAGCAAAACGAAAGTTTATAAAAGTTTATGAAAAGTCTAGAAGCGTTTTCAAATTCTTGTAACACTCAATTTTTATGTAATTTTAATATATTTTCTTAAGTGGCACTTTTATGGTACTGTTAAGCCTTCAAACTGTCGGTCTATTTTAATACCTCTCGTTAAACACATTTTCTTTAAATTCTTTTCTCATTAAGCACAGTTCATTAACTATTTTACATTAAACATGGTATCTCATTTAAACATTTTAAACACTTGAAACATTGTTCGTTAGGCATATCAAATTCAGCATTGTTCACTTTTTCTTTCGATTTTTATTTCTTTCCGTTTTACAGATTAGGACCCAAAATGTTATGCACAAAAAAGTTACCTTACAGATTTCTGCCTCACTGTTGGTCGTAGGTTTGCTCGCACACCCATCTCCGTTGCTGGCTCGTTATCGTAGTGGTGTACCTGTTTTGTGTGGGCAAATTCCGTCATCATGCACGAGAGACAAAAACGCTCGAAGACAATACTTTTTGAGAGAGATTCCATACTTTTATTTCACACTTCAGTCGGAGGGTTTTGTTTCCATTCATTCATTCGATCCACATTCATTCTTCCTGCTGGGGGAAATGCGACGGGGATTTCTGCTGGATCTCCAGGGGATCCAACAATTACGACGAGCGATTACATTTCCGATTCTTCGCTCTTACTTCCCGAGCTTCTCCGTTTCATTTCAGGACCCACAGAGAAGTTCCACCGTCCAGCTCGCTGCCAAACTAGTAACTCTTTTAAAACCGTAGGTTCTCACGAAAGAAGGAGTGACGTCATAGTTTTTTTCCTGTCATACAGATCATAACCAGAACTGGCGTGACCTTTATTGAACCCAAACCTTTGAAGTTGGCCAGGTCTCACCAGTTGTTATGACTTCTTGGGATTACTCACTTTGACGACAAATATATTTGTCCCAAAATGGATGTCCCTTCGACCTGCACCGAACTTGAACACAATTCACCCCTCTCACAATCAAAACTAGTTGACCTACTGGCTTTTAGGCATACGGGGCCCCTCATAATATAACACTACTACTAATAATAAAAATGATAATAACAATAATAAGAACAACATTATTAATAATAATAATAACAACAATAATAATAATGATAACAATAATAAGAACAACAACAATAATAAGAACAACAACAACAACAACAACAATAAGTACAACAACAACAACCACAACAACAACAATAATAATAATAATAATAATTATAATAATAAAAACAAAAAACAACACGCATCAGCTAAAAAGGGTAACCAGTCACAAGGAATTTACAACAGGGAGAAAACAAAACCACACGAAGACCACCACAACACGAACCAAGGAACAGAAACTGCAAGAAACATCACTTCCTCCTCCCCCCATAATAAATTACACCGGCCTCAGCTATCACCACTCAAAAATGAACCAAATAAACAGAAATGACAAGAAACACTATAAGCTCCCCCTCTTTCCCGACCCCTCCCTCCCCCGCAAAAAAAATTTAAAAAATTAAAAAGACTTTTTAAAAATTGAAAAAAAATGGAAAAAAAAGTAAATAAATAAATAATTTCTTTTTTTTAAATGGTGCCGGCCTAGGCTGACAACATACCAAATATTTGTAGAGGGTTGAGGAGGATAAGAAAGTCGAGGAGGGACAGAACAAACCAGACCTCCACTGGAAAAGTGCAGAGAATGCTGGCACCTTGGGAGGCTTATTGCCACCCGAATCCCAGAGAAGACCAATTTTCTTTACCAGCGAGAAATCAATGGTAAGAGGCTGTTGCGATACCGCATCGTTAACGAAAAGAGCTGAAGAATACTGGAAATCTGGGGAGGCTTGTTGTCACTCAGACTCCAGGAAATACCACTGGTTGTTGTTGGTGAGCAATCACTGACGATGATCTGTGTAAGAACTAGTGAGTAAAAATAACAATAATATATAAATAAAGATTTTTTCCGTCCGTAAGTCACAATTTTTTAAACGTAATAACTATATTGCGGAATTTATATAATTTCGAAATATCAGTAATGTTAACTACTTTTAGAAATGGAGAATATTGAATTAAGAGTAAATAATAAATTCTCAACAAATAAGGCGGATGCCAGGACCGGAAATTGAAACCGAAATCTTGAGATCTTCAGTCTGAGGTTTATCTTTTTATACTTAAAACATTACCGTAAAAATAATTCTAGATTTAGCGTGAGGCATATGTTAAATTATAGTAACAATAATAATTATTTGATGATGTTCATTGTTTTTCTCATCTCAGGGAAAATCATCAGGGAGTTATCAGTGATACGTCACTGATAACGGCATGTGGATGACATCATCATCAACAGCAGCAACAACGACAACAATAACCGCAAAATATCAGTAGTATAAGCAGATATAATTAAACATTACTTAAAAAGTATCTGTAAAGGAAGAAAATATACTGGGACAAAAATATAGTTTAATTCGAATAAATGAAAACGGATGAATATGAAATCCGATCAGATGAAAGGTAAATAGATTAATGAATGTACAAAAAATAATGAAGAGAAAAAACCATAACTACAGAAAAATACAACTCCTATGTCTACAAATCTATTATCATGGAATACTGTTGTCATATTTTGGTATGGTAAATATCTTTTCTTTTGAGGGTTCTTGATAAGGTTCAGAAACGTATCTGTAATTAGGTGTGTTCCACCCTTTCTTCTTCTCTGAACCCTCTTTCTCACAGTCGTGCTGTTGTTAGTCTAAGTCTTTTCTATGAGCACTATGAGTCTTCTTTAGAATTGTATGATTTATTCCCTGCTTCCGTTGTTTCAGCTCGCTTTACTTGTTGGTCTAGTGGTCTTCATCAATTCGCTCTTCAGGTATATCGTTGTAATACATCTTCCTATTCAAGTAGCTTCTTTCTGCGGGTTTGTGGAGGGCTGTTCTTTCTGACTTGTCTTCCTGATTATAGCCTTTTAAAGACTAAGGTCAATAGGCATGTTTGCGTCATTCATGTTATGTTATTTTTAGCCATTTTCAACAAGTGGTTTTATGCCTTGCCTAGAGCAACTTCCACAAAAATAAAAAAATAAAGGGAGACATATCAGTAAATGATTTAATGAATGAAAAGGAAGATGACACTTAAAACAAAAAGCCGAACGATACTGGAAGAAACTTTTAATTACTAGCAATCATTTAGCAAGGCCAAAACCACTCGAGAATAAGGGTTAATAATGAAGAATATTATGAGATAATTATGAAATGATTAATTGAATGAACAAAGTTTGATTACTTATGGGGACGGTTTATGTCAAGTATTTGACTACATAAAATTTGAAGACGCACATGTTGCAGTCTGAAGGGAAACAATACCGTGATAATGGGTTACAAAAATGGTTCTAGGAAATTCCGACTTTTGTAGTAAAATCTAAAAAATGTTAAGAATAGCTTCTTAAATGGTATTTTAGTTTATAAAATAAAGTGACTCAACTGTTTATAAACTAAGGGTTTAACACCTTTTGCTGTTATTTTTAATAATATTTTACAGAGCCGGATTTTTAATTAATGAATGAGCTACCTGTCATTATGTTTAAAGTACGTGGCTCACTTAGAACATACACTAATAAGGTTCCAGATTATTTCATACAGGTTACTTATAAACGATAAAACCCGGCTATTTTATTGAATATTAGCCACACCAACCGCATGACACTACCAACATTCTTTTCAGTTGTATTAAAAGGATGATTTTTGATGCGAATTTCTCGCAAAGAGTAATCAATGACTGGAGCTCAGCCGAGCATCTTTCGTGGAAAAAACGATAGAGCCGAGAAAGACTAGCAACGTCTCTTCTATGTAAAAGAGACCATAGAGAATCAAGAGATCATCTCCCACTTGATTGCCAAGTCGATATTGTACTCTGTCAAGGCAAGAAAGAGAGGCAATTGAGAAGGAGAAGATGAAGTGATAACGAAAGACACTTTTCGTTTTTCTATGCAATTAAAAGTAAAAGCGTCAATTGGGAAGGTTTGTATCTTTGATCACTTGCCCGAAACAAGTGTGTGCCATTTAATTATCTTTGAAAGAATTCTTGTATGTTTTTCATCGCTTTTCCTTTCCAACTGGTCGATTACATTCTCCAATCTGCGTTTTTATTCTACTTTCTACAAATGCACTTGTTCATTAAATCCCCCCTTTTTCACGTGGTCGTATCTTACTTAACAGAAACGCCTAAAACGACTTTAAATGATAGATTCAGAAAAAAACTGATACCTCATGTTTTGTTTTTATTTAGAAAGGTCTTATCACGCGCAATTATAATGGTTTAGGTTCGACCGGTGCAATTACACTCGGTATATGGTGTACTTCTTATATATATATATATATATATATATATATATATATATATATATATATATATATATATATATATATATTTAAATAAATTTTTCGTGGTACAAAATTTAATAACGGCGAGGAATACGGACGTTTGGGACATTTTTGAGAGGGTAGAATGAGATTAAACAAATATAAAAACGAGAGAAAACGATTAAAAAGAAATTAATTAATGTACTGAATGATGTTCTCCCACCCCAACATATCAGTAATATTATTTATCTATTTAAATGTCGGTGCGATGCCGTATACGTGGGAAGAACAGTGCAAAGGTTTGAATCCAGAATCAAACAACACATCCCCCCTGCCATACACCAGGGCCGACTAAATAATTTAAATAATTTAGTTAATACATCCGGGTCTGCTACTGCTGACCATCTCATAAATAGCGCTGAATGTGCGTCGACGTACACTAGTGACTGGTTTTCTGTCATAAGTAGATCGCATTCTCTATTCCACCTCAAAGTCCTGGAAGCCATATATATCAAGTCAATCAAACCTTCCCTTTGTAAACAAAAGGAATGGCTTTTAGGACTTAATGTGATCAACTTATGACTCTCCTCCCCATATTTTTTTCTCCTAAACTTGTCACTAGTTTTCATTACAAATTTATTTAGGTTTTAGTCGTATTCAATCACTTCCACGTTTTACTCTGATGAGTGTGGACGAAAATCGGTTCAGTACATTAATTAATTTCTTTTTAATCGTTTTCTCTCGTTTTTATATTTGTTTAATCTCATTCTACCCTCCCAAAAATGTCCCAAACGTCCGTATTCCTCGCCGTTATATATATATATATATCCTTTAGAAGAATTGGGAACTCTCGGTAGACAATTATGTAAATGTAAACATATTAAGCATTCTCTTACTAGCAAGGGGGAAGCGAAAATGTGAGAGGTTGACTACTGAAAAAACTGCTGGGTTCGAATCTCAACTTTCGGCGTTCGCTGGTCTAAGCCCACTAAAGTGCTGCCACACATCGAATACACTGTGTGCGGATGACTACACACACAACACACACATACACACACATACACACACACACACACACACATATATATATAATGTTACGTATCTGTAAATGTTTATAAATTTGTATGTGAAGGATTTACTCTTTAAATAATTAATCAATAATTATGAATTTTAGAACACAGTTGCTAGGCTTAAGTGTGATACAGTGGGTTACATTTAGTTTTATTTAGTTTTCTGCACAGGTGGGTAGTAATCGTTCGTACAACTTTAAATACCTCTGATTTCTGTGAAATGTTAACAATACGTATCGAACATCAATTAGAAAATATTCCCATAATCTCTGTTTATTTGGAGTATTTTAAAAGATTTTAGATAAGATGATATTGCTATAAATGTTAATTTAGATATTAAAATATACCAGATTTATATTTAATTTGATCCAATCAAGACACCATAAGCTTAAGCTTTAAATTTTATACATTTTCTTCAATCGAACTTATTTAATAGATTTTGATCCAATTTAGAATAAGCATTCTAGACATGAGGTTAGTATAACTAAATCTTAGTTTAAATCTTCGTAAAGGGACATTACATTTGTGCAAAACTGTTCTGATGTGAAAATTAATTTTACCCACTTGGAACAGGTATTCTTCTAGTTTTCATATATATATATATATATATATATATATATATATATATATATATATAGTTTGATATTATATATATATATATATATAAATATATATATATATATAATATGAAACTAAAAGTATACTTTTAGAAGATAGAACCTATAGTGAAATGGTTTAAGCACAATATACGAGATAGAGCAATTATAAAGATAGATGAAAGAAGAGGGATGAATATGTACGAATGACAAATCTATTTCAACGTCGATTGTTTAATGCGAATATTTTTACAGATAAATTACCCTCGATCATAAAAATACGCGCCATATTTCGTTATATCATGTATGAAAAACTTAAACGACAGAAGAAAATTAAATAATGTCATAATTATAAACTAGAATTTTTAGGAAGATAATATTAGCACAAACACCAATATTTGTTTTCGTAAATTGAAATAATCAAATTGATTTGAATCAATAAAAACTAAATACAATTAAATAATAATTATAGAAAACAATCAAATTGAACATTGGAAATTACGTTGATGTATCAAGTACATAGTTATGTTTCACTTGATTTTCCTATAAAAATAGAAAAGAAATGTAAACGCGAAGTTTTTAAACAAACGGATAATTATGGTAAGGCTACAATATTTGCATTATTATTATTATTATTATAATAATTATTATTATTTACTCACTAGGAGTTATCACACTGGTCATCGTCAGTGGTCACCCACTGCCGACAACCTGTGGTATTCCCTGGAGTCTGAGTGACAACAAGTCTCCTCAGGCCTCCAGTATGCTCCACCTCTTTTCGTTCATCACCGCTAATGACATTGCGGTAATCGCAACAGCCACCTACCAACGATTTCCCGCTGATAAGGGCCATTGGTCCCCTCTGGGGCCCGAGTGGCAACAAGCCTTCCCAAGGTCCCAGAGCTGTCCGCGCTCTTCCAGTGGAGGTCTGGTTTGCGCTTTCCCTCCTCGACCCTCTGTCCATAATTTTCGTGGCGTCAGCCTATGCTTGCGCCTCTCTCGTGCGGTTGTATTTTCCCCGGTTCTGTTGTTTTGTGCTTCCATGTGTTTGTTCTCCATTCGTTGCTTATGTGGGTTGGTTTCCGCATTCGAGGACATTTCTCAGGATTGTAGCTGTTTTTTGAAATTATTATTATTATTATTATTATTATTATTATTATTATTATTATTATTATTATTATTATTATTATTATTATTATTATTATTATTATTATATACACGATGATGGACTCGTCTCCTACTTGGGAAATATTTTAGACATAATGTTTAACAACTACTCACATGTCTTCCAATATAAAAAAATAAGTTCTACCTTTCGCTATTATCATTAGTTTTGCTCGCTAAGACGCAGTACAAGTGACAACAAGTCTCCCTAGATTTCCAGTATTCTCTACTGTTTTCAACAACTGTTGCACAAACGTTTACCATTCATTTCTCGCTGGCAAATTATGTTCGTTTCATCTGGAACCCTAGTGGCGAAAAGAATCTCCATGATTCTAGTAATCCCACCCATGCCCTTCCATTGGAGACCAGGATGCTGCTGTAGGATACTACCTACCATCGGATATATAATCTGTTATACACTCGTGTCTTTTCTGTTGTAACCTAGGTTGTTGATATTCGTACGAATGTTGATTTTCTGATCGTTGCCCTATTGTTCTGATGCAGAACAATAGGGCAGTCGTCGTCGTCGTCGTCGTATCATCATCATCATCATCATCATCATCATCATCATCATCATCATCATCATCATCATCATCATCATCATGATGATGATGATGATGGCAGTCTACACCTTCGTCCGTTGATAGAAACGAAGCCGATACATTTTTGTGGGGTTTTAATAGGCTTACTACAAACAAAGAAACAGATAACTTCGTGTGCGTGTATGAGAAAGAGAGAGAGAGAGAGAATGGGAGGGAGACCGATAACCTATAGATAGACAGACCGATCGTCGCGCTAATTTTAGCCACCGACCCCCTCCCTCACTGGGGCTAGCCGGGACAGCGACGTCCCTGTCCGTTCAGTCCGGTTGTCGGCAGGCAAAGATACATAGACACTCTCTGACGTAAGTCACGTGATTTCTCGACTTCCGCTTTTAGCCTCCATCGTTTTTAGGGCGCCATCAATCCGAGCACGCCCTTCGCTATCTTTCCTCTGTCTTTCCTCTGTCTTTCAATCTTATTTGAGCTCACATGGTCTTTTTTTTTTGTAACCAACATATGTCGACACATGTGTCTGTTTTCTTTTTATTGGCGGGAAGGGGAAGATTACGTGATTTTCACCGATCCACTCTGGCCAATTAAGTTTCCGTTTTATTGGTTTAGTGCAACGTTCCCTTCGCACCTCCAGTCGCACTAACACAGCGCTACTTTATGCTAGAATCTGTGATTACTCAGCATCATCTTCGCGCGTTAGTTGGTTTCCGCTGTTTCGGCTTCTTATAAATATTTCAGCTGTCTTCATCAATGCTGGCTTTATATTGTGTCTATGTTTATTTAGATTCAAATTCCCTCTTTTTTCCCAAATTTCCTTACTTTTCTGGCAAGCTCCATGTGTATGCTTACTTATTCTTTTTCTTTACTCCCCACGCTTTGCTGGGATGATTAAATCTACTATTTGGCACGTTTTTCCTTTTAGTTGACTATAATCCAGTCCGAGCTTCTTGATTGGATACATTTGCCCCACTGTGTTTCCATGTTAAATAGAGTTTTATGTCCTTTATTTTCCAATTATGCACCAGTTTTATGTATCTATCACTTTTATCGTTGTTGGTTTGCATAGTTCCCAGTCTATCGCTTACTCATGTATGTTTCTATATCCCTTTTGGGACAATTTTGCTGTATGCACTTATGATGAGGTTTGTCGTTTCGTCTCTTTGTCTACACAGTCAACATTTACTGTTTTTCTAGCTTCTGTCTATCTAGGCTTTTACTAAGTTAATTTTCATCATGTTGTTTTATACAGCTGCAAGTAGCGATGCCATTTATGTATTCATGTATCCTTTTTGTAGCCATGTCCAGGTGTTTTCGTGTGTCTTTTCCGTAGTTTATTTTATAAATCGTTCATGCAGCTGCTTCTCTACCTATTCCTTTGCTTATTGTATTGTACAGTTTGGCAATGCGGCTTGCAACGCTTTTATGTGTTTAGGGTAATGTATCTTTTAGCTATTTTTGTGTCATTCACAGTCATATATACCTACCGGTGTAATCCCCTATGTCTCCTTTTCACGTAGAGTCAGTCACTATTATCATTTAATGTGTTGTGCATTATGCATGGTCATTAATTTTTATAGTCCTCTGGTGATAATATCTGCGTTATTCTTTTATCCAACCAACGAATACCTTACTTGTGATACTTCACCTGTATTTATTACTTTAATTACATTTTACCGATATAGTTTATATTGTAAGAGTGTTCTTGTTTTTTCCAGTACCTTTTTCAAATCTTCTCTATCATTTTTTTGTGGACTTGACGGCGTCCCCTTACAACACTCCCAGATATAAGTATATGTTTGTCTAGTGACCTTTAATCTCTTCTCGGTTAGACAGTCCCATGTCTTACTCTGCTTTAAGTTTCCCACTTTTCATTTCGATTAGTTCACATGTTTCTATTTCGAATTCAATTCAAATTGTCTGACTGAGGATTCTGGTTGTATTTTTAGTTGTTTTCCTTATTCGCAAATAGTACATATACACGCGGTGGTATTTTTATTCATTTGTGTCTGTGTATTTTTATTCGGCATGGCACCTCTAGAATGTGTTGTTGAGAGACATGATGACTATAATCAAAATAGTTCACATAGTCAGTCTCAATGAAAATTGTGTGTACGTATTATTGTTTTTTTTTTAAATGGAAATCGCTCTAGACAAGGCATGGAGCTATTTTATGTAAGGAGCTAACTAGAACGAAAATGATTATCGCAAATACAGGAGATGCCTCTTGGCCTTAGTATTTAAAAGACCAATCATATAGGTAGGTGGAAAACAGTCAACAGGAAGATAGTTCCACAATCACGCAGTTCTTGGAAAGAAACAACTGAAATAGGAAGCTGCATTACAATGAGGTATCAAAACAACGAATTGATGGAAATCACTAGACCAACGAGTCTAACGAACTGGAATAAAGGAAGCGACGAATAGATCACACAGTTCTGAGGAACACATGCCATGATAGAAAAGGCTGAGACTAGCAACATCACGTCTGTGAGAGAGAGAGTGTGCAGAGAAGGAGAGAAGGTGGGGATATGCAGATATGTTTCTTCACCTTATCAATAACCCTCAAATGCGGCAGACATTCACCAGCCCAAATATTCCAACAGTACTCCATACATGGTCTGATAGTAGATTTGTAGAGATAGAGAATAGTCTCAAGTGTGAGAAAGTGTTTGTAGCGAATGAGAAAATCGACTTTACAAGAAGCAGAAAGAGCAATGGATCTAATATATGCACTCTATATATATGCTGTCAGTTTAAGTGCCCAAGTTACCATTGCTTTCCTCATAAAGATTTTGTTAGGTATTTTGTTACTGAATGCTTAATGGCATTCAGTTATATTTGCTTGGTGAATTGCCCCATAGACCTTCTTGTAATGCATGTTTACATTCTTCATTGTGCGTTTTATCTCCATTAGTATCTTCTCGTCGATGTATCACTCTTTTCGTCCATGGTTATTATTAAGAGATTGAGAGATTTCGTAGAATTTGGTATATTCGAACTACTGTTCTCATGTTGGGTGTTTTTATCGCAACGTTTCGGTCGATGTAACCTCCGACCTTCTTCAGATGTACTTTGTCGAACTCGGGAATCTTTATGTCGAACTCGAGAATCTGGACGGAATTTCGAACAGAAGAAATCTTCAGTAATTCGCAATACTTCATATCGCCCGCCTTCAACCTTCAGATTACGGTCACTTAGAACTGAATTATACTTAGTACTATATCCACTGCACCACGGGTCCTTGCGGACAATTATACTATGAATTTTGCGAACCTTAAACCTTTTCTTGTTTTTGATCTAACTACTTATCACTATAGATTACTACTTATCTATTATTTATATATAGTGATAAGTAGTTAGATCAAAAACAAGAATAGGAGGTCGGAGGTTATATCGGCCGAAACGTTGTGATAAAAACACCCAAGATGAGAACAGTAGTCCGAATATACCAAATTCTGCGAATTATCAACCCTCATCAATAAAATTCCGAAGCATTAAATTGAGAGATTTGTTCTCTCAGTTGTGCCAGTAAAATTATCCACATGCCTGATAGGCAGGTTATTGGCCTGTTATTATTTGGGATCGTTCCCTTATCAAAGTGTTTTTGTATTAACATTTTTTATCATCTACTCTGTTAGGCCCGTTTCGCGTAGAAATCTTTTTAGGGTTTTTGTTAGCTTTTTTAGACCAGAACGCATATATTCTGTCGTGTCCTGGCGCTTTCCACACTGTCATTTTTCTGAGAGTCGTCTTGAACATTTCTTCATCAGTTTAGGTTTTTTGTTCCTGCAGTTCTTTATTTTTATGCCCATCAGCCATTCGGCATTTCTGTTATGATCTTGTCGTTTTTCCCATATATTACCCCAGAATTGTTTTGATTCTGTTGAGTCCGCTTGTTCGGATTTTGTTATTCCTTCGTTTATGCTTGGTAAAACTAGCTTTCATTGTTTCCAAAATTCCATTTTAGTTTGTATGGTTCAGATTTGTATCCATATCGTCCCAGTCTGCCATCTTTCGCTTGTATCATCTGTTTTAGTTTTCCAAATTTAAATTTGTGTTATTCTACTTTTTTATCTTCTGCTTTAGTTTTTCAAATTTAGATTTGTGTTATTCTACTTTTTTATCTTCTGCTTTAGTTTTCCAAATTTAGATTTGTGTTATTCTACTTTTTTATCTTCTGTTTTAGTTTTTCAAATTTAGATTTGTGTTATTCTACTTTTTTATCTTCTGCTTTAGTTTTTCAGATTTAGATTTGTGTTATTCTACTTTTTTATCTTCTGTTTTAGTTTTTCAGATTTAGATTTGTGTTATTCTACTTTTTTATCTTCTGCTTTAGTTTTTCAAATTTAGATTTGTGTTATTCTACTTTTTTATCTTCTGTTTTAGTTTTTCAGATTTAGATTTGTGTTATTCTACTTTTTTATCTTCTGTTTTAGTTTTTCAAATTTAGATTTGTGTTATTCTACTTTTTTATCTTCTGCTTTAGTTTTTCAGATTTAGATTTGTGTTATTCTACTTTTTTATCTTCTGTTTTAGTTTTTCAGATTTAGATTTGTGTTATTCTACTTTTTTATCTTCTGCTTTAGTTTTTCAAATTTAGATTTGTGTTATTCTACTTTTTTATCTTCTGCTTTAGTTTTCCAAATTTAGATTCGTGTTATTCTACTTTTTTATCTTCTGTTTTAGTTTTTCAGATTTAGATTTGTGTTATTCTACTTTTTTATCTTCTGCTTTAGTTTTTCAGATTTAGATTTGTGTTATTCTACTTTTTTATCTTCTGTTTTAGTTTTTCAGATTTAGATTTGTGTTATTCTACTTTTTTATCTTCTGCTTTAGTTTTTCAAATTTAGATTTGTGTTATTCTACTTTTTTATCTTCTGTTTTAGTTTTTCAAATTTAGATTTGTGTTATTCTACTTTTTTATCTTCTGCTTTAGTTTTTCAAATTTAGATTTGTGTTATTCTACTTTTTTATCTTCTGTTTTAGTTTTTCAAATTTAGATTTGTGTTATTCTACTTTTTTATCTTCTGCTTTAGTTTTTCAGATTTAGATTTGTGTTATTCTACTTTTTTATCTTCTGTTTTAGTTTTTCAAATTTAAATTTGTGTTATTCTACTTTTTTTATCTTCTGCTTTAGTTTTTCAAATTTAGATTTGTGTTATTCTACTTTTTTATCTTCTGCTTTAGTTTTTCAGATTTAGATTTGTGTTATTCTACTTTTTTATCTTCTGTTTTAGTTTTTCAAATTTAGATTTGTGTTATTCTACTTTTTTATCTTCTGCTTTAGTTTTTCAGATTTAGATTTGTGTTATTCTACTTTTTTATCTTCTGTTTTAGTTTTTCAAATTTAAATTTGTGTTATTCTACTTTTTTTATCTTCTGCTTTAGTTTTTCAAATTTAGATTTGTGTTATTCTACTTTTTTATCTTCTGCTTTAGTTTTTCAAATTTAGATTTGTGTTATTCTACTTTTTTATCTTCTGCTTTAGTTTTTCAAATTTAGATTTGTGTTATTCTACTTTTTTATCTTCTGTTTTAGTTTTTCAGATTTAGATTTGTGTTATTCTACTTTTTTATCTTCTGTTTTAGTTTTTCAAATTTAGATTTGTGTTATTCTACTTTTTTATCTTCTGTTTTAGTTTTTCAAATTTAGATTCGTGTTATTCTACTTTTTTATCTTCTGTTTTAGTTTTTCAAATTTAGATTTGTGTTATTCTACTTTTTTATCTTCTGCTTTAGTTTTTCAGATTTAGATTTGTGTTATTCTACTTTTTTATCTTCTGCTTTAGTTTTTCAAATTTAGATTTGTGTTATTCTACTTTTTTATCTTCTGCTTTAGTTTTTCAGATTTAGATTTGTGTTATTCTACTTTTTTATCTTCTGTTTTAGTTTTTCAAATTTAAATTTGTGTTATTCTACTTTTTTTATCTTCTGCTTAAGTTTTTCAAATTTAGATTTGTGTTATTCTACTTTTTTATCTTCTGCTTTAGTTTTTCAAATTTAGATTTGTGTTATTCTACTTTTTTATCTTCTGTTTTAGTTTTTCAAATTTAGATTTGTGTTATTCTACTTTTTTATCTTCTGTTTTAGTTTTTCAAATTTAGATTTGTGTTATTCTACTTTTTTATCTTCTGCTTTAGTTTTTCAGATTTAGATTTGTGTTATTCTACTTTTTTATCTTCTGTTTTAGTTTTTCAAATTTAAATTTGTGTTATTCTACTTTTTTTATCTTCTGCTTTAGTTTTTCAAATTTAGATTTGTGTTATTCTACTTTTTTATCTTCTGCTTTAGTTTTCCAAATTTAGATTTGTGTTATTCTACTTTTTTATCTTCTGTTTTAGTTTTTCAAATTTAGATTTGTGTTATTCTACTTTTTTATCTTCTGCTTTAGTTTTTCAGATTTAGATTTGTGTTATTCTACTTTTTTATCTTCTGCTTTAGTTTTTCAAATTTAGATTTGTGTTATTCTACTTTTTTATCTTCTGCTTTAGTTTTTCAAATTTAGATTTGTGTTATTCTACTTTTTAATCTTCTGCTTTAGTTTTTCAAATTTAGATTCGTGTTACTCTACTTTTTTATCTTCCGTTTTAGTTTTTCAAATTTAGATTTGTGTTATTCTACTTTTTAATCTTCTGCTTTAGTTTACCAAATTTAGATTTGTGTTATTCTACTTTTTTATCTTCCGTTTTAGTTTTTCAGATTTAGATTTGTGTTATTCTACTTTTTTATCTTCTGCTTTAGTTTTTCAAATTTAGATTTGTGTTATTTTACTTTTTTATCTTCTGCTTTAGTTTTCCAAATTTAGATTTGTGTTATTCTACTTTCTTATCTTCTGTTTCAGTTTTTCAAATTTAGATTTGTGTTATTCTACCTTTTTATCTTCTGCTTTAGTTTTTCAAATTTAGATTCGTGTTACTCTACTTTTTTATCTTCTGCTTTAGTTTTTCAAATTTAGATTTGTGTTATTTTACTTTTTATTTTCTGCTTTAGTTTTCCAAATTTAGATTTGTGTTATTTTACTTTTTATTTTCTGCTTTAGTTTTCCAAATTTAGATTTGTGTTATTCTACTTTTTTATCTTCTGCTTTAGTTTTTCAAATTTAGATTTGTGTTATTCTACTTTTTTATCTTCTGCTTTAGTTTTTCAAATTTAGATTTGTGTTATTTTACTTTTTATTTTCTGCTTTAGTTTTCCAAATTTAGATTTGTGTTATTTTACTTTTTATTTTCTGCTTTAGTTTTCCAAATTTAGATTTGTGTTATTCTACTTTTTTATCTTCTGCTTTAGTTTTTCAAATTTAGATTCGTGTTATTCTACTTTTTTATCTTCTGCTTTAGTTTTTCAAATTTAGATTTGTGTTATTCTACTTTTTTATCTTCTGCTTTAGTTTTCCAAATTTAGATTTGTGTTATTTTACTTTTTATTTTCTGCTTTAGTTTTCCAAATTTAGATTTGTGTTATTCTACTTTTTTATCTTCTGCTTTAGTTTTTCAAATTTAGATTTGTGTTATTCTACTTTTTTATCTTCTGCTTTAGTTTTTCAAATTTAGATTTGTGTTATTTTACTTTTTATTTTCTGCTTTAGTTTTCCAAATTTAGATTTGTGTTATTTTACTTTTTATTTTCTGCTTTAGTTTTCCAAATTTAGATTTGTGTTATTCTACTTTTTTATCTTCTGCTTTAGTTTTTCAAATTTAGATTCGTGTTATTCTACTTTTTTATC
The DNA here is from genome assembly GCA_963556195.1 of Sepiola atlantica. NCBI lineage: Eukaryota > Metazoa > Mollusca > Cephalopoda > Sepiida > Sepiolidae > Sepiola > Sepiola atlantica. Next base: position 55,659,311 of record OY744518.1, read on the forward strand.
TTCTGCTTTAGTTTTTCAAATTTAGATTTGTGTTATTCTACTTTTTTATCTTCTGCTTTAGTTTTCCAAATTTAGATTTGTGTTATTTTACTTTTTATTTTCTGCTTTAGTTTTCCAAATTTAGATTTGTGTTATTCTACTTTTTTATCTTCTGCTTTAGTTTTTCAGATTTAGATTTGTGTTATTCTACTTTATTGTCAGCCATATTATCCCCTTTCATCTTTCATTGTTTCTTTAGCATTATTCACAGCATTTGTCTTTTTAGATTGTTTATCTGGGGTTTTCAATCTGATTTCACCTCACGGTATTCTAGGTCTACTTATTTGACGAGATCTTGTTTCTATATTTACCATTGTAATTACTTATTTAACCTTTAATTAATGTGTTTAGGTTTTTTCAAATATAATAGAGAAGTCTGTTAACTTTTTCTGTTATTCTACTTTTTTATCTACTTTTAATTTTTATTTAATTTTAATTTCACACATCATTCCAGTGGAGGGGGTTCCCGTCGTCGGTTCATACATTCACATCTTACTGTGGGACGTTAGATGCATATTTTCTCTTCTTCGTTTCTCAGGGAGGAACATTTTATTTTGTCCTCTAATTCATAATTACATAAAAATGTATTCAAATCCGGCTGCTTTTTACTGGGTTCTGTGATTTCATAAATATTGGTCTCCACAGTTCCAACAGTCTTCTAACTCTGGCTTTTCACTGGTGGCGTTTTTTGATGTTCTTTTATATCACTAATCTTTCCTTTAATTTCCATTAGTTCCAGCTCCGAAATCCATCCTTTCTTGTAGGTGTCTTGCTTGATTTTTTATACTTTGTTCCGTTGCATGCTAGTTAGTAGACATGTTCAATAGATTATCCATGCGTTTCAGATAGCCGCTTTTGTCGGGTTTCTTTTTTTATTATTACTTCATTACCAGTTTATTTTTCATCAGTGTCTATTTCTGCTTCTGCCTTGTTTTTGATTTATAGTCTTTAAAATTTTACTGACCTGTATTTGACCTGTTTTATTCTTGTATCCAAAATTATAAGGGCCAACATTAACAGAATACGGATCGGGGCTCCATGGATACCATACCAATCATGGCAATCATATCATTCTTCTGAGTTTGTGTTTCGGCCATTTTCAGGGAATTCGCATAAAATATAATTATGTCCTTATCTTTTCTGCACTCAGAGGCTAACAGAATTGGCGTTATCTATGCATCTCTATGCTGTTCCTAGCTTTCGAGATTACCGTAGCTTCATGAAATTGGTGTCTCTACGGGCTTGAGATTTAAGAGAGGGTTGATTCTAAGAGGGAGGAGATAAGAAAAAAATACTGTTTCTAGCTTCTAAAAAATAAATAGTAAAAATCAACAGAGACCGGATTATACTCTTATCATTAAATTTCGTAGAGTTTAATTAACATTTTTTTCCAACATTTAATGCATGTGAGACTAGGTAAGATTAATTATGTTTTCGAGTTCTGGATCGCTATGTTTTTTATCTAGTTCTTCTTCTTCTTCTTCTTCTTCTTCTTCTTCTTCTTCTTCTTCTTCTTCTTCTTCTTCTTTTTCTTCTTCTTCTTCTTCTTCTTCTTCTTCTTGTGTTTATCATCATTATTAGTGTAATTATAATTATCATTATTAGTATTGTTTTTATTATTGTTGTTGTTATTATTATCAGTATTATTATAATTTCTATTATAATCAATATCATAATTATTGTTATTATTATTGTAACGATGCCCTCACTAAAGAGGTTCTTTATATGTTGCGTCGTTTCTCACTGCCGTTCTTTTCGCGTACCTTAACGTTTACGTGTGTGTGGGAGTTCATTACATTCTTTACTTTTTTTAAACATAAAACGACAAACTTACATTTCTGATTACTATGTGTGTTTGTGTATTTGTGTGTGATATACCTTAATTCGTTAGTTCTCGCCTTCTTTCTTAGATCGGCGCGACAACCTAAGATGTGCTGTTTACTATGTGTGTGAGACATACCCTTTTCTCCATTGTCTTTCTTCCTCTCCTCTTTCATTGCTTACTGACGCTGCATGATTCGCTTCTGTTACATAACCACTGAAACGACGTAGCACCAAAAGGGGATTGCTTTATCATTACTACGTTATCGCTAATCCTCCCGACTGAGGCAGTTCTCCGAAACCACTTCAACAGTTCGAATTATATCCTCTTCGGGCCGAAAACGATACGAAAAGTTCCTGAGAGGATTACTAGTAGTTACAATATTTTTTTAATACTTTGTAAAACATTTTCTGCAAGGCACTTCTCATAGTCAATTTTAAACACATGTTTTTAAGCGTCATCTTAACACATATTTTAAGAGAGTCACTTTAAACACATTTTCCAGATATTTTACATTATAAGAAAGTTACCTTTGCAGTTCTCGTTGGTCTTTGGTCGTGAGTTCGTTGGCACCTCATCTGTGTTGCTGGCTCGTGATCGTCGTGGACTAACTGTTTTGGGAGCAGATTCTATTTTAAAGCAAAGGACAGAGAAACTCGAAGACAGTTTTTCTGAGAGAGATTTCTTTTGTTCTTTTAATTTCACACATCATTCCGGTGGAGGGGGGTTCCCGTCGTCGGTTCATACATTCACATCTTACTGTGGGACGTTAGATGCAGTTAGCTATTTTCTAGCAAGTTTAGCCCATCTCTCGCGATTCACACAGACCTCGCACTGCAGAGACCAGCTTATACGTCTCTACCTTACGTGCTTCCATCGTGAACTGATTCAAAAACTAATTTCTCACACAAAAAGGATCTGTGACGTCAGAGCCCCCGGCCCCTCAAACGAATGTCACAACAGACTCAAATCGCCTTTGTCTCTGACCTTTGATCTGAGCATTTCCTATCGGTCAAAACATACCTCAAATTTGTTTTGGCTTATAAAATGAGTCACCATGAATCATGGTTGTTTGTTCCAAAATCACAGATGCTCTTAAATTGTACTTAATCCTATTTCCTTCACAATTCATACTAGTCGATCTACACACTTTAAAATACAGGGCCAGTCATAATCTAACACTTCGTCTTCCTTTTTATTCGGTATTACATCATTACTTACGATCCATCCCGTCTCGAGTTCCAGAAACGTCTTAGTTCAAAATCTCTGGCTCAAGGACAAAAGGTAACGTCACTCCTCTAACTGATTTACTTGCTATTCGACACGGGGGCCCATTATCATTATTATTATAATTATTAATTTATTATTATTTTATTATTACTTTTATCAATATTATTATTATTATCATTATAATAATAATAATTATTATCATTATTATTATAATTATCATTATTATTGCTATTATTATACTCATTATTATTATTATTCTCGTTATTATTATCATTATCATTATTACTATCATTATTATTATTATTATTATTAATATTATTAATATTATTATCATCATTATTGTTATTATTGTTATTGTTTCACCTTTTTCTTTTTTTACTTAATAGAAGTTCTCAGACTTGTCGTAACCAGTGATTCCGAGATAGAAAAAGTTTTTTTTATCCTAGGGTCTTAGTGAAACAAGTCTTCTTAGCTTCTAATGTTAGATTATGAGGAGCATTGTATTTCTGAGAAGGCGCGCGTATGAATTTTAGCCGTGGTCAGTTTAAGAACGCAGGTTAGTATAACTCGGGATTTTCTTGGATGATTCATTCTCAAAGTCATAATACATAGACAGGATTTGGGCGAAATGAAACATTTGAGGTCAAAGGGGTTAAGACCAAAGGGAGAGTAAATACGTTTGTGTGATTGGATGACGGGGAAATGGGACTGTGACGTCACTTGTTGTTGTCCAGACGAGAATCGTAGTCAGTTCGTAAATTGATCTCAGGCGGTACGGACCTTATGAAATATGGTCTGAAACTTTAAGTTTGGGGCTCAAATGAGACCGGAATAAGCCACTTCATCTATTCCCCACTCAGAGGAATATTTAGGTCAGAAACCGAGAAGCAAACCAACTGGAAAACGGTGACTCTCCCCCAGAAGTTATTAGGAAATAAGCGATCAATAAAAGTGTTTTACATAACCCTCTCAAGATCTGCTTTCTGAATTCTTTCTTTATCGTGTAAAAGAGTTTTGTTCTAAGAGAGCAGATTCAACACACTAGACGATCAAGAAATATACGCGGCACAGCACACGACGACTAAGTCTACGACGACCAGTGAAGAATGGAGAAAGAGGAAGGAGACGACGAAAAGTATCAGGTAAATTATGACATTAGTTTTGAACGAACTATTGTGTTTAAAGAAATGTAAAAATCACCGTAACCCTAACCCTAACCCTAATCGTGAAAAAAGAGTACACCACTTTTGCATGGAATTTGGAGCATCGTATTATCGATGGTCTGCATTGTAAGAGACATGCACACGCGCATAAACGTCCACCTCAAAATGTATTGCGTTCAAAGAAATATCCCGCCCTCATCGGTCACGCGGTAAAGTAAAGCGAGTAATTTTATGAAAGAAGAGACTAACATTTTCAAAGCCTTTAAATGTTTTAAGTGTAAAACTGTAAAAACGTTTCGAACCAGTTTTCGATTTCTAGAAATGTGCATTAAAAACTTTTAGTAACGAACTTTAGAGTCATAACTTTAAACTAATACTCTCCACTTCTTTTAATAAACATTATACCCATTTGGCGTTCTCACTCCAGCCGTTTACGATTTATTTCTTGCTGATGCCTGTATGAAGTGTACGCTAAGATTTGAATAACAATAAGCAATCTCAAGATTCAGTACTCTCCGTTCATTTTCAATCGAGGTTTATATGGTGCTATACTTCCTAGGTTATTCAATTCACTCCTCCTTTCCACGACCACTTCTCCATGGTATCAACCAATGTTTGTTCAACTGCGTTTTGTTATGGTAGCTGTCAGGTTGTATTTTCTTATATATTTAACGAAGTAGTCTCAGTTCATCTGGGCTCGTTTTAACATGCTTTATCTACACTTTTCATTTCGATGTATTATTATTATTATTATTATTATTATTATTATTATTATTATTATTATTATTATTATTATTATCATCATCATCATAATGCTGCTTTGTTACAGGTATCAACCTTCTATATCCAGATACCGAAGTCGGGCAAAGTTTTGAGGTAAAATGTTTACAACATTAGTTTATTTCTTTGTTTTAGGAAGACATTTGATAGGATTTTTACAAAATGCTCGTTTATCTGTAAACCAATATATATATTCGTCTGCATATGTACAATTATAAAGGCATATAATCATTCAAAATAGGAGACAGAATAAACATGACATGCGAGTTTACAAAGATAATTTACGCATTATGTGCAGTACAAGCAAGACCATTGACATAAGTCAGTCGTGTGGCCGAATACCCTCGCCTGACACAACGTAACGGTTGACCAAATTCTTATCTAGACCTAACTTCTGATTGTATGAAGTATTCCCGACGTTAAGCCATGGAAAAGTTGATAACCCAACAACTCTTTATCTGATCAGGCTGCCATTTTGCTAAGTGGTTACTGTTATCATAGAGCATCAGATTTATACATCGAATTTGATTGGACCTTGACTAAACTTTTTAAGGTCAAGATAGGCTGTACACGGGAAAAAACAAACCTAGTTACAAACTCGAACGAAAACATAACCTCGTTCACAGAGGTAATTATGCAGATTTTTGTCTCGTCTTTTGAGCTAGGTTCCATTTCTAACATCTATTTTTTCTTCATTTGTCTTCAGAGGAAAATAAATCTTCCTACACTGAGACGATTCAAAATGATTATCCAAATTAAAGACTGAACATCTGTATGTCACGAGTGGAGAACTATGTTTTGAATTTAATTTTTTTAGTTTTTGCGTAGACAATGTTTAGATAAGATTTTACTCATTATTAATCACTCTCAAAGCACTAGTATCTACACGGATTTTTTTCAGCTGCCAACGTTTACTTATCAATATTTAAACGTATCCTTCTTATTATCATTACTATTATATCTCCACTCATCTGTTTTATCCACTTGCTTCACGCGAATCTAGCGCGAGGGTGAGATGAAATGTTGAAAATCTTCAGCCTTTGTATCATATTATACAAGTATCATATCTACATATCTTTGATCTACTTATTATTTTGAACCAACGTGTGTTATGAAATGCATGCGCTCCGATGATTGCTTGAGACAGGCCGCCACGTGCCAAAATGGCTGGCAAAGCCCGAAGCGAGAAGTGAAGCATAGTTAGACTGACCTTTAAAACTGGATAGACATGTAGTCGCAGAGTGCAGAACGCATACCGATGAGATTGAAAAGGCTGAACGGAAATAAGCTGACAATGTAAAATTGAAGCAATTCATTTCTCACCCGGTTTCTAGGAGAATAAATCTCCAAAAATAGCCATCTGGGACTTCGTCTTAGCTTGAACTTTACCAATGAAAATAACCTAAGTCCGTAATAGAATAACATAGAGCAGTTTACTTGTCTAATACTAGGTTAAAGATATTATTTCACCATATGTAAAATACATCTATTTAACATATGTCCTTAGTTATTTATCCATACTGATTCATTTATGGAATTTCTGTGTCAAACAAAATATCGTTTTTGATTCGTAAACATCATTCATATTTATTTCATTATCTTTTCGTTTATCTATCGCAAGCTGTAACTCTGTATCAGTTCCATTTGCCTTTCGTTCTTTCGTTACTGTTTTCTGCCAAGACTGCAGCTTTTTGCGTATTCCTGTCTGGTCCTTTGCGTTTGTCCCTGTATTTCTATCTATTTATCTATCTATCAATTTATATATATTTCACAATCGGTGTATTTTCGTCAATGTGTTTTTATTTGAGGGGGAGTTCAAAGACGCTCTACTACGTGTACCGTTTGCAAGATGTTCAGCTTGTATCATTTATGGTGTGAACTTGTCAGTTAACATACCATAACGTACACACACATACATAGATATTACTAGAAGAAGACAGGTCACAGAACAAGTGACTACTCTTTCTCTACTCTATCGTTATTTTCATAGCATATGCGCTACTGAGCTTGAATATATGCTTGTAAAACATTCACAAACAAAACCCCTTCTAGCTACAAGAACTGTCAATAATTTAACTTTCTCTGTATTTAAAACTAAACAAAACTTCTATGAGCAAAGTTTTTTTTTAGAACGACTTTTCTGTAGAACACCATACCGCGGGACTTCTTCCCAGGTGACTACAAAATGGTCATTTTCAAGCCCAATGTAAACAAATTCTTGTTGATCCGACCTCTAAAATCATCAAATTCCGTTAAAATTCTACCATCATTACCAATCATCACAGTTTTTTCTCACCTGATACTTATCAACCCTTATCCTCGAGTGACCCCTGGGACTTTATAAGTGGTGACCCAAAAAAAAGATTCCCGGATGGAAATGTTTTGCATCATTTTCATGTCTCTTTACGAAGATTAACATCAATAAATAATTCTACTGAACCTGATATTTACAATCCTTATTCCAACTTCTATTAAAATCGATTACAATATGTTTATGTTGGAGAATGTCTGAAATTGAAGTCTGAATCTTAAGGTGTCTTAAATGAAATTAAAATTCAGGAAATCTTGCTTGATTGGTATCTAATGACTATGATAAAATTTTATGCAAATATGAAATATTTGAATTTTAAAATTGTTTTGTACCAATATTATGCCCCTTAAAAATAATTTGAAAATTGTGTTGTGCCAATATTATGCCCCTTAAAATAATTAAAAAAATATGTTGTGCTACTATTATGCCCTTTAAAAATAATTTTAAAATTGTGTTGTGCCAATATTACGCCCTTTAAAAATACTTTTGAAATTGTGTTGTGCCAATATTATGCCCCTTAAAAATAATTAAAAAATGGGGTTGTGCCAATATTATGCCCCTTAAAAATTATGTAAAAATTGTGTAGTGCCAATATTATGCCCTTTAAAAATAATTTTAAAATTGTGTTGTGCCTATATTATGCCTCTTAAAAATAATTAAAAAATTGTGTTGTGCCAATATTATGCTCCTTAAAAAATAATTTAAAATACTCAAAAGAAACTGAAATTTGGAGTGGTCGAATACTTTTTTTTTCAAATTTAACAAAACCGGATTATGAAATTTTTCTCGGGAAGTCTCATTTTTATTTCCCCTCTTTGCATAAATGTAAATAAAACTAAATGAAGCCCACTTACCCCACCATGAAATCTAGCAGAGGTGTTCCAAAACTCATAATCATCGGTTAATTATTTGAGGAGTTAATCCCATATATATATATATATATATATATATATATATATATATATATATATATATATATATATATATATATATATATATATATAATATTTATATATAATATTTATATATATATATGTTTATATATATATATATATATATATATATATATATATATATATATATATATGTATATACTGAACTTTATGTAAATAAAGATATATGTGTCCGTTTGTCTGTAAAGACATGAAAGTATATATGAACCAATCTCCTCGATTATTATTGATATACTAGCGATATTAACAAGCCGCGCATGCGTGGTCCCCCTCTGTATGTGACTCGATGTGGAGAGTCTAAAATGCAATACATGTGGGCAATTTGAGCCATATTGTACCCCCTGGGGGTGCGAACAAGAATTTTTCTGAGGTCAAGGATGCTCATTTTATATCCAGAACAATTGCCTATACATTTTGGCCAAGTTTCAGAAAAATTGAATTGATGGATCAAACGTTATGGGAGAAAAGGGTCATTTTTTGCCATTTTTGGGGCTTTTGACCCCCTGGGGGCTCGAACCAGATTTTTGCCAAGGTCAGCGATATTTATTTTCTATTAGGAACAATTGCATCCATATTTTGGCCAAGTTTCAGAGAAATTGAATGGATGGATGAAAAGTTATGGGGCAAAATATGTCATTTTGACCGCATGTGAGGCTAACCACGGACGGACGGACGGACGGACGGACGGACGGACGGAAATGCCTCAAAACATAGGCCCCCCCGATTTTATAAATATCAGTAACCTTAACTACTTTTAGAAATGGAGAATATTGCAACAATAGTAAATAATAAATGCTTAAGAACCGTGTTTTGCCCTAGAGAACATGAGTTTTATTTTGTTTTTCATAATTTTAGATTAATAGAGAAATCGAGGGTAACTTTATACTTTTTATTTGTTGAACCGTTAGAAAATACACGAAAAATGTTCGTTTGACAAATACGGAAGTAAATGCCTTTGTTTTTGAGACGACTTTTCACATTCGACAAATGATATGGGATACTAGTTAGAGATGAAGAAACATTCTAAAAAATACGTCAGATAGACAAACGAGAAGTTTCTTTTAACCCATTTCTGAACCTCATTTAATTAGCTTTATTTTTATTTTTTTCTAGCACTTTCGCCCAGAAGTTTAAGTAAGCTTTCATAATTGGTCCTCCGATTTATAAAATCCGGGACTTATGTTTTGAGGCATGTCCGTCCGTCCGTCCGTCCGGATTTTCTCTGAAATTTTGCACAAAGTTGTAACTTTGGTCAGGTTAGAAAGTGACATTCTCCGATTTTTGAAGAAAAAATCTGGTTAGACTCCCAGGAGGTCAAAAGGCCCTGAAATGGCAAAAAATGACATTTTTTGGCCCATAACTTTTGATCCATCCATTTAATTTCTCTGAAACTTGGCCAAAACGTGGAGGCAATTGTCCCTAATAGAAAATAAATATCGCTGACCTTGGAAAAAATCTGGTTCGCGCCCCCAGGGCGTCAAAAGCTCTCAAGGGCTCCACGGGACTCAAAATCCATAATTTTTCGGTGAAAAAGTGGTTTCATGCGACATTGCAGGTCCTAAAACATCCTCAAAAGCTATGAATGAATATAGATGGTTAAATCTGATATATTACTTTTTCAGGCTGTGAAAGGGTTTTCATGAATGTAAAATAGCCCAAATTAGCCAAAATCCCCCGTTAAGCAACCTAATTGGTTCCCAAGCCTCTACAATAGTTATGAATGGGTGTAGATAGTTGAAACCTTTGTAGTGTCGAAATCATTGCATTGTATTATACTCAAGCAGTTTAATAACACTTATTTTCTTTTGTTTTCAGTTCAGTTCAGTTTAGTTGAGAAGATAGGATGAGTGGAACAAAGTACCAGTACGATGATTGGGATTTCACTTTGCTTGAAAACCTCCCAACTGTACATGAGTGCATTTTGGCCATAGTTCACTATGCTCCAACTTATGGTTCTACAAAACAGAAAGAGCATCTCCATCAATTTTCTCTGTGTTTGCTTGCTCACTGGTAAAGAGCATTTGGAAGAGACATTAAACTAACAACAATAAAAGTAGTGAAAGATAAACTTGATCGATATTTGAGAGAGTACAATAGCAAAGTTCAGAACGGCCATGGGTCGAAGAGGTCAAACTTGATTCAATGGAAGACAACAAATCACATTCTTTTCAATATTCTGGAAAAGGGTGTTGACGTGAAGACGTTTGATGCAAATGAGAAACAGTTTTTCTTTGATCAAGTTGCACTCAACCGAAAGGTCATAATTGACAACATGCATATCGATGAAGAACATGAATCAATGGTTGTTGAGACGGAGGAAAGGGAGGAGAAAGATATGGCTGTTTCAGTTACAGAGGAAGAAGAAAGGGTTACAATAATGAACAGTACTCTCGACGATAGTGATACTAATATCAATTTTGCTATGCAGCGGTCAGGGAGGGTACGTACCACAGTCAGCTGTAATGAAGTTAGAGTTCAGACACATATGACTCAATCTCTGTGAAGGAAGCAAAACATATACTGACTCCATCAAGATTGCACTGGCTGCTTCCTCATCAGCCGCAAACATTTCTCCAGAAGCAACACGGATGGCGTATAAGGTTGCGATTGAGAAACATGTGGGGTTGAACTACGCTTTGAAAGCTGATGTTGAAAAAGATGAAGTTGAACCGCCGAAGAATAAACGACCTCACACTGAGGAAGAATATTTACAATATAAGTATGTTTTCCTATCAGCAAAGACGATTCGGAAGATGAAGCAATCCAGGAAGAAAGGAATGTTGCCTTAGCACTTCTTGATACTACTCCATCTGATGTGATAACCTTCCACTATGACACCACAACCCGCAACAGACTAAATGGTGAGTGGCCATCATTGGTGATTCAAACTTCCAGTGGGAAGAAATTTCGTCTGCGTTCACTAAACATGGCAGTTGAAGATCGAAGGAACATTGTAAATCTTTTTTTGGCATCACTTAATCGTTTGTCTCTGACAGTAGGGTGCAATAAAGCTGTGATTTGGGAAAAACTGACAGCTGTCATGACAGACTCCGTTCATAAGAATATTCAAATTTAACACTGATCGCTGCGTCTCTCTCTTCCAATCATGTACCTATACATCTCGTATGTGTGTCCCACACATGTGAAGCTTTTGATGTTGGAAATTTTGGCTATTTTTCACTAGTTTTTGGCTATTCTACATTCATAAAAACCCTTTCACAGCCTGAAAATGGTCCTAAATTAAAGTACTATATCAGATTTTACCATCTATATCCATTCATAGTTTTTGAGGATGTTTTAGGACCTGCAATGTCGCATGAAACCACTTTTTCACCGAAAAATTATGGATTTTGAGTCCCGTTGAGCCCTAACGGCTATTTTTGCCCTGCACCTTCTGAATTTTGCAAAATCTTCAAAATGTTTGATGATTTAGTGTTATTCATGTATAAATTAACACAAACAATACTACTCGCATGAATATGAAATTTTCACCCATTACGTCCCACCCCTAATATAATAAGAAATGTTAAAAAAATTTATATGAGAAAAATATCTGGCTAGATTTACAGTGGTTGTCAGCACAGTGATCATTTGCTTGCGCGTGATAGCAGGTCCTTTAAACTAGAATTTGGGCTCGTATGCCTCATTAATTCTAGTTTATTTAAATGCGCTTCCACCCATAAACAAACTACATCATTTAAAATAAAAATAGCAACGAGAATGATGTCTCAGTACCCAATGTATTCAATTTATCATTGTCAAAATCTATTTATTTGTTTATCTTTTAATATTAGTTTAATTATAATAGAAATATACCTTCAGGGTTTTTTTATCAAACAAACTCATTTCATGCAATTCTAGTCAATAAAATATACATGACGCATATGATTTCAGAAATTAATCCGATTAAAATTAAATTATTTCTCGATTTTATTAAAGCTCAAATGTTTTGCGGCACTTTTGATTTTCATTTCGAAGTGAAAACAATCGAAATGAAGGCAATAGCGTTTTGCTCCAAGTCATTAGGGATCCCAGAAAAACAACCCCGAATTCTATTATCATTATTAATTATCTAAAGCGTCTTTGATGTACTTTTATTCTCAGCATTGTATTTTATTTTATTGGGAAATAAAATTCAGTAATGGGGAAGGATTCGAAGGTTCAGACGTTAAATTATGCATGCATTCATGTGTTTCAAACAAAATCGGCAAAGTCTAATAACTAAACACTTTTAATCTTTCTTTTTGTTTGATCTTTGCTGCGTCCACGTATCTTTATAGAAAGTTCTGTCGATCTATCAGTCAAGTAGTCTGTCACGCTTAATATTGGTCTGTCACGCTAAAGTGTGGAATACCATTTTCATCAATAAACCGACTGCCTGAATAGACATATCCAGAAAATTACGCGAAACATGTAAGAGTGAACGCAACGAACGATTTAGCAAAATAAAAACCTAAGCAACCCTAAAAGACAGTGTTTAATTTCAGCTTATTGAGTAAGTTCGTGCGCCATGATATTCGCTAACTCATTACGGTCAGAAGCTCCAATCCTGAGAGGTCAGTATCCTTCTCCAGAATAGTCTTGATAGTAATATAAGGCATTCTAGTCCGTCGCTTGACCTTTGGGGATCGCAGAAACATTTTCCCAGCAGGTTCACTGTATCAGCATAAACAAAAAAACATTTAATACGAAAACATTAACTATTGCAAACAAATAATTGGGTTGCATTTAAACATTGTGTCATACATGAAGAAAACAAGTTGCGGTCATTATTACATAAACTAATAAGAGTTAATAATTGCTATCCATACCTTCTTTTTATAGAGGCCCTTTTGTGATCATTCCAAGCTTGTCGTCTTGAAATAAAAGCTGCTTATTGTTTTAAAAGGACTAAGTCAAGATAAAAGTGATGGAATACAGAGGAGGTTTATTCGACTTGATCTTCGTTCTAAATCACTGATGATCATTGATAGATAATCACTGTTTTAATCATATGTTTTCAGCGCATTTCAGTTAAACATGTTCACACGTGGCGTGCTTCCAAAGAACAAAGAGTTTCTCCCTCTCATTATCTCCTTGAGTCATGTGACCTCACATCCGTTTCTATTAATTTACACTGTAGTCTACTAATCATAACCTCTAGTTCAGCAAGCAACTTTCATTTACTGTTTTTCTCAACTAACTGTTTAATATACTAGTTGGTTTACTCGCCCCATATTTAACAACTGGATAGAGTAAATTGAGCATCAGTTGATATAGCTAGTGTCAAACTGCGGGTTCATAGCTTTTCACGTAGTATTAGTATGCAGATCCGATCGGATTTTTTATTGGAATAGCCGATCATAGAGGATTCCATTAGAATTTAACTTAGATACTACCAGAACAGATGAGCATTATACAAAGAAATCATTGGAGTGACTTGTATTCAAAAGTATTTATAAAATATCTTATAATGAAACTATTTAAATAGAATATTAAGCATGTACACATGGATTTTATATCAAGCTAAAAGAATACCAGTCCCAGGACAAGTAAAATTAATTCCCAAAACGAACAGTTCAGCACCAGTTTTATGTCCCCTTTACGAGAATTTAAATCAAGTTATAATGCAACTAAACCTAATGTCTAGAATCCTTATTTCAAATTGATCAAAATCTATTACATAATTTTGATTCTTCAAAATGTATAGTTTAAGGGGAATCTTGCTTAATTAGTGTTTAATGGCTATAAATCTAATCTAATGCAAATCTGTAATATTATCAAATTTCAAATGGGAGTTTTTGTCCATTGTATGCACCCTCATACACTTTAAAATTCTGTAAAGAAACTGTAATTTGAGGAATATTGATTTGTTTATGTCTAATATTTATTGTAACTATCTTGTAAAAATCAAAGGTATCTAAATTTTTACGAAAGAAAACCTTCCCCTCTCTTTTCTTTTTTGTATGAAAGTAAATAAAACTAAATATAGCCTACATTATCCACCCTTTAGTTTTGCAGCTGTTTTCCAAAATTCATAGTGTTCAGTTAATTAGTTAAGGAGTAAATCTCATACATATAAATGTATAAACATATGCGCATACCTAACTATATAGAAAAATATCGAATGTTATTACTAAACACATTTGCAGAAATATATTTTGTTAGTTTAAATTACGCTTAAATTATATTAAGAATTTTTAATAATATTTGAATTATTCATTGAATTTGTTTTACAGTTATATCGCTGCTTCTGCATAATTTGAGCGAAACAACATCGACTTTTGCCGAATTAGATTTACGTAAATTGCCGGAAAAACAGAGTCAAACCGAGCTGCAGTCAATTAAAAAAAAAACTATTTAAAAAAGCACAGACTTGAATGCATGTTTCTTCATCAAGAAGGATTTATTTCAGACGATGGTAAACAAAGAAATACCTCTTCCATCTTTGTGTTCCCCCTTTTATCATTAAAAATAAAACTCAACCATTTTTGGCTTGGTTGTTTGAAAGGGTCTCGGTCATCGGCAAACAGTCAATTAGTAGATAGGTTAGGGTCGCGTTTGGGTGGGTTAGTGTAGGATTAGGATTAAAACAGTCTTTAACTGTATTACACCATCGTTAACTGTATACAATACACTCATTTACTATGTTAAACCATCGTTAACTGTATAAAATACACTCATTTACTATGTTAAACCATCGTTAACTGTATACAATACACTCATTTACTATGTTAAACCATCGTTAACTGTATAAAATACACTCATTTACTATGTTAAACCATCGTTAACTGTATAAAAACAGTCGTTAACTGTGTTAACGCGGTTAAATTAATTTGACTTTTTACGTTGTCTTGAATTCTCGTCTGACACACATTTATTTCACGTCTTCCAATTCTTAAAGTGTTTCATTTATAAACAGGTACCCCACTCTCTTCGCCCGGTGGGTATCGTTGTCGGCCATTCACGCACAGGTGTTTGATCTCCTGGTCGCGGCGCCAAGTATAACAGATACTCCACTTTATTCCACGTCACAGAGCCTGCTATAAACATGTACCCCGCTCGTCGTCTGTGTATCTGTGTTCACGCTTCTGATTCTCTACACAGAGATCTTGCCAGACCGTGAACACTCTTTTTGGCCGATGATCGTCGTAGTCGCAAATAAAAAAAATGTGTCGAATTTCCTCCAAGGTCGTGATGACGGCGATGATGATGATGTCGTTGATTCTGTGAAGGAAAAGTTATTCAAGCAGAACAAATCCATAATAGTAATGAAACAACTCGGCGATTTCTTTTCGTAGGAAATAATTATTAACAAGATAAAACAATGGTTTTTAAACGTCGAATTAAAGTCTATTGTTTTGATAAAATGTCTTTTGTGTTAAACTATTTCGTCGTAGTCTGTGCGTGAATTCCTCTACCATTGCTTTCTTAATTACGTCATAAGTTGAACTAACTTGTCTACTGAAAACGATGAGGAGAATACTATAGCTAACGCCATCCAAACGAGAGGCCGTTCGCGCGACCTTCTTGCTTGGCGGCCGCTAAGATCTGTCTCACTTCTTTGCCTGCCTCTGGAGAACTGGTTCTCTCCGTGTCTCCACGCGTCCACACTTATTGAAAAGGTTCGTTGCGACACGCTTTCGCCTTTTCCTTTTTCCTTGAGTCTTTCTTCCTCTCTCGGAGTTGTTTGGGGTTGGGTGGTACGCGCGATGCTGACTTACTCTCTTTCTCTCCCCCATCTCCTTTTCTGTCTCCCTCTTCCTCTCTCGCAGTTGGGTGGTACGGGCAATTGAAATTCCTCGCTTAGGCTTTTAGATATTATCTACATAAAAACAATTATTCTCTCTCTGTTTCCCAGGTGTTTACACCCCCACCAGCCCACTGGTGATTAAGATATCATGACCAAATTCTGAGGCCGCACCTGGTAAATGTCTTCCCATTGTGTGGCGATAACTGCAAATGACAACCAACACGTTTTTTGAAGACATTTTGACGCCACTTCCAGAGGATCGCCCAGCGTTGATAATATGTACTAGTTCTTAGATCTCCATCTTGTTTTTACGTAGGGTCTAGCATCATCGCCAAGCTGCATACTAATTCGCCTCCAGGGTGCACGATCCCCGTTGGTCCTAATCGTTGTGTCATACATTTGTTTCCGGCTAGTTTCGGAAATCTGCTTCGGTAAGCGTCGATTTATTTGATTTTTATTCGTTTACTATGTTAAAACCATCGTTAACTGTATAAAAACAGTCGTTAAACGTGTTTAGGCGGTAAATTCGTTTTAGGTTTTACGTGGTCTTTAATTGTCGTCTGACATACATTTATTTCACGTCTTCCAATTCGTAAAGTGCTTCGTTTGTTTCCGGCTGGTTCCGGAAATCTACTTCGGTAAGAGTCGGTTTATTTGATTTTTATTCGTTTATTATGTTAAACAATCACTAATTGTATAAAAAAAAACAGTCGTTAAATGTGTTAAAGCGGTAAATTCACTTTAGTTTTTACGTGGTCTTTTATTGTCATCTGACACTCATTTATTTTACGTCTTCTGATTCGTAAAGTCCTTTGTTTTTTGTCGGCTGCTTCCGGAAATCTGCTTCTGTAAGTTTAGTTTGATTTTTATTCTGTATAAATACGTTTCTATCATGTTTTTTGCATATGCGTCTCTTTTTTTTTAAATACAATAACAATTGTGTAAGAATAAATAAACGAATGAATTATTTAGATGTTTAGTAAGAATATATAACGTGTAAAGGATAAAGTCATGTTTAAAATAGTTGCATTTAAGTCACCGTTGATGTTTTACACTCATGGCGCACGCAGGTCATTTGGAGCTTAATCGTCGTGACCGCATTGTGTGGTAAATAGCGAGGCATAGTTTATACTCCGTAGACTGATAACACGACCAATGTGGCGAAACTGGTTTAAATAGAATATATCGTTTACAGACTATTAAATAAATGATTATACACCTAGAAAGTAAATTAATGTATAATTATTTGGAGATAGTAAGAACTTGAAGGGCAAGTAGATTTACCAGAATGACATACATTCGCAAAAAGTCACTTACAAATAGATGTTTCGTGATAATGTGGGTTTTACGATGTATATCCGGCAGTCCGACTAATGCCCGACGCCACGACCGACGTTGCTGGTTCTCTAACTGTCATCACACGTGCCAGCCCGTCGACCGGCTGCAATTACGACAGACTTTCTAATAATAATTCGATAATAATAATTCGATGATATATTTACTTTTCGTTGGCATTTTGTTGAAATTGTTTTTTTTTATCTCTCTTGTATCTCTGAAAAAGGTAAATGGTGAATATTTACTATTTAAACAAATAAATTAGCGTACCAAAGACTAACCAAACATTTTTCTTTATTTAGACTTAACGAGACATTTTGTATTTTAAAAGTTTGATCCGTACTTTATTTTCATATTCTCCCTTAAGTGTGAAATTTTTTTTTATTTTAGAGAAATATTTTTTCGAAACATTACTAGCGAAAAATAAAAAAAGTTCGAACTAATGTTATGTTAGAGGTCATCTTAAGTGACAAAGTCTGAAAGAAAACGTTAATAAAACCGAAAAATATGTAACTAGTGCTGATCCCGGGGAGAAACAAGTAAATATCCAATGTTGTAATTGCAGCTGGTCAACGGGGTGACATGTGTGACGTGTATTCGAGAATAATGCGGGGCCGTAGGTATAAGTAGTAAAACATTGATAATGTAATAAAATAATTTTGATAATTTTGATAATCCAAACAACTATCACGAATAAATATTTCAAAGTCCTAAGAACTTGGAGCATGAAGTATTTTACTACAAATGATTCAATTTGACATTAACATGCTTAACATACTATAAAATCATACTATCAATCTCTGCCACACTTCTTTTTTTATACCAGCTTGATTTGAGAGACTTTGTGTAGATGCGTCAACAGATCGCTGAAGTAGGAACTGTCTGTCGGCTGGTTGCCCCTTTTACGTTTATGGTTTAAATAAGATAGTCACCGAACTGAAAACATTACGTTTTAATTTCTATCTTTTTACTGAGAATGAACAATCAGCTTAATATTTTTCTTCTTCATATCATAGTCTTGATTGTGGGTGAACATTTTGCCACTTCTTTACACTGAATATGAGACCGGTTGGAAAGGCTTAAGGTTGTTGAGGTAAATAGGTAGATCGATAGATAGATAGATATATAGAGAGAGAGAGAGAGAGAGAGAGAGAGAGAGTGCTGTGGTCTTAAAGGGGCGAAAAGAAATAAGGCAAGATACGTATTTACAGAAAGTACAGAACTAACGTATTGCCAGAGACTCCTTTTGCATTGGTCACAGCGACTCTGTTTGTTACCACGATTATCATTATTCATAGTGTCCAGACAAGTACATACAATGACAGATTCGGGTAGATCACCATAACAGATACATAAATAGAGATAGAGATAGAGTTAGATAGAGAGATAGAGAGATATAGAGAGATAAAGATAGATCGATACATAGATAGATAAAGATAGATCGATACATAGATATATAAATAAAGATAGAGACAGATAGAAATATATACATATATATATATATATATATATATATGAATATATATATATATATATATATATATATATATATATATGAATATATATATATAAGGAGAGAGAGAGAGAGAGAAAGTAAGAGAGAGAGAGAGCGAAAGAGCAAGTGAGCGAGCGAGAGAAACACTAATAATTTATACGAAAAAGAAAGTGCATTCTTCAAGACGGAAATCTGGATTGTTGCCGCTATGATTGATGTGACAAGGGGTTAGGGTTCTAGGTCGCGCCTGTCGTTAGCGAATGGAACCTTTGAACTGATAATACTTAAAGCAATGCGAAAATGCTTTCACATCAATAATGGAAGAGTTTAAAATGAAATGGGAAAATATTAATTTCTCTATTGACGGCTTTCTTTCGTTTCGATCGAGCCCCCCACCCCACCCTTAGCCGCGTTTTTATTTTACATAACTTTTTCGTGTTTCTCTCTGCTTGATGGCGCGAAATAAAATTAATTCCCCAAAAACAATAAGAAAAAATATTCTTGAGATGCGTCCATTCGTCTTAAGCGGTTTACAATGTAACAACTATTCCATACTGAAGCGTGATCAACCCAAAGAAACCGCTATTTCAATATAAAGCCCAAAAGACCAATGAAAATTCTATTTCAAACGTAAGCGTGACAAACGTACGAAAATGCTATTTCAAACTCATCTTGACAGGTCGAC
This sequence comes from Sepiola atlantica, assembly GCA_963556195.1. NCBI lineage: Eukaryota > Metazoa > Mollusca > Cephalopoda > Sepiida > Sepiolidae > Sepiola > Sepiola atlantica. The sequence continues at coordinate 55,678,856 of OY744518.1, forward strand.
TGAGAGACAAGCTGTTTATAAACATTAGAATTTCTAACCAAATAGGTCCCTCATTGTCTGCAATCTTTCGCCTCTATCGGATCGCCGTAGAGTTGTATCCATGTACTTGTTTTGTAAGTCTCAAATGTGCTATAAATAAATTGGGCTTCTTGGCCTTTTGGCTTCTTGGCCTTTTGGCTAAGATCAAAATGTAGTATCTGTTCCGATGGATACTGCACGCCTGTTCTGCGCAGTTCTAGGAGGTTCACCCTCACAGGCTTTGCCTCCCCTCTTTGAGGAGGAGTAAGTTTATTGCTTACTGTCTGAGGCGCCCCTACCGGGGAATACCGACGGGGCTGCCCAGGCAATTTTTAAATGGCCAGAGTGCTCACCTCTCGAGCGCTGGCTTTTCAAACCCCACTTTCTCGACCCGTCTTGGGTCAAATCTTACTTGTGGGAGTAAGATAAAACTGGCCTTGTGCCTAACTCCTGGGGAGGAGTAAATAAAACTCCTTACACAAAAATATCCCCACCCACCGTACAAGCAGCTAGATCCTACCGCTTCATTGTAGAATCGCCTATATGTCGGAAGATTTTCTAATTTGATAGCATCCTTTCTCAGAGTTTTTGCATTTGAAATTCCCTCCATGTTCCGTTTCTCCACCGTAACAGTTTGCTCCTATAAATTTGTCCTCTATAACGGTAGTCCCTTACACTTATTTGTGCTGAAGAACAGTAAAAAAAAAAATAGATGCGTTCATTTAATGTTACTAATTAGGGAAGGCACAAAATGACAAAGCTGAATACGCATCTACAGATATAGAGCATATTTCAAATATAAAAATAAAATTATTATCATTTTCTAATTAAGAATTCTTATCATTATTTAGACATATTTACTTTCGATTTAATTTGTATAATTTAATTTTATTTAAATTCATTTATTAAAAAGTCGTTTTACGATTGAATGTTGTTTTACTACAAATTGCGTTGGGACCATTGCGTTGTGTGATGTAAAAGTTACAAAATTCAAAGGTTGATGACTAGAGACGCTTTTGTAAAAAAAAAAATAATTCATAGAGTCTTTATTATTTCTAATGTGTCACCACTTACGTAAACCAAAAGTCATTAGAAGATAAAATCCATTAGATGGATATATTTGTCAGCTGGATATATCCATATTTATATTATAATATTCACATTTCAACTACTGCCGCATTGCGATTATCGATATTCGATCAGGATAGTGAATAGATTAAAATCTAAAAGATATCGATTATGTACAGTGTACACAATGCTGACAACAATAATTACAATGATGGTGATCTAAAAAGAGAAGAAGAACGTATGAAAGTACTATACACTAGTGTATTTATACAGTAAATATTAAAGGAGCTCACCGGCTCGTTTGCCCCATATATGTCTTAGACATGTCGATAACAAGAATCCTGGGGAGGAGTAAATAAAACATGCTCACCTGCCTTTGGCCTTTTGGCTAAGATAAAAGTGCAGTATCTGTTCCGATGGATACTGCACGCCTGTCATGTGCAGTTCTAGGAGGTCCACCCTCCCAGGCTTCGCCCTCCCCTCTTTGGGGAGGAGTAAGTTTATTGCTTACTGCCTGAGGCGCCCCGAATGGGGAATGCTGACGGGGCTGCTCAGGCAATTTTTAATGACCAGAGTGCTCACCTTCTCGGGCGCTGGCTTTTCAAACCCCACTTTCCCGACCCGAGCTTGGGTCACATCTTACATGTGGGAGTAAGATAAAACTGGCCTTGTGCCTAACCTTCTGGGGAGGTAAATAAAAAAAATGCTCACCTGCCTTTGGCCTTTTGGCTAAGATCAAAGTGTAGTATCTGTTCCGATGGATACTGCACGCCTGTCCTGTGCAGTTCTAGGAGGTCCACCATCCCAGGCTTTGCCTCCCCTCTTTGGGGAGGAGTAAGTTTATTGCTTACTGTCTGAGGCGCCCCTACCGGGGAATGCCGACGGGGCTGCCCAGGCAATTTTTAAATGGCCAGAGTGCTCACCTCTCGACCGCTGGCTTTTAAAACCCCACTTTCTCGACCCGATCTTGGGTCACATCTTACTTGTGGGAGTAAGATAAAACTGGCCTTGTGCCTAACTCCTGGGGAGGAGTAAATAAAACATGCTTAAGTTTTTTTTCCACTGTTTATTCTAAGAGATTTGTTAGCAAACTGATCTCTATAATTGTTATGCTGTGATGTTTTATCTACCCCTTTTCAGGTGTAGATGTACTCTCCAGAGACTATCAATAGTATTACGACTAGGTGTCGTGACAGTCATGGCGAAAGTCATTGGTGGCAGTCATGGCCAGATTATCTGACGCAGACTTTCTGCAACATACTATTCTGTAGTTCTATAAATACACTCTACTAAGTACCCCATCGTGTTTTCTAAATTATTATCGGGCTTTCATTGTGACAAAAATAATCTTGTCTATTTTATCAATTCACTCATAGATTGGAAGATACTGAATGAATCCATACATTTCTCAATTCGAATACGTTATGCCTTATGTCGGAAGATATTGTGTGTTTCGTTCGTATGGGTGTGATGTAGTTGCTGAAGAAGTCTTGGTGTTTAAATCGTACGTGTAGAACGATGTTGGAGGTTCGTCAACTAGTAAATATGCTTTACTTCCAAATATCAGTTGAGGTAGCATTAGCCTAGCAATAGCCACGATTGGGATGAGGCTTCGTATATAACTCGAACACATTGTTCTCTGTCTCTATCCCCTTCACTCTTTTTGTATGTATCTCTTGCTCTCTCATTATCTACTTATTTATTTGCACTTCAACTTGTAGTTTGTGTTTCGTTTGTATGTGTCTAAAAAGATGAGGACTAGTTGACTGGCAAATACTCCCTATTTTTATATAGAAACCGATGTGGCATCAGCAGTAGTAATAATTGTGGCGAGATGATGCTTTGTGTATCGCTTGCTATTGTTGTCCTTTATTTTTCTCGCTTTCACTCTTTCTCTCTCTCTCTCTCTCTCTCTCTCTCTCTCTCTCTATATATATATATATATATATATATGCATCTTCCTTATATATGTTTGTTTATTGTCACCGTACATGTAGCAACTGTACACTGTTGAGGTTAGAAATATCAGCGCGTTTTAAAAATTATTTTAAATATGATATGCATTTAGCTCTTTTCTAGTCAATTTATTTTGGACGTTTTATTTGTAAACGAAAATAGATTTATTTCAACATTATTAGATTTGTATGTATGTAGTTAAAAGTAAGACCCATTAAAATACATTATGGAAAATGTAGTTACACTTATCATAATCCCGAATCATAAGTACATTAATGTGACGAAAAGGTATGTTACAGAACTAATTCGGACTACATTATAAGACACTGTAATAAAGAACAACTAGTACACTCTACTCTGATATAAGATACAAGACACAATTTCATACTCACAAAGTATGATGATTTTATATATATATATATATCTATATATATATATCTATATATATATATATATATATATATACTTATGTCATCATAATTTAATTTTAGGATTAATCGAACGCAGTAAATGACGTCATAAAATTACGACCTCATCGTTTTGTGACGTCATCCATCACAACAGGAATAGAGGAGAGTTACAATACTATTACGACATTGTTTCATTAGACGATTTATGACTCAAACAACGTTAACTTGTTAACTCCCATGGATGTATATGCTACAAAATAGGGTGATCAAACCAGAATTAGAGAAGTAGAATGTATTTTTAAGCATGTTATTGAAGCGAGCAGAGCTCATTTTCTTCTATTTCGAGAGCAACCATGGGGATTGATCTGTACGACCGAAGGAAGCGTACTTAATACATTGTACCAACACCCGACCGACCCCTTACTCAAACACTCCCCAAAAAGGAATTCCGAGTCCAACCCGAAATAACCCGCACCTGACTGAACGCAAACGACCTCACATAAAATGGCCATGCGTCATGGCTTGAGAAGATAAAATCACTTGATGTCCTGACTCATCAAATCATAAACCCGGAAGAATCTGACACACATACACACACATCCCCACATCGCCCTGGCATAGCAGCAGCGGGGGATACAAGGAGTTAGGGAAAAAGATAGTCAGCGACGAACAGCCGAGAGAAAAGCATCGCTCGAGTCACCCGCTGCTACAGAGACCTGCCGATGTAGACACAAGTAGCCAGGAACACGCCGCCCGAGACATTCTCTAAGCTACACCGATGAAACGAAAGTCTTCGAAGCTATTTCTTTTCCCAAATTCTGCGGCTGAGTATGAGCTTCAGGGAGAGACGAGTACACCTTCCTACGAGAAGATTGAATAGCGCCGAGACAAAACACAACAGTTGCGAACGTACATGCGCGTTCAGGCGCTTGCTGCCAACGACATTTTCGTCAAATGATCACCATGGACCTTAAATGGACGTGGCCCTCGAACTCTTGCAGCCCCGTCGGAGAGAGACATATCCGCGAGTGAGTAAAACCCATTCCCTTTCCTTCCGTGAGTTGCTTCGAACTTATCTTGTTCATGAACTTTGATTGCCACAATTATGTTAGTCTCCCTTATAATAATGGTTTGCCTTTTTTGTTATTTGCTTTATACATGATTATCCCTTCCCTATTATTTTGTAAATAAATATTGCTTACACTCTAACTCGGTGTTTGCGTCGTTATTCTTCCTCGTTTTCTATGTGATGTCGTGAATTGGGGAAATACACTCCCCCTGTTTTCTGTTGGTAATATCGACACTTGGAGACTTACAAGCCATTTTCCGGACATTTTTACTTTTCTTATCATTATCATTGTAACGTGCTCACTGCCATGGTCCATACGAAGGCCGTGCATTGCAAGACCTATATATATATATATATATATATATATATATATATATATATAATTTTAATTATTCGGACTACTGTTCTTATCATGAGTGTTACTATCACAACGTTTCGGCCGTTTCAGGTCTATATTTTCGAACTGGGGAATATTTCCGTCGAACTCAGGAATCTGGACGGAATTTCGAACGGAACCCTTTATTTAATCCACGAAGTAGCATCCTCTCGTTCCGGGAGAGGTTTTCAGTAATCTGCAATTCATCGTATCGCCCGCACCGAAGACTAAACCTTCAACCTTTAAATGTCTATCACTTAAAACTGATTTTTACTTAGTACAATATCCACTGCGCCATGGGTCCTTGCGAACAATTCTAGTATGAATTTGGGGAGATTTAAACCCATTCTTATTTTTAATGTGTAATTCACTACTTAACACTTTATATCACTACTTTTATTACTACATATTACTTCGCTCTCACATTTGATCCGTGCTCCAGTGACGCTTTGGGCTACAGATTTAGTACTCAATAAAGTCGGCTTTCTAATTTTATTTTCATGTCTGAAGATTTGTAATTGATGAATCGGAGCCTTGTGGCATTGTAATATTTCTATTCAATATTGTTACTTTAACAAACCTTCTAATATTTTCTACTTCGTCACATTTAACGATTCCAATAACACTTTTTCCATTTTATTTTTTATTCTGCAGTGTAAATTGTTGTGTCCCACGCGATTAGCGGGCAGATTACTTTTCTTTTGATTATTAAATTTAGCTGGTGAAGTACTTTTTTTGTTATTGTGGATTTTTCTGAGATGTTACACTTCACTCTGTTCAATATCTTTTGAAACTTGACGCACGCTAATAAACCTTTGGTAGTCCTTCGTTATATGCTGGTTCATTTTCCAATTTATTAAAGCCCCTTCTATTGATTTCCGCATCTGTAATCGATACTAATCTTTGCGCAAATATAAGGTATTTGAAATTGTTAGCACTTAACTCCGACAACTTGAAATCAGGCAGTGCATCTAAACTACGCTAGCAAAAGTCGTGTAGTATTCGTCGTCTTTCCTTGTAAGGTCTATTCATTTTCACTTGTTGTTAAAAATAGACGTTTTAGGGCTTAACAATTTAGTCAATAATAGTCTCGCTTTACCAAAGGTAATGTCGCTGTATTTTTGTGGTAAGATATACTTTACAAATTTGGTATGTTCAACAGAACACAACTTCCTAAAAAACAAACGCACCTTTTTAAAATCGGTCGAATTTGCACAGTCCGTATTATAAATGTCCTCGTGCACTCTGCAATACGAATCGAACGTAATCTCATTGTCGGAATCGTAGTTAAAATTATCAATAGTGTTCAAAATGGTATTTTGTGAAAACTCACTTTCATCTTTACCATTTTGACACCCATTCGATAATTTGACTAAAGCTTTCTGTTCCTGTTGGATTTGAAGAAAAGGTTTCTCAAATATTTTCAATTGTACTGGCTGTTCTTTCTGTTGTTCTTGAAATTTCCCTTCTATTAGAAGCTTTTCGTTCTGTTATTTTTCTGAAATCCCATCTTTTGCGCATGCATTTTCTTTTGATATTCCATTAGTTTTTCTGCAATTCCATTTTTTCTGCATCCCTTTTCTTTTAATATTATGCTTGTTGTTCGTGACATTTTTATTCTATTCAACTCTTTTATTTCTGTTGCCATTTCTTCAATCAATTTGGTCTTAAAGCAATTCCATTTTTGCCGCATCCATTTACGTTTAGTATGATGCTTGTTCTTTCTGCAATTGTAGTTGTTGATCTTACTGATGCCTGAAAATTTCTAATATGCATTTTCAATCCATCCATTTTTCATCGCTTCAAATGAACTAACTTTTCCCTGTATATATACATATATGTTTTATATTCACACGGACGTAGTTTTCTTTACTGAGACATTAGTTCGTAACCTCTCAGTAGAAAGAAACAAATACGCTCGTACAAAACTTGTTTACGTGTTTCTGATTAACGAAAAAAACCCGAGACCTTTATGATGAGTTATTTTCGCTCTTTCCTTCGACATCGAAAAACTTGATTTCCCAACATAGCTTTGAAAAAAGTTTCGTCCTACTCAGAAAACGACAATGTTTCAGTGACGTTGGAGTGTTTTTTCACAGAATTTACACACTTAAAATTCAGTTTGATTTAGACACATTGCTATATTCTTAAAAACTATCCAAAGTTTTTTTTTCTTCCAAAATCCAACATTTCCATTGTAGACATTGATCCGAGTGTTTGCTGCCAGTGTTGTGTGTAACATAAGTTCGGGTTATTTTCGTGTCCGACTAAATCCAAATGTTGGTTTGAACTAATGTTGTGGAATATAGGTTTCAAATCCTCGTCCTCTGTGTTGTGAGATATACGTTTTGAATCCTAATCGCCAGTGTTGTGAGATATCGGTTTCGAATCCTCGTCACTAGTGTGCTGACCTTGAAGGGTCTATAATATATAGGACAATACTGTAGCATATTTACAAGAGTGTATTTACAGAGATAAAGAATTAATATATTTAAAAAAAGTCGGCGTCCGATACTGTGGCTATGGCTTCCACCTATGACTGCCGCCATGACTGGCACGGCACTTAGTCGTAACTATATTCATAGTCTTGAAGTGCTCTATTTACACCCGAAATAAATTAGAACATCACACCATAAAAAAGTTATAACAATAGACTACAAACGTTATAATAAAATAACATTAATAATGCAAATGTAATCATCTTTCTCTCTATATAAAGTTAGATAGGCATATATATATATATATATATATATATATATATATATATATATATATATATATATATATATATATATACACTGATTTTTTGTTATTGTTTTTCTTGGCGATAGCTGACCTGTGTCTACCGGGGCGTTATTATTATTTGTCGCTATATAGAACGGTTTATTTTATTTTAAGAATATACAGGGGACTGTATTTTTTAAATTCGCCCTTAATCAGACGTGTCATCAATTTTTGTATATATAGATTTTTTAATTAATTAATTTATGTATTAATGTTTGTATAATAGTTTTTTAAAAAAATTATTGCGCGCACTAAAGAAATGATATATATTCTAAGTAATATGGCGAGTAATATGCACCTATCATTCATTTGTAAATACTAACAATTATGGGGCGCATATAAATATATATATATATATATATATATATATATATATATATATATATATATATATATTTGGAGTTTTCACTTAGAGAAAATGATTGTTCAGTTAAGACCGAGATTATTCCAATAAACACAAGCCTGATGATACTCGATTACAGGGAACGGAGCATTTATATGTGATTCTTTTGAAAGCTTACCAAAGCATTCCGTTCAGGAGCCCAAACAACACCACAGAAGATATTTTCATTCAAAAATCATTTATTTATCATTTTTAAAATTAAAGAGTTTTTTACCTACACATGTTTCACTACCAAGCAGGTACTTGCTTGGCAGATTATCAGGGAAAATTAAGCACCTGTAATAAGATTTACAACACCCGGCAATACACAATGTTGTGTTGATTTTCTTGAGGTCACTTAAGAAGGAAAGAAAAAAAAAGTAAGATGGAGAATAAAAAATATAAAATATAAAGTTAGATAGAGAATAAAAAATATGTATAAAATATATATATAAAAAATATATATTAAAAAATATATATAAAGATATATATAATAAAATATATGAAAAAATATATAAAAAAATCATAAAAAACAAAAATATATAATTTGCCTCAAATGCAGCCCAGTGATGACAAATATCACCCCCACAAAGAAATATAAAGACCAAACAACAGTCAAAACTCTGTTCCTAAATTACTATTCCAAGCCACTGATCTTATTGGCATTCCAGATCTATTCCATCCGAAGGAAAAAAAACGATACAGCTGTCCTTTTCAATGCATGCAGTCGTGTTGTCTCTATTTCCAGGTCCAATTCACTCCTTTGCAAGATGGACTCGCAACGAGGCGAATTAATACCGATTTTTTGTTACTCCTAAGGAATGATAAACATAACAATTTAAAACTAAAGCTATATTTATTGTTTACACCTATCTACGATATTCTACTAATTATATAGGGTAACGTAATGAATTTGAAATATGGGTAATGTTAAGCAGCACAACATTAACAACACTAGCACAAGAAACCAACGAAGAAGAACAATAATACGGAATGCTATGCAATAATTGAGAATAACTTTATAGTTCATCATACATTAAGTAAAATTTTGCATATCTTGCAACACTTAAACACTATAAGTTTAATTTCACGGGGACTTGGGGCATAATCACCCTCAAAGTACATGAGAACACGACCTTTAAAAAGAAAATGTGTGGATGTCTTTACGGGTTAAGGAAGGTCAGGTTCACTGAATTAATGCCAGTAATTTTATCACGTGGACTTTGAATCATGTGTTGTACTTATGACGTATATGTAAATATGTTGGCACGGTGCCAACATAAAATATGAAACCTTAAAATGAGAGTTTATGAAAAATTAGATATATACAATCGGCGTTGGCTAATAGACGTTTTACTTTACTTTTTGGTTTAACTATTTTTATGTTATAGTACCTTCCATTCAGACTACATGAACTCGTCCGTTTGACTATGAATACAAGTTGCACATGCCTCTCGTTGTCGCCCAACCCCTAAACACGTTCAGTCTTTCAGTAACTTCGTTTGCTGAGAGGTAACGGGATGGAGAAATACCAGTCGAGGATTCGTTCTCGACAATCAGTACGGTAGGAACTGGGTTATGTTGGTGGCATTTTATATGTTGTACTGAGGTATTTTGTGCTGGGTAGTCCTTAGTGGTGCACCCTCCCAAGCCTTGCTTCTTCTCTTTTGAGTGGGGTAAGTTCATCGCTTACGGCCTGAGGCGCTTTGACCGGGGAATGCCGATTGGGGCTTCCCAGGATATTTTTGATAGACCAAAGTGCTCCTCCTTTAGGGGAGCTGGCTTTATCTTCCCCCACTTTTCACCCTTATGCCACATATTGCTGCTGTGGGAAGGAGTTAAATACCAGCCCCCCTCAACCCGTTCAGTTATTCAGTAACTTCGGTTGCTAAGAGGCGGCGGGATGGAGAAATACCAGTCGAGGATTCGTTCTCGACAATCATTCCGGTAGGAACTGGGGCATTTCGGTGACATTTTATCTGTTGTGCTGAGGTATTTTGTCCTGGGTAGTCCTAGGTTGTGCACTCGCCCAGGCCTTGGGGTGGCGTACATTTATTGCTTACTGTCTGAGGCGCCCTAACCGGGGATTGTCAACGGAGTTGCAAAAGCAATTTTTTCATAGGCCAGAGTGCTCCTCCTTTAGGGGCGCTGGCTTGATTTTTCCCGACCTTCTGACCTTGTGCCACATTTGCTGCGGTAGGAAGCAATTAAATACCTGGATCCAACACAGCCCGTGCAGTCTTTCTATAACGTTAGTTTCTTAGAGACGGTGGACTGGTCAATACCAGTCAGGGATTCGACCTCGACAATCAGTCAGCCAGGTACTGGGTCATTTTGATGGCCTGTTATCTGCCAGGCTGAGGTATAGGTCCTGGTTAGTGCTAGGAAGTCCACTCTCCCAAGCCTTGCCTCCCCTCTTTGGAGTGGAATAAGTTGATTGTTTACTCTCGGAGGCGCCTTGACCGGGTAATGCCGACAAGGCTCTCAATGTATTTTTTATAGGCTAGAGTGCTCCAACTTTAGGGGCGGTGGCTTGCCTCTCCCCACCTTCTGGCCTTGTGCCACATATTCCTGCGGTGGGAAGGAATTAAATACCTGTATCCACCTTAGTCAGGTGGGAGCTAGATAGGCATTGGTTTTGTGCAGTCCTAGGATGTGCACTCTCCCAGGTCTTGTTTCCCCTCTTTGAGGTGGGGTAAGTTTATTTATTACTGCTTGAGGTTCCACAGCCGAGGAATGTCGACGGGGCTGCCTAATCAATTTTTAAAAGGCCAGAGTGCTCTTTCTTAAGGTGCGCTGGCTTGACTCTCTTCAACTTCCGGCCTTGTGTCACATCTTCTTGTGGTGGGAAGGAAGTAAATACTTGGAACTACCCCAGTCTGATACTGGCAGCCAGATAGACGTTCAACCACTCTCTTTATATTTTGTATTTACTTAAATATACTTTGTTACACTTAATCCCAAGTCGTGGCTTCTTCCCGGACACCTTTCAAGTCCACAACACTTGCTACATCTATTTTAAAATACGATTTGAAAGTTAACTTTAATTATTACGGTATTATTTGGTCATTAAATTATTGAACATCACTGTTATAAAAATATTGAATGCAAATTGCTTTCAAAATATTCAAGCTGAAGCTTTTCTAAGAATTTCAAAGTTAAAAATAACTTTCTATTGGACAGATTCATTGGTACCAAATTCCTTTCACATTTTGAATATACACGAAGTAATTCACTTTATTTACAAATGTTAACCAAAAATAAATGAATGACTTGTTTTCGAAGAAAAACTAAATATATTCTGGTGGATTTTATTTAGTAATAAACTTACATTTTAATAGGATTATTACAATTTTGTTTTAGTTTAGGCTATTTACTTGTTGACTTTAATAGATATTCGATTAATAGTAAATACAAATATGATTCCATACCTCTGCATTGACAGTCGTCCTAGACTTCTCCTTTCCACTGGAATCATGCAGTGCGGGCTCAGGAGGGGTGTGGTTGAGATTGCGCAACCCTTGTTTCACAATAAGACGCGCAGCCACTCTTAGAGAGGGTATCCATTATTTATCGCGACTGAACAGCGCCAGTGATATTTTTAGTTGTATTTAGGAATAACATCGTTTTGAAGTTGCTGATATGAGCGTCTTTTTCCCTCGCCTTCGTCTCCCGGCTGTTCCTGAAGTTTTCTGTTTTTAATAATGACTATTTTATTTTTGTCAATAAATCAGCCTGAAACACATACACAACCAAACAACATTTTACTATATTTCAAAATCCACAGCACATCACAGCTATATAAATATGCTTAAGGTGTATGTGATTTTATGAAGGATTGAAGACAGGGACGACGAGTGATGTCACCAGTAGGAATCACCTTATGTTTTTGTGGCGGCAAATACTTTATCATCAATTCATTTAACATATAAAGTCATCTGGTCGGATTATCAATGTCAGATCGAAATAACATTTAAAAACAAAAAACAAAAACACTAAAGTTTGCTTCTAATGAGCCGATTTTATTTATTAATGTTGCACCGTGTTATTGGCACAATAATAATGTACTTCGCTACAATATATTTTAAAAAAATAGTCCGTTTCAGACAACTGTTAATATGACATTTTAAAAAATAATCACCTTTTAAATAAAAATCAGTAAGGGGGATAACTCATTTTTTTATTGTAGGATATAATAGGAGTTGTGTGTCTTTAAGTTTACACATGGGTAAACAAATAAAAATTCCAAACTAAAATGACTTCACTGCATAACGGGTAACGCCGCGTAATGCCAGATTGCTTATAATGAAATTAAATGTTTTAATTCAATACATTTGTTGCTGTTTTCCTCCGACGTATTTTCCGCCCAACCACTAAAAAACAATAATAAAAAATGTTGCTTATGCCAATGAGTATAGTAATGTCTAATAGAAGAAAGACGGTTAAAATTAATACCCCGTTCAGAAAAGTTTGGCACAACTTTTATGTCCCCTTCCGAAAATGAAAACCAATATATTATGCTACTAAACCTTATTTCAATATTGATTAAAATAAATTACATGATTTTGATTCTAGAAAATGTCTAAAATTTTAGGCGTACGAATTTGAAATTCAGATAATCTGGCTTAATTGGTGTCTGATAATTATGGGTTAAATTGAATGCAAATAAATTTTACAAATGTGATGCAGTTCCCATGTTATATCCCCTAAAAGATTCTATACAATACTCAAGAGAAACTGAAATTTGGGGAATTTTTATTCATTAATGTCTAATACCTATTATTAACATTTTATAAAGTCTCAGGTATAAGATATTTTCACGTAAATTTCCAACCTCTTTTTCCTTCTCTGCATGAAACTAAAGTTAACAAAATATATTCCACATTACCCGCCATTACGCCTAGCAGATCTGTTGTAAAATCATAACGATCGGTTAATGAGTTTAGGAATAAATACTGTACATACACATGTATAAACAAACAGAGATACCTAACTTTATATTATTATAGTGTTGTCAAAACTAAAACAAACCATTTGAAATATGCACTAGCATCTTCTCACTTATTATAAGATCTCATCTAGTATAGCTGGGTGGTCTTCAATCCAGTTGGTAATCTCTCTGTAGTCTCAGTGTTTATGTAGCAGCCGAAATTACCATCTTCCTATCTCATCTGGAAACTGCAACAACCTTGTCGCTCGATGGTTCATGTTTCTTGATGTCTCATTTTTTTATCATCTCTCCAAACTGTAGGGTTACACACAAGTTCCTCCTTGCGGCGAAAGGTAAACAAAGACGGATCTTCGAAAAACTGCGAGTAAACACAATCTATCAATTTTCCAATAAGAATGTCTCCCCCCCCCAGCCTTTATTTTTCTTACGTGCCATTATGAACTTTCGCCCATGATTCAACTTCCTGTGCACCTATCTTCAGTTCAACATTTAACTTCTAACACAATTATTTATTTACTTACTTAACTTTAAACTCATGCGGAAAATTCTCGATTCTAACGTTATTTTTACACACCGGTTCTAATCTTTATAGGCTCACACGAGTCATTAAAACTGGCAAACCAGGTAGTTTTTCCTGGGATCTGAGTTTCAACACATTTCTCCAGATTCACAGTACTCTACCCCTCTTTCGATAACCGTTACACACACTTTAAATTCAGGTAACATTGTTTTTTATTGATTTCATTGCTGACAAAAGTCGTTGGTTTTCTCTTGAATTTAAGTGTCAATAAGCCTCCGCAAGATTTAAGTACTCTTCCTGCCATTTAAGTAGAGGTCTTGCTGGTGTTTCCCTCTCTGCTCTTTTCATCCTCTTTTAACCTTCATAAACCATTTTGTGTAGCACCAATAGATACCTGTCACGTACGTGTATGGAGTGTGTCAGGTGGAAATATGTGTGAGTGACATATACATTTCCCAAGGTTATTAGTAAGAATATTGCTTGCATATGGAAGGCCGCGCTATCAATCTATTTCTTTTACAATTGAACCACTTAACACATGAACACATAATGTCTGGTTTCATTCTTTCATTATAATTTCCACGTCTAAATCACCACATGTAAGCAGTTTCTCATTTTCTTTATTAATACAGGAAAACATTAGTTTCAATATATTTGTTTCTTTGACGGATAACAAATTTTCCTTATACACAAGCTCAGCTGCCCATAATGAACAATGTAATGGTCGTACACTGTATATCCGTGCCGTGGTATTCATTAACATTATAACCTTTCTTTTGCAGACGCATTTTGGTATCGCTTGCCATTTTCCCATTTCTCCCCAAGAATAGAAATGATCAAGGCTGCTCTCATATCTGATTAGTAAACATTGTACAATTTATTTGCAAAACACATGCGCGCAGACGAAGCACGGATAGGAGACGCCCTTTAGAGAATGCTGGCAAAATCCAAACGAGCATTGAAGAAAGACATCAAATATCGCCCTATTTTATCGAAAGCAAGGAGACGAGGAACCCCTTTTGACCCAAAACGCATATCGCTTTTATCCAGGCCACTTATGCATAAACAGGAGACATGAAAGGAATATATATTTTAGCAAGGTACACCTTAGAGAAAGACAAAGACGAAATAAAAAGTTTAGCACAAATAATTATAACATATCAATTTAGAACAAATAATTAAATCAAGTAAAAAAAAAATATTGGAGTAAAATCATGTTTAGCATAGCTAAAGAGATTAAACCCATTTTAACTGGGCAATCTAGTCTAAGATGGTTGATGTTAAACAAACTGAAACTCAATGATGACAGAATAACGCCACAGTTGTGAAGACATATCTTGATGCATGTAAACGGTTTTAAAAAACATTGGTAGAAAATTATTATTTTGAACAAAAGAAAGAAGAATGTAGACAAATTACATTTAACGCCAACAAAGATGAAGTTAACATTAGCTTTGGTAAACAAGATATGAGATGAAAGAATTGTCTTTAAGAAGCGTAAGAAATAAGGAATATTTTTAAAGCATATTTACTACATTTTGCTAAACATCTTTCAACAGAACATAATCTGTGATGTGTAGCTTAAGACGAATTGATATAAAATAGATTAGCCTAGATATTCGGAGGAATTTTTAATGGGCCGAGTACTGTGAATGAAATACACCTCGAGTAAAAACTAATAAGATAACCTTTTTATACTTTTGGTAGAGAGTATTGATACTGAAAGCCATATACACCCCCCCACACACACATATATATATATATATATATATATATATATATATATATATATATATATAGAGAGAGATAGATAGATAGATATATATATATATATTTATAGCTACATTACATTTAAATCAAATATATATATTGAGAGAGAGAGAGAGAGAGAGAAAGAGAGAGAGAGAGAGAGAGAAAGAAAGAAATATATACATCGATATGTAGATAGATAGATAGATAGAAACCAGTATATATAAACTATATTATATAAAAAGGGTATTTAGACATATTTTTTAAACCATTGTTTCGTAATAGTATTATTTTTTTTTTTTTGAAAAAACCATAAGAATGGTGGTGAATAATAAATAAAATTTATTTTAATCTTAACTTTCGAGAATATACTTCTCTTTTTCAAAGAGGTTTTTTCTTTTCTTCTTTTTTTTCATCGTCCGATGGAAATGGACTTTTTGGTCAGAAAATCACGTTATATCTGCAGGCGAGGTTACGCCGGTTTGAATAAGAAAGGGTATTTAGACATATTTTTTAAACCATTGTTTCGTAATAGTATTATATTTTTTTGTTGAAAAAAACATATGAAATATGTCTAAATACCCTTTCTTATTCAAACCGGCGTCACCTCGCCTGCAGACATAACGTGATTTTCTGACCAAAAAGTCCATTTCCATCAGACGATGAAAAAAAGAAAAACACTCTTTGAAAAGTAGAAGTATATTCTCGAAAGAAAGATTAAAATAAATTTTATTTATTTTACACCACCATTGTTATTGTTTTTTTAAAAAAAATATAATATATTATATAAATATTTTGTTGTTGTTTAGTTTAAAAATCGTTTTTAATCTAAACCATAATAGAATAGTATAGTATTTAAATGCAGTAATGTTCAATCAAACGTATGGTGTAATAGTTACTTAGTTTAAACAGGTTAGGAAATTCTTGTTAAATAGATGTTTCTCTTATAAAATGGCATCTTCAAGGTTTTGACACGATAGGATATGAGATAATTGGAGAATTCGAAAAATACAGTAACAATGTTAGATACTTTATTGGAGTTAAATTGACTTCACCTCAGTGAAGGGTTCAACTAAGTGAAGCTGGACTTCTGACAATAAATTTCAATCCAGAAATGATGTATTCCCTAGAACTGGCTAGGAAGCATTAGACAATTGGCATATATCCGACATTTTATGAAATGTGCCGTTACTTGATATACAAAATGGAAAACTAATTTAATTAATTTAAAGCCTGAAAAGAAAATCTGATAGATAACCAAATAGGTTGATGGGCTAAATATAACATTCAACTTCATAAGCTGTCCGACATCTATTTGGATCGGATTTGTGACACCTGATGTTTAAAAAATATATGTTATATTTCCTACAAGTATTGGTTTATGAAAGTTAGACTTATTGTTACTGATGGCCTAGTTCACGTATAATTTTTCTTCCTCTCTTCGGAATGCCAGCGCAGTTTAACAACATTAAACCAACAGCGGCTATGTACGTATAGGCGTTTAATGTGAAACGTAGATTTAAATAACGTTGAAAGGGAAATCCGGAATTCTGTTAGAAAAACACCCAGAAAACAAAAATGATGAGTGACGAGAAAAGACCAACAAAATGATGAAGAAGTACGAAGAAACAGTGTGAAATAAAACAAGTAAGAATGACTAGAATGAGAAATTCGGAGTATTGGTATATGAGAGTCTCACTTCTGGTTCATTATTATTAGAGTGGACCAGTATTTAAGAAAGTTGACTATGTGTAAGATGTTATGTTTTACAAGCTGTAATTAGCCGTTATTACCCGGGAGTCTTTTTGACACGATGAGTGATTTGCTGGTACAATATTTATTAACTGAGTTGTATTCATTATGAAATAATTAATTAAAATGATTAGGAGTCAACACACTTCTTATTGAACTACCGATATAATTTCAAAAAGTCATATTCTTTGTACTTAAGTGATAACCGAAGTAATTAGTTTTGATTATTAAATAACGAAAGTTTAAATGTTAATGATCAAATCGTAATGATATCGTAGGGCCATTTTTTTGTGATGAGATAGAGTACTCAAATTTAATTGTGTTTTTAATTTGAAAGTGTATAAGTCTCGGGTGCAATAAAAAACGAGAACAAATATAAGACAATTAAATTATCAAGAAATAATTTTCAGAAAAGAATTATGTTGCCAAATTAAAAAGATCACGGCGTTATAAATGTCGTATCTCATAAATCTCATTAATTTGTAAGGCGTGCTATTTTTGTAATGTGATGTGACAGGATTTTTAATTGGTTAGCGAATCACAAAACACGTCACAAATGAAAGTTCTCAAAAAATCACAGACGTACGAGAGTTTGCTAGAAGACAGTGAGTCAGCCGAAGAGACAAATACACATTAAGATACGGACTGAAGTCAGCGACCGATCAAAAACAGAAATTCAAACGACTAAAAATATATTTACAAATTTAAACGCCTCTAAGGGAGTAATGCACATAATTCATTTTAAAACTCTCAAACACAAATTAGAACTGGTCAAATTCTTTAACTTGTCTTTTAACCCCAACAAGTGTACCATAACTTTTTGATTATTTTTATTGTAACACATCTGTGTTCAAATAAATATTCGTTATTGTTTACGGCGAATTTTTTTTGTTTTTGTTTTGCTGAGGTTACGAACCACCTAGCCAAATTCCAAACAACGTTGCGTCAACACCAACGTTCTGCGGAGTTTCTTTTAATAAAAAAGCAGTCATTGAACATCGGACCAGATTCTTACATGTTGTTTCGCATTTTTTTAAACTATGCTTTTTAAATAGAATTTTTAGGTTACATTTATAATTTTTTAAGTTAATAATCTAATTTTGTCACCATCATTTTGCTTTGATCTCTATTTATACAATTATTGAATGTAAATATGTTTCGGAATTTTTTAGATGAGGGTTGACAATTTGTTTTTATCACAACGCTTCGGCCGATGTAATTCCATACCTTCTTCAAGTGTACTTTGAAAGATTCCCGAGTTCGACAAAGTACACCTGAAGAAGGTCAGAGGTTACATCGGCTGAATGTAAATAGTTGTCAAAAATCTCAGTTGTCAATAGAAAAAAATATATTTCTGTACAACTAATTGAATTCGTTCAAACGTATCACAAATAAAAATAAACAAAGAAATGACATCTATTAGCAGCGAAACATTATATCACTAGCAGTGTGGTAGAGCTTCGGACTTCAGTTTCTAGAGTCCCGCTTTCGAATTTCACTAAGCTTAGCCACGCAGAACGACGGAGCAAGTGTCTATGTGTTTTCTCTTCCCGGTATTATTTCAAGTCGTCCTTGACCTCCCCTTGTCACTGGACTGAATTAAGTTCGGCCTTCAAAAGTTAAGGGTTGGATTGCATAACTTTTGATCATTATGGATTGACGTGCAGACATGTTTTCGTTGGATATGCACTGTTTCTCATAACTGTAAGTATGCCTATATATATATATATATATATATATATATATATATATATGCCTAGGTAAGATATGTAAATACATATATCTGAGATAAAGAATAGTAAAATAAATAAGGGATACATTTACTAGCTATTATTGTTCATTTCTATTTATATAGTTCTGAAAAGACCGTAAACCTTCGCAGCGTAGATTTTTTCCCTATTTTCTTTTTAGTATATATATATATATAATTATTTTGCTATTTTATTATATACACATCGCAACCAATACCTCAGCATGTTTAGCATTCTAAAATGAAAGATGAACGTTTATGTGTAGATTAATTCCCATAAATATATTTTCATACTATATAAATATGTGTGTATATATACATATGTATATATATATATATATATATATATATATATATATATATATATATATATATATATGTGTGTATATATATGTATATATATATGTTTATATATATATGTATGTGTATATATATATATGTATATATATATATATATATATATATATATATATATATATATATGTATATATATGCATATATATATATGTATATATGATAATTGACATTTCCGTCGATTTAGACGTATAAGTGACCAAAAGCAAAATCAGTTCTTTTGCACCGACGGTGTGTCATCAGCAGTTCCAAGAAGTGTGGATGGTGTTACACAAGCCTGCACCACTAAATAAAAATCTCATGCATATATATATATATACACACATGCAAAATTGAGTAATTTCGGTAGGAAATCTGAGTATAAGAGCTCAATATAAAACAGAGCAGGAATAACATTTTAAAAGAAAAAATAAATTATGATGCTTAAAACTCAAATGTGTGAGTAGTTGTATACTTTTAAAACAATATATATATATATATATATATATATATATATATAACCAGCAGTGGTAGCCGAAGTACAAGGAAAACAAAATGGAAGAGTAAAAAGAAGGACCTCGGTTTTAAGAACATTTGAAATATGAATTTAACAAAACAACTGTTAGTCACAGCTTGCTCTGGAAAACGAAGTAACTCGTTGGAAAACGACACCGTAATGTGTTAAGTGGGAAATTGTGTGGTAAAACCTTTGCAATATGAGTGTAAGAAAAAGTATGAAAAGAAAACGGCAATTAGTTTTTTTGTTTCATTTTTGTTAGTCAAAACAAGAAAACGTTATTTCTCGGGAAGCGAAATGGTATGAAGTTTAGCAGAAATTGTGTATTAAACTTCTTTGCAATTTAGACGTAATAAAATAAAATTCAGTATAAGATTGTTCTCCATTTGTCTTAAATAAATATGCAGGTTAATAATGTGTTTACTAATCTGTTTAAATGATGTGTTCTTTGAATGGTTAACTATTACCAATTAGTAATGTCGTTTTTTTGTTTCATTTTTGTTAGTCAATATTTGACCTGACGAAACAGGGAAGCGAAATGGTATGAAGTTTAGCAGAAATTGTGTATTAAACTTCTTTGCAATTTAGACGTAATAAAATAAAATTCAGTATAAGATTGTTCTCCATTTGTCTTAAATAAATATGCAGATTAATAATGTGTTTACTAATCTTTTTAAATGATGTGTTCTTTGAATGGTTAACTATTACCAATTAGTAATGTCGTTTTTTTGTTTCATTTTTGTTAGTCAATATTTGACCTGACGAAACAGGGAAGCGAAATGAAGTTTAGCAGAAATTGTGTATTAAACTTCTTTGCAATTTAGACGTAATAAAATAAAATTCAGTATAAGATTGTTCTCCATTTGTCTTAAATAAATATGCAGGTTAATAATGTGTTTACTAATCTTTTTAAATGATGTGTTCTTTGAATGGTTAACTATTACCAATTAGTAATGTCGTTTTTTTGTTTCATTTTGACCTGACGAAACAGGGAAGCGAAATGGTATGAAGTTTAGCAGAAATTGTGTATTAAACTTCTTTGCAATTTAGACGTAATAAAATAAAATTCAGTATAAGATTGTTCTCCATTTGTCTTAAATAAATATGCAGATTAATAATGTGTTTACTAATCTTTTTAAATGATGTGTTCTTTGAATGGTTAACTATTACCAATTAGTAATGTCGTTTTTTTGTTTCATTTTTGTTAGTCAATATTTGACCTGACGAAACAGGGAAGCGAAATGGTATGAAGTTTAGCAGAAATTGTGTATTAAACTTCTTTGCAATTTAGACGTAATAAAATAAAATTCAGTATAAGATTGTTCTCCATTTGTCTTAAATAAATATGCAGGTTAATAATGTGTTTACTAATCTTTTTAAATGATGTGTTCTTTGAATGGTTAACTATTACCAATTAGTAATGTCGTTTTTTTGTTTCATTTTTGTTAGTCAATATTTGACCTGACGAAACAAGGAAGCGAAATGGTATGAAGTTTAGCAGAAATTGTGTATTAAACTTCTTTGCAATTTAGACGTAATGAAATAAAATTCAGTATAAGATTGTTCTCCATTTGTCTTAAATGAATATGTAGGTTAATAATGTGTTTACTAATTTTTTTAAATAATGTGTTCTTTAAATGGTTAAATCTTACCAACGTTTTTAATTTTTGTAAAAAGGTTTAAATACATTAAAATGCACTAGTCACAGGTAAACATCTACTAATTGCATTTGTTCTACTCTATTAATCTGCACTAGTCACATGTAAACATCCATTAATGCAATTGGTTCTACTCTATTACTCTGCACTAGTCACATAAAAACATCTATTCTTCCTATTGGTTCTACTATATTACTCTGCATCAGTCACATGTAAACATCGATTAATCCCATTGGTTCTACTCTGTGACTCTGCACTAGTCACATGTAAACCTCGATTCATCCTATTGGTTCTTCTCTATTACTCTGCACTAGTCACATGTAAGCATCTATTTACCTCATTGGTTCTATTCTATTCCTCTGCACTAGTAGCATGTAAGCATCTATTCATCCCATATTTTCTACTCTAAAACTCTGCACTTGTGACATGTAAGCATCTATACATCCCATTGGCTCTACTTAATTACTCTGCACTAGTCACATGTAAACCTCGATTCATCCCATTGGTTCTACTCTATTACTCTGCACTAGTCACATGTAAACATCTTTCTATCCCATTGGTTCTATACTATTACTCTGCACTAGTCACATGGAAACATCTATTCATCCCATTGGTTCTACTCTATCATTCTGCACTAGTCACATGTAAGTATCTATTTATCCTATTAGTTCTACTCTATTACTCTGCACTAGTCACATGTAAGTATCTATTTATCCTATTAGTTCTACTCTATTACTCTGCACTAGTCACATGTAAGTATCTATTTATCCTATTAGTTCTACTCTATTACTCTGCACTAGTTACATGTAAGTATCTATTTATCCTATTAGTTCTACTCTATTACTCTGCACTAGTCACATGTAAGTATCTATTTATCCTATTAGTTCTACTCTATTACTCTGCACTAGTCACATGTAAGTATCTATTTATCCTATTAGTTCTACTCTATTACTCTGCACTAGTCACATGTAAGTATCTATTTATCCTATTAGTTCTACTCTATTACTCTGCACTAGTCACATGTAAGTATCTATTTATCCTATTAGTTCTACTCTATTACTCTGCACTAGTCACATGTAAGTATCTATTTATCCTATTAGTTCTACTCTATTACTCTGCACTAGTTACATGTAAGTATCTATTTATCCTATTAGTTCTACTCTATTACTCTGCACTAGTCACATGTAAGTATCTATTTATCCTATTAGTTCTACTCTATTACTCTGCACTAGTTACATGTAAGCATATATTCATCCTATTGGTTCTACTCTATTACTCTGCACTAGTCACGTAAGCATTAATTCAGTCCATTGTTTCTACTCTATTAGTCTGCACTAGTCACATGGAAACATCTATTAATGCCGTTGGTTCTACACTATTACTCTGCACTAGTCACATGTAAGCATCTATTCATCCCATTGGTTCTACTCTATTTCTCTGCACTAGACACAGTTAAACCTCTATTCATCCCATTAGTTCTACTCTATTTCTCTGCACTAGTCACATGTAAACATCTATTCATCCTATTGGTTCTACTCTATTACTCTGCACTATTTGCATGTAAACATCCATTCATCCCATTGGTTCTACTCTATTACTCTGCACTAGTCACATGTAAGCATCTATTTATTCCATTGGTTCGACTCAATTCTTTTGCACTAGTCACATGTAAGCATCTAGTCATCCCATTGGTTCAACTCTATTACTCTGCACTAGTCACATGTAAACCTCTATTCATCCCATTGCTTCTACTCTATTACTCTGCACTAGTCACATGTAACTCTCTATTCATCCCATTGGTTCTACTCTATTACTCTGTACTAGTCACATGTAAACATCGATTACTCCCATATGTTCTACTCTATTACTCTACACTGGTCACATGTAAACAACTATTCATCCCATGTGTTCTACTCTATCACTCTGCACTAGTCTCATGTAAACATCTATTCATCCCATTGGTTTTACTTGATTACTCTGCAATAGAACATGTAAACCTCTTTTCATCACATTGCTTCTACTCTATTACTCTGCACTAGTAACATGTAAACATCGATTCATCCCATTGGTTCTACTCTATTACTTGGCACTAGTCACATGTAAACCTCTATTCATCCCATTGGTTCTACTCTATTACTCTGCACCAGTCACATGTAAACAACGATTCATCCCATTGCTTATACTTTATAACTCTGCACTAGTCGCATGTAAACATCTATTCATCCTATTGGTTCTACTTAATTACTCTGCACTAGTCACATGTTAACATCGATTAATCCCATTGGTTCTACTCTATTACTCTGCACTAGTCACATGTGAACCTCTTTTCATCTTATTTGTTCTACTCTATTACTCTGCACTAGTCACATGTAAACATCTATTCATCCATTTGGTTCTTCTCTATTACTGTGCACTAGTCACATAAACAACGTCTATTCATCCTATTGGTTCTACCTTATTACTCTGCACTAGTCACATGTAAGTATCTATTTATCCCATTAGTTCTACTCTATTACTCTGCACTAGTTACATGTAAGCATATATTCATCCCATTGGTTCTACTCTATTACTCTGCACTAGTCACGTAAGCATTAATTCAGTCCTTTGTTTCAACTCTATTAGTCTGCACTAGTCACATGGAAACATCTATTAATGCCGTTGGTTCTACACTATTACTCTGCACTAGTCACATGTAAGCATCTATTCATCCCATTGGTTCTACTCTATTTCTCTACACTAGACACAGTTAAACCTGTATTCATCCCATTAGTTCTACTCTATTTCTCTGCACTAGTCACATGTAAACATCCATTCATCCCATTGGTTCTACTCTATTACTCTGCACTAGTCACATGTAAGCATCTATTTATTCCATTGGTTCGACTCAATTCTTTTGCACTAGTCACATGTAAGCATCTAGTCATCCCATTGGTTCTACTCTATTACTCTGCACTAGTCACATGTAAACCTCTATTCATCCCATTGCTTCTACTCTATTACTCTGTACTAGTCACATGTAAACATCGATTACTCCCATATGTTATACTCTATTACTCTACACTGGTCACATGTAAACAACTATTCATCCCATTGGTTCTACTCTATTACCCTGCACTAGTCACATGTAAACAACTATTCATCCCATTGGTTCTACTCTATTACTCTGCACTAGTCACATGTAAACAACTATTCATCCCATTGGTTTTACTCGATTACTCTGCAATAGAACGTGTAAACCTCTATTCATCACATTGCTTCTACTCTATTACTCTGCACTAGTAACATGTAAACATCGATTCATCCCATATGTTCTACTCTATTTCTCTACACTGGTCACATGTAAACCTCTATTCATCCCATTGGTTTTACTCTATAACTCTGCACCAGTCACATGTAAACCACGATTCATCCCATTGCTTTTACTTTATAACTCCGCACTAGTCGCATGTAAACATCTATTCATCCCATTGGTTCTACTTTATTACTCTGCCCTAGTCACATGTTAACGTCGATAAATCCCATTGGTTTTACTTAATTATTCTGCACTAGTAACATGTAAACATCTATTCATCCCATTGGTTTTACTCGATTACTCTGCAATAGAACATGTAAACCTCTTTTCATCACATTGCTTCTACTCTATTACTCTGCACTAGTCACATAAAAAACGTCTATTCATCCTATTGATTCTACCTTATTACTCTGCACTAGTCACATGTAAAAATCTATTCATCCCAATGGTTCTACTCTATTACTCTGCACAAGTCACATGTAAGCATCTATTCATTCAATTTGTTCTACTCTATTTCTCTGCACTAGTCACATGTAAACAACTATTCTTCTCATCGGTTCTACTCTATTACTCTGCACTAGACACATGTAAGCCTCGATTCATCCCGTTGGTTCAACTCTATTACTCTGCACTAGTCACGTGTCAACATCTATTATTCCCATTGATTCTAGTCGATTACTCTGCACTAGTTGCCTCTAAACATCTATTCATCCCATTGGTTCTACTCTATTACTCTGCACTAGTACCACATGTAAAAATATATTAATCCCATTGGTGCTACTTTATTACTCTGCACTAGTAACGTGTGAAAATCTTGTCAACCCATTGGTTCAAGTTTATTAGTCTGCACTAGTCACACGTGAACATTTATTCATCCCATGGTTCTGCTCTATTTCTTTGCACTGGTCACATGTAAACATCTATTCATCCCATTGTTTCTACTCTATTACTCTGCACTAGTCACATGTAAAACTATATTCATCCCATTGGAACTACTCTATTATTCTGTACAAGTTCGATGTAAGCATCTATTCATCTCATTGGTTCTACCCTATTACTCTGCAGTAGTCACATGTAAACCTCGATTCATCCCATTGGTTCTACTCTATTACTCTGCACTAGTCACATGTAAGCATCTATTCATTCCATTTGTTCTACTATATTTCTCCGCACTAGTCACATGTAAGCATCTAGTCATCCCATTGGTTCTACTCTATTACTCTGCACTAGTCACATGTAAACATCGATTTATCTCATTGGTTCTACTCTATTACTCTGCACTGGTCACATGTAAACAACTATTCATCCCATTTGTTCTACTCTATTACTCTACACTGGTCACATGTAAACAACTATTCATCCCATTTGTTCTACTCTATTACTCTACACTGGTCACATGTAAACCTCGATTTATCCCGTTGGTTCAACTCTATTACTCTGCACTAGTCACGTGTGAACATCTTTTATTCCCATTTATTCTTGTCTATTACTCTGCACTAGTAACGTGTGAAAATCTGTTTAACCCATTGGTTCAAGTTTATAAGTCTGCACTTGTCACACGTGAACATTTATTCATCCAATGGTTCTGCTCTATTTTTCTGCACTAGTCACATGTAAACATCTATTTATCCCATGGTTTCTACTCTATTACTTTGCACTAGCCACATGTAAACATCTATTTATCCCATGGTTTCTACTCTATTACTTTGCACTAGTCACATGTAAAACTATATTGATCCCATTGGTTCTACTCTATTACTCTGCACTAGTCACATGTAAGCATCTATTCATCCCATTGGTTCTACTCTATTACTCTGCACTAGTCACGTATGAACATCTATTACTCCCATTGATTTAACTCTATTACTATGCACTAGTCGCATGTAAACATCAAGTTATCCTATTGTAAATCTGTATTCATCCTATTTGTTCTACTCTATTACTCTGCACTTGTCACATGTTAGCATCAATTAATCTCATGGTTCTACTCTATTTATTTGCACTAGTCACGTGTAACCATCGATTCATCCCATTTGTTCTACTCTATTTGTCTGCATTAGTCACATGTATACCTCTATTCATCGCATTGTGTTCTACTCTATTAGTCTGCACTAGTCACATGTAAACCTCTATTACTCTCGTTTGTTCTACTCTATTACTCTGCACTAGTCACATAGAAAACGTCTTTTCCTCCGATTTGTTCTACGCTATTACTCTGCACTAGTCACATGTGAAAATCTATTCATACCATTGGTTCTAGTTTATTAGTCGGCACTAGTCACACGTAAACATCTATTTATCCCATTGGTTCTACCATATTTCTCTGCACTAGTCACATGTAAATATCTATTCATCCCATTGGTTCAACTCTATTACTCTGCACTAGTCACAGGTAAACATCTACTCATTGCGATTGTTTTACTCTATTACTTTGCACTAGTAACATGTAGGCATCTATTCATTTCATTGGTTCTACTCTATTACTCTGCACTAGTCACATGTAAACATCTATTCGTCCCATGGTTCTACTCTATTACTCTGCAATAGTCACAGGTAAACATCTACTCATCGCATTTATTCTACTCTATGACTCTGCGCTAGTCACATGTAAACATCTATTAATGCCATTAGTTCTACTCTATTACTCTGCACTAGTCACATTAAAACATCTATCTATCCTATTGGTTCGGCTCTATTACTCTGCATCAGTTACATGTAAACATCTATTCATCCCATTGGTTCTACTCTATTACTCTGCACTAGTCACATATAAACATCTTTCTATTCCAATGGTTCTACTCCATCACTCTGCACTAGTGATATGTAAGCATCTATTCATCCCATTGTTCTACTCTATTACTCTGCACGAGTCACATGTAAGTATCTATTTATCCCATTAGTTCTACGCTATTACTCTGCACTAGTCACATGTAAACATCGATTAATCCCATTTGTTCTACTCTATTACTCTACACTTGTCACATGTAAACATCTATTCACCCTATTGGTTCTACTCTATTATTCTGCACTAGTCACATGTAAACGTCAATCTATCCCATTGCTTCTACTTTATGACTCTGCACTAGTCGCATATAAACATCTATTCATCCCATTGGTTTTACTATATTACTCTGCTCTAGTCACATGTAAACCTCGATTACTTTTATTGGTTCTACTCTATTACACTACACTAGTCACATGTAAACATTTATTCAACCCTTTGGTTCTTCTCTATTACTCTGCACTAGTCATATGTAAGCATCTATTGATTCCATTGGTTCGACTCTATTTCTCTGCACTAGTCACATGTAAGCATCTAGTCATCCCATTGGTTCTACGCTATTACTCTGCACTAGTCACATGTAAACCTCTATTCATCCCATTGCTTCTACTCAATTACTCTGCACTAGTCACATGTAAACCTCTATTTATCTCATTGGTTCTACTCTATTACTCTGCACTAGTAACATGTAAACATCGATTCTATCCCATTTGTTCTACTCTATTACTCTACACTGGTCACATGTAAACAACTATTCATCCCATTGGTTCTACTCTATTACTCTGCACTAGTACCATGTAAACATCGATTCATCCCATTTGTTCAACTCTATTACTCTGCACTAGTCACGTGTGAACATATATTATTCTTATTGATTCTAGTCTATTACTCTGCACTAGTCACATGTAAACCTCGATTACTCTCATTGGTTCTACTCTATTACACTGAACTAATCACATGTAAAAACCTATTCATCCCATTGGTTCTACTCTATTACTCTGGACTAGTCACATGTAAACTTCTATTACTCTCATTGGTTATACTCTATTACTCTGCATTAGTAACATGTAACATCTATAAATTCCATTGGTTCTACGCTATTACTCTGCACTTATCGCATGTAAACCTCTATTCGTCCCATTGGTTCTACTTTATTTCTCTGCACTGGTCACATGTAAACCTCGATTCATCCCGTTGGTTCTACTCTATTACTCTGCACTAGTCACGTGTGAACATATATTATTCTCATTGATTCTAGTCTATTACTCTGCACTAGTCGCATGTGAATATCTATTCATCCCATTTGTTTTACTCTATTACTCTGCACTAGTACCACATGTAAACATATATTCATCCCATTGGTGCTACTCTATTACTCTGCACTAGTAACATGTGAAAATCTGGTCAACCCAGTGGTTCAAGTTTATTAGCTTACACTAGTAACACGTGAACATTTATTCATCCCATGGTTCTACTCTATTTCTATGCATAAGCTACATGTAAACATCTATTCATCTCATTGGTTCTACTCTATTACTCTGCACAAGTAACATGTAAGCATCTATTCATCCCATTGGTTCTACCCTATTACTCTGCAGTAGTCACATGTAAACTTCGATTCATCCCATTGGTTCTACTCTATTACTCTGCACTAGTCACGTGTGAACATCTATTACTCCCATTGATTTAACTCTATTACTATGCACTAGTCGCATGAAAACATCAAGTTATCCTATTGGTTCTACTCTATTAGCCTGCATTAGTCACATGTAAACATCGATCCATTCCATTGGTTCTACGCTACTACTCTGCACTAGTCACATGTAAGCATCTATTCATTCCACTGGTTCTACTCTATTTCTCTGCACTAGTCACATGTAAGCATCTATTCATCCCATTGGTTCTACTATATTACTCTGCACTAGTCACATGTAAACCTCTATTCATCCCATTGGTTCTACGCTACTACTCTGCACTAGTAACATGTAAATCTCTATTCATCATATTTGTTCTACTCTATTACTCTGAACTAGTCACATGTAAGCATCCATTCATCTAATTGTTTTTACTCTATTACTCTGCACTAATCACATGTAAACATCTATTTATCCCATTGATTCTACTGTATAACTCTGCACTAGTCCTATGTAAGTATTTATTAATCCCATTTGTTTTACTCTATTACTCTGCATTAGTCACATGTAACCCTCTATTCATCCCATTGGTTCTTCTCTATTACTCTGCACTAGTCACATGTAAACCTTCTTTTCATCATATTGGTTCGTCTCTATTACTCTGCACTAGTCACATGTAAACCTCTTTTCATCCTATTGGTTCTTCTCTATTACTCTGCACTAGTCACATGTAAACATCTATTCATCTCATTGCTTCTACTCCATCACTCTGCACTAGTCACATGTAAGCATCTATTCATCCCATTGTTCTACTCTATTACTTAGCACTAGTCACATGTAAGTATCTATTTATCGCATTATTTCGACTCTATTACTCTGGACTAGTTACATATAAGCATCTATTCATCTCATTGGTTTTACTCTATTACTCTGCACTAGTCACATGTAAGCATCTATTCATTCTACTGGTTCTACTCTATTTCTCTGCACTAGTCACATGTAAGCATCTATTCATCCCATTGGTTCTACTATATTACTCTGCACTAGTCACATGTAAGCATCTATTCATTCCATTGGTTCTACTCTATTACTCTGCACTAGTCACATGTAAGCATCTAGTCATCCCATTGGTTCTACTCTTTTACTCTGCACTAGTCACATGTAAACCTCTATTCATCCCATTGGTTCTACTCTATTACTCTGCACCCACAAAGACATTTCTTATTACATTGAAGCAGGTAGCAGAAAGCGACTGTAAATGCTGTTTCTATACGTCAATAAAACAGAAATGAAATTACAAAACGTATAAACATTTGTATATCTACATATATAGAGGAAACCGAGGTACCTCTTACACACTTATAATGTACATTACTTTTACTGACTCAAGAGACTTAACATATATATATATATATATATATATATATATATATATATATATATATATAATTATATAAAGGAAATCTGTTTTATCTTCATCGAAAATCAAGCAGTTTTACTAAAGAATTCGAAAATAGTATAAGTGAACTAATTTTCTTTTCAAAATGAGGCAATACAATAAGTTTTTATATATTTCATGTAATACATTTATTGTGAGACATATTGAATTTTGTTCCCTTACTTTATTTTTGACGGGAAACATTTTTAACTGCTGCTAAAATTTAAGATGAGATATAAAACTTTAGGCAAGGGAGCAAAAAACTACTGGATTGTTTTGCGTAAGTCAGTATGAAGTCAGCATTTATAATAACCTTTATATTAAGGATCACATATTGCAAACAGGTCTTACGCTGGAAGCAGAAACGTCTATTAAGAGAATATGTAAACTTTTCAAGATAAGAAAAAAGTATTAAAAATTAATGCAGTATCGGTAAGCTTTCTTTCCTTTTATCTCTTAATACATATAGTTCTTTCTTTTCTATTATATCCCCCTCTTCTACTATCTCTCTCTTTCTCTCCTTCTCACTCTCTCTCCTACTCTCTCTCTCTCTCTCTCTCTCTCTCTCTCTATATATATATATATATATATGTGTGTGTGTGTGCATATGCTATCTTGTGTATGAAAAAGTCACTATATGTGTGTACATTGTCGTATTGTTTTTAAAATAGATCAAATAATAATAATAACGATAATAATAATAATATTAATAATAATAATAATAAAAATAATATCAATAATAATAATAATGATGATAATAATAATAATAATAATAATCCCACTTCTGACAAATAATTGCACAACGCACTACACTCAAGAAGCAATACAGACAGACCCTACGTTAAAAGAAACGAAAGGAGAAGACTGGTAAGTATAGAAGACTGTGTGGCAGACATAACACATATAATAAGTGAATGCAGCAAACTAGCCACAAAAGAATACAAGAACAGCCACGATTGTGAGAGAAAAGCAATACACTGGAAACTCTTTAAACGACTGCATTTCGAACACGCAGACAAATGGTACAAACATAAACCAAATACAGTACTGTCAAACGAAAATTACTAAATTCTCTGGAACAGTGGGATGCAAACAGATAAACTCATACAAGCAAGGAGACTAATGTAATAATAGTCAACAAGAAGGAACATCCTGCCAAGTCGTAGATTTTGTCGTTCCAGCAGACAACAGAGTAAAGAT
The DNA here is from genome assembly GCA_963556195.1 of Sepiola atlantica. Taxonomy (NCBI): domain Eukaryota; kingdom Metazoa; phylum Mollusca; class Cephalopoda; order Sepiida; family Sepiolidae; genus Sepiola; species Sepiola atlantica. Next base: position 55,710,495 of record OY744518.1, read on the forward strand.
AAAGGAGACGGAAAAATGAAGCAAATACACGGAACTTGCCAGAAAATTGAAAGGGATATGGAGCATGAAAAAAGTCAATATAATACCAATAATCGTAAGAGTACTATAAATAGTCCCACAAACCTAAAAAAGAGACTGGTATAAATCTGAATCGAAGGGATTACTAAAACCATATCAACGACGGCAAGGATGAAAACAGCTACAATCTTAAAGAAAACCCTCGAATGCGGCAACAAATCAGCATAAGCTACGAATGTTACAACAAGAAGCAAACAAAGCAACAGGACGAATGCTACAACATGAACCTAAGGAACAGAAACTGCAAGGAACATTATAAACTGACTACCACCCCCGAAAGGGATGGCAGTAGCCCTGACCGATACCTCACAAAATAGTCATCAAAGGTCAAGGAGGATGGGAAGACCAAATAGAAACAGCACTAACTTCCACTAGAAGGGTGCGGAGAGTACTGGATCCTTGGGGCGGCTTATTGCTATCCAGATTCAAGAGAAGACCGATGGGCGTTACTAACGAGGAATCAATGGTAAGCGGCTGCTGCGATACCACAAAGTCATTTGCAATGCTTATCGAAAGATGGCGGTGAGTACTGGAAATCTGAGGAAGTTTGTTGTAACTCAGACTCACAGGGAACACCACCGGTTGTTATCAGTGAGCAATCACTGACGATAACTTGTGTGAGAACTCTTAGTGAATGCAAATAATAATAATAATAATAATAATAATAATAATAATAATAATAATAATAATAATAATGATAATAATGATAATAAAAATAATTATAATAATAATAATAAATTCTGCAAAAGGCTTGCCTGTTAGGAACAACGAAAGTGTTAAGGTATAGCTTGAATGTCTAAGCTCAAGGGAATTGACTTGCTATTCAAACAAATCCAAAAATTGAGACTACTATGAAATAATAATAATTAATAATAATAATAATAATAATTAATAATAATAATAATAATAATAATAATAATAATAATAATAATAATAATAATAATAATAATAATAATAATAATGAGAAAGACGTGGAGGAAAAGAACAAGAAGAAGGTGTATACGCGAAACGAATCTACCAGAGTAGATGACTGAAGGCAAAACCACATTAAAAAAAAAAGCGATAAGAAATGATTGCAATCAACTACAGACCGATAATTTGAATCCTAACTGTGTTTAAAATGTGAACGGCACAAATAAGCGAAAAGAACTATTGTTTGATTAATAACCAAAAATTAATCTACGGGAAACCAAACTAGAATTGACAGTGGAGGACAGCGCCTAACAGAGATACAAATACAGAGAATCATTTTCTAGAGTCACTCGCTAAGACACTCACCTTTTATTCACGATAAAACTCAACAATATAGGCAAGAGATGTAATGCCGGATTAAAATTCAATGATACAAAACATAAAGCATGCACATGGTTTATCTGAAACTATTTGTAAAAAACAGACAAACAGAAAGAAACTTAAATCTAAAATAAATACAAGAATCTTCAACTACGATATGAAAATATATTCATTACTTACAACAGAATACAGAAACTGCCGATTCCAAAGAAGGTGACGGCGCTTGGCGAACATGTAACATATAAATATCTGGGAATTTTGGAAGCGGAATCGATCATATAAACATAGATGAAATAGATAATTAGAACATAATACCTGTTTGAAAGCAAAATGTATTGTAGAAACCGAATAGAAGGAATACATTCCTTAATAAGATACTTTCTGACCCATAATATTTTGAAAAACAAAAGACCTTAGGTAAATGTATCAAATAACTAATAAATGAATGTCCATGCACAAGTCACTGTACCTGAAGGATGATGATGTCCGACTATATGTAAAATGAATGGATAGGAGAATGAAACTCGTATATACAGGGTGGGCAAAAATGAGGGTCCTATTTTTAAAAATTCATAACTTTTTTATTTATTGATTAAAAAAATTTTTTTTTTAGAATAAGTAAAGGACCCCTTCCGAAGCAAGCATGAGCCGTATTAGCCCTAAGGAACGTACCCTCATTTAGAAAACATTATTTTTGCTTAAAAAACTCAAAACAGTGTAAAAAACAATACTTTAGTTTTTGTAAGTTTTAAGAAGTGTTTTTCGGCTAAAATTTGTTTTGTTTATTTCAAAATATCTCGGAAGGGTCAGTCTACACACACATAAAGTTTGGTGAGTTTAACTTTTATTTTGTGGAAGTTATTCAAATTCAAGTTATTCAAATTTAAAGATAGGACCCTTATTTTGGCCCACCCTGTATAATGATGCTATACAAGAACGAGAATAATACAGAAAGCAAAAATTACTGCCAGAATAACAATACGAAGAGCAGCGAAACTGCAAACAGAAAGGTGAGAAAATCACAACAGCAAGGAAGCTACACTACATGGATTATTTACAAGACTAACTAAAGAAATGTCGCACTAAAACACATTTACATGATTCCGAAAAGGACACTTGAAGAGAAAAATATAATTTCTACGGGCATCCTAATAAACAGCCGCGACCAGAAAGAACTGTTACATAGCCAGAACGCGAAGCTTCGTTTCTGCAACAGATATGGCCACCAGCGTTAACAGCTGTGCCTTGTGGACACTTTAGTATTGTCAGCGGGAATACAGTTGTTCCCTTTCTTCTCCGTAGTAATCGTAATAATTAAGGTAAAATTATATGGTCCTCCTCCTTTTTTTAGTAGCCGTTCGGTTGCACGCCTCTCTCTCTCTTTGTTTTATACTAGTCGTTCTCAATGCATAACTACTAAGTGTATATCTATCCCCTTCCGTACTCTATAGGTAGAAACCATCTGAAATACTCCTCTTTAGTCCTGCGCTTTAAATCCAAAAAGCTAAACTAGACTTTCGTTTTTACGATGTAGTTTATCTCGACTTCCTGGTTTGACACATCGCTTTTTTGAACACGTTAATTTAATTCATAGATTAACTTCGAAGCGGAAATTTTCTTCCTATTTTGTTCTACGCAATCCAACACATTCAGCGTAAATCTTGTCATATTAATAAACTAATAGAGAATACCAAGAAAAACAGTAAATATATGAAAAAAAACCAGTAAACTACACTATAAATGAATTAAATAAACTATTCTGAAAAGAATACAAAACAGACATGACTAGGTTGAGAAGATGGTCCACTGGGTGCTATGAAAATGTATCCACTTTGAAAACCCAGACAGCTGTTACAGCCATAAACCGGATGCAATATTGTAAAATGAAAGACATAAACTCCTGTTAAACATGGAAATAGAAACGAACAAATATATGCAAGAAGGAAAAAACCTGCTAAATACAGAGTTTGCCGTCACACCAGTTAACAATGTGAAAACAAAGGAAGCAGAAAAAAAACATGGGAAATACACGGAGCGTGCAAAATAAAAACAACAGGGGATATTAAACATGACGAAAACCGCTGTAATACCAATCCCTAGTTTCACGTAGACGAGAAATCAAATAAAGTTATTTTTGTCATCGGTACTGAATACCGTTTTAACATTATTTCTTTACACACACACGCATCTTAATATTGCTGCTGTATCATGATTGATACGAGTCGACGCATGGATTAGTGTAAACAAAATTTTAAAATAAATAAAAACCCGGCCAATGTGTGTCAAACTATGGAAACACACATTTTCCGTTTACTTTTAATCTTGTATAAAATTGGATTTTATCAGATATTCACAAATTCACTCGCATTGCTCACCTAACTCTAAGATGACAACATTTTTACTGACCGAAACACTGATTAAATGAGCTAACAAATCATGTTTACACTTTAATAATGTTTCCCATTTAATAATATATACGCCTACGTATGTGTGCATGGAAGGGATAGAGCGGAAGAAATATTGTTTTGCTGAAATTGACTGTTTGTATTGTGGAACAGTTATATCGTCTAAATATATTCGAGTGTTATTGGCGTAAACACCACGTTAAGTGGTACAAAAATAAAATGGCCAGCGGTTATCTGGCTGTCACCTGTCGAAAGAATTATATTCCCAAATATTTTAAGAATTTCCTAAACATCGAAAAATTAAATGATACTTATATATATATATATATATATATATATATGGAAAATGAAAATAGGAAAACCAAAAATATTATTTATGTATTCATCAACGTTTCGTCTTCATTTCAGAACTTCCTCAGGATGATTGGTCTGAAGAAAATAACACACAAAGTACAACATATTTGAAACAATGATAGTAGGATGAGAAAAACTTAAAATACCGCTTATGAAAAGATAAATTATGAGCTACAAATAGATGGTAGAAGTAGGAGAAGTTGAGTTAACAGTGGAAAATGTAGAGTGAAATGGTTGCGGTTGGAGTTATTAAATATTAGGAAGATAGAGTGAGGTTGCATGGTGTTAGCTGAAAAAGGTCGCGTAGGAAAAGATAAAGTATGGGCTCATAAAGATGGTAGCAGTGGGAGGCATTAAAATAACTCCTTGATGTTTAATCCCACTTTTCTCTTGCTTCGATACAAACTTTATAACTTCAATAAACATGTTTCCTCCTCCTCTTTCATGGTTTGAATAACTCTGACCGCTGCCAATTTTTGCCCCCCACAAGTTATTTTAATGTTTACCACTGCTAATATCTCAATGAGCCCTTAACTTATCTTTTTATAAGCGACCTTTTTAAGTTAGTATTTTTTTAAAGAAACGATTCCTTTCTTCAGAAGAAAATAAACAATTAATTAACACCAGATTTTATCGCATTATGAATAAATATAAATCAATTATTTTATAATATCTGAGAAATAGATATAACTAGTGGAATATACATCCCAGGACACCTAAAAGTAGTTCACCGAACAAAACAGTTTCACACCAATTTTATGTCTATTTACGAAGATTAAAATGAAGATATAATAATACCAAACCATACGTCTAGAATCTGTATTCGAATTTTGATCAAAATCCCTTACATATTTTGATTCTAGAAATATCTGAAATTTAAGGCTTCAGCTTAAGATGTCTTAAGAAGTAATTGAAATGCAGGAATCATGTTTAATTAGTATCTTATAACTATGGATCAAATTTAATGGAAATATGACATATATAATTTTCAAATCGGAGGTTTTTCCTATATTATTCTCCATAAACTCCTTTAAAATACTCCAAAGAAACTGAAATTTTGTGAATATTTATTAATTGATGTCTGATACATATAGAACAATTTTTTACAAACATCAAAGGTATTCATATTTGCACGAATGGCTATCACCCCCTATTTGCCTACTTTGCATTAAACTAAAGTAAACCAAATATAACCCACGTTATCAACCCTTGCGCCTAGCAGCTGTGTGTCAAAATTCACAATGATCGGTTAAGTATTTTAAAGGTGAATCATATGCATACAAATATTTAAAATACCTGACGGCCCCTTGTGCTTACACACACTTAGCCCACCGATCCATCCACTACCGGAAACACCTCTGAAAGTCTTCTTTTGGAATTGTGTTTCTCTCCGCCGCCGCGTTCCACATTATCTCTTCTCTAATCTCAAAACGGGAACCTTTCAGTGGCGTCTTCAATTTTCGAAACACCTAGAAGTCGCAAGAAGCCAACATTCTATGTTTGGCCAAGACATGCTGGATCAATTGGGATGAATGTGCGGGGGCGTTGTCGTGAGGCAGTTGCCAGTTTTTCGCCGTCAACATGTCTGGTCTTTTGTGCCGAACTGCGCCAAGGAGACGCCGGAGCACTCCTTTGTCACTGTTTGTCATTCCGGATCGCATTCGTGATGCACAATTTAACGGGTATCAAAGAAAACAGTCAGTATAACCTTTATTTTGCTTCGCACCTGTCGCGCTTCTTTTTGCTTTGGAGACTCGGTATGCTTCAATTGTGACGACTGCCTTTTTGTACCCGTAGTAAAGACTCATCTTCTGTTATCGCGGTGTTCAGAAACCCAAGATCAGTGTTGACTGTTTCCAGAAGGTCCTGTGCCACTTGAAAACGGATGGCTTTTTGTTCCTGCCACAACAACTTTAACACAAATTTCGGAGCAACTCTGTGCATGTTCAAATCATCGCGCAAAATTGTATGTGCGGAATCTTTACTCACTCCGACCTCTTGGTCGATCTCCCGTACCACTGTACGGCGATCTTCCATCACCAAAATTTGCACCCTCTCAACAACAGCTGAACTCCGAGCAGTTAGGGGCTTGCCAGAACGCTGGTCACTCTCCGCTGGTGTGCGGTCATTTTTGAATCGGTTGAACCACTCCTTAATTTGTGTTATACCCATTGTATCTTCTCCAAACACCTGCTGAATCTTACGAATTGTTTTGTTTTGATAATCACAAAGTTTTTGACGAAATTTGATGCAGTACCTTTGCTCAAGATGTTCAGTCACCTCGAGAGCATCGGTAATCCGACGAACACGTTCGTTATGTAACACCTTACTCAGCGACCGACAGGCAGCGACTAACGCGCAGGAAAGTTGGGGATAGAATTCACACATGCGCATGAAGATGTCTTCCTTGACTATGTAGAGTGGCGCCACTCTATCGTATCTATTTCGCACGGTAAAAATAAAGGTCGGATTCCTTTTAGACAGGACTCGTATATAGTCAAATTTTATTGATATGCCTGTATACATAGATGTATAATATAACTGCTTAGGTAAGCGTTTGAGAGCAGAGTCAAACATTCGGGAGAAATGTCCCTTTAGCCTTCGTTAAGGCAGGGTTCTCGGAGAAGGTAGACTCTCATATAACACATGCAGCGCCTGTTGATGTCAATGTAGACTTGTTCTCTTGTCTGTATAAGTGTGGCAGTCGTTTAGAGAATGCGATTAGTTTTGTGCAGAGCCTTCTCTCACATAAAATAGCTTTGCGCACAAAGATTGCTTGAATATTTCGGTTCAGCAACGCCAATACTGAAACGCGCGTTGCACCCAGCATATATCTATTATTATACTAAATATAAGTTAATCAACGTTTGTTTCCCTAAGTCTTTTTTCTTTATACTTTAATAAAAAATGGTTCTGATATTTAGTTATGTTTATAAAAAAATATGTTTTAATTATTCTAATTAGTCGTTATTCATAATCAACAAGTCACTCATATCTCTCCCTTTCTCATTCATCTATGCATTTCTCCCGTCTCTCACACTCTTTGTGTTTTCAATCACTCCCTTACATTTCTTAATATAAGCATTTAGACTAAAGCGTGACTCTTTTTAAGCGTCGTCTCATTTACATATGAGTACACACCAGAAACACGTATAAATTAGATAGCAAAATAATAAGTCTCCTTACTTCTATATAAGAATAACACATAATAATAAAACTTCTATATAATACTCTTACTACTACTAGTAATAATAATAACATATTAGTATTAGTAATACAGAAATAAAGAGATTTAATTATAGTTATCCTAGAAGAATGTCTTGGCAGATATGTCGCAATTCATGAATTTACGAATTACATCAAAGTACAATAAATAAGAGTAGTGATAGTGACCCAACGGGTAAATGGTACGTCTAGTATCCATACAAGCATGCATCCTGCATATTTAAATTTCTCCGTAATACACTTTATAAACCTGTATTAAAGAGAAATGTTGTAATGCTTAAATAAAATGAATACTTTGAAAGGATAATGATGTGTGAAAGTAATTAAAAGAATAGATGTTATTTTTTTTCTTTAATATGCCATTTTTGAATAAGTGATAAATACATTATCGTAAAAATGAGATACGTGAAAGAAAGCAACTGGAAATGAAATAGTCGGCAAAGTCCCTCCTCTATACATGTTCTTATATTAAAAAATATAAATTAAACAAAGAAAAACTACGGTACGTTAATGTTTGAAAATTTGAAAATACATTTATTTGTCGCAAACGCGACTGTGGCCGTAAGATTGTGTACACATTTTACAATGCGTACTATAAAATCTGAAGAAAAAAACGTGTACGAGTGTGTGTGTGTGTGTGAAAGTTCAGAAGAAATGGCTATTATTTTATATCCACCGATTACAGCGCCACCTACTATCGCAAAAAGAGAGATAATTAGGTCTAAATCCCTTTCTGGTAGATTTATGTTAAAATCAGTGTTTAATAGTATTCCTCTTCGGACGTTGTTAATGAACCGTTGAAAAGTCTGAGAAGCGTTTCTAAACCCAAAAAGGCACCTGTCTCAACTGGAAAAGTCCGAAAGTTGTGGTCACGGCTATTTTTGGAATGTCCTCTTCCGCTACTGGGATCTTGTACAACGCTTTAGTCAGATCCAGTTGTGCAATACTGTTGTGCCTTGAAGTCTTCAGGTAAAATTGTGTATGTTCGATACGGGATAGCGATCTGGTATACTTAGTGCATTGAGTCGCCAATAACCGACACACAGAATGAGAATTTACTCTGGTTTAGGAACTAGGTGGAGGTGAAGCGTATTGATTTTTGAAAGGTTCGATTATTTCGTATTCGATCTTTCACCGAAATGTTCGCGTGGCGTACTTGTACCTTTCAGGCAATATACATTCGGAACTCGAATACACTTGAGATACTATGGTTCTTTTGTTGTGTTGTGTGGCTCTTATGATGCCTGCCTCGTGACTGAACGACTTCTCAGCACACTTTTTTAGGGTTTTAAGAGCTTTCAACATGGCTTTGTATCCGTTCATTTCAGCCTTCAATTCTTGCAACTCGTTGTGTTAACTGCGAAGAGTGGCAAGTGTGTTGATAGTCTATGAACTGCTGCTGGGATCGAGAATCCTATCTGCAGAGTCTTCCATTCTGTCTATGGATCCTGTGTGTAGCATCGGCGCTAGTATCTCTGTATCGCTTCAGAGCAGTTTGTCCAGCCACAATCACCTTAGTGTTTACGCGAGCCTTGTATTTCGCCCGAGTTGTGTTTTCATATTTCACTAATGTCATTAAACAGGTCTTGTAGAATGACCGCTTCTGAGCAACTCATTCGTCTACGATTTCTGAGTGTAAAGCTTCCACGAAGCTGGCAAATGTGCTTTTCCTCGAAATTACTTTTTTAATAAAAAATAAGGCCTGCAAATGAGTAAACCAGTATTTTACGTTTGCAGCGTTGAGGGGTGACAACCCGCTGATTTTCTAAGACTTCACAGACGTCGTCAGGAAAAGAAACAGCCACAGTTTATGTTGAGAAAAAGAAAGACATACAAAAGATAAGTTATTTCTTTTGTTCGTTCTGATAATTTATTTTTGTAAATTATCGTGTGCTTTTGTTTGCGTTTTTTTTTCTGCTTTGTTCTCTTTTTATCTGTTTTGATTATTAATTTTGGTTGTTTATCGTGTTAAATTTCTTTTGTTTTGATTTAAAAACGTGTTAATACACAAAAAGATGACGTCATGTGACTTTCTCCATGTGTTTTCCAGTTATAGTGTTGAGTTAACTGGGTTTTATGTTGCTTTCACACGTTATTTCGTTACTGGCGTAATGTTGAACGTTCTTTCTTCATGTAGACGGTATCCGAATGTTGTATTGTTTGACTCCGAAAACACTGATTTTTTATCGTCAGTGTTGAAAACGTTGTTCGTTTAAAGTGAAATATAAATTTTGTTGAATTTGCATGTGAGTGAAAAGGAATTTCACTGTATTTAGAAATAGAATGTGTGAGGGTAATATTTTTGTGTTTTCCGTTATCATTTGCATTTGAAAATTAATTTAATTTTTGTATCAATACTAAATTGTATTATTGTTCACCAGGGGTCATTACTAAAGGAGTTTGCAAACGCTTGGGCAGCGTTCCTCGTCTGTAATGTTCTCATACGAGTAATTATAAACGGAACAAAGAAAAATCGTAGAAAAAGACATTTATTTGTCGCAAACTCAACAGGATTTGCTTGCAAATTTTGTCTATAAAAATGTTTAGATTATTTACGATTAGTACAATAATGTTTTAAAACGATGTATACCGATGTATGCGTGGATGTGGAAGGGAAATGTTTTGCATACTGTTAAATACGTACGCTATGCGCATGTGTGTTCATGGGAGGCTAAGAAGAAAAAAAGAGTAGCATTTCCTTTTGATACCGTTTTTATATACACCGATTGCAGCGTCACATACCATCGCAAAAAGGGAGATAATTGGGTCGGAGAATTATGTTTAAATGGGTGTGGAAAAAGGTAGATGATGCTACAGATATGAAAGCTCAAACTGTTGTACAATCAATATTACATGAAAAAAACATATATTCACACAGTTGTTTCGAACAACTTTTTTCATTTCAAACAAGTGTCTTGGAGAACTCCATTATATATTATGTGTATGTTGTCTTATTCCCCGAGAGGCTTTACAATATATCAGTTTTTAATCTGCTCTTATGCTTTTATATAGTAAGAGGCAGATAAATGCTAAATGACCCAAAAGATAGTTGCCAATACGCAATCTGAAATTTTTTCCACGAAAATCTATTACAAATAAATACATTTTAAAAAATCGGACATTTTCCCCCCGATCTAACTTTCATACTTTGATGTGTCTAATATCTTTAGTTTTTGAAGACCCAACATTTAAAAAGGTATTCTAGAAGGATAACATCAATCGGAGTGTAAATTATCTTCTTTGATAAAATCATCTTCGATGTCAGATCAGAGTTTTGGTTTAGGTATTAAAGGTTAACAAATGTGATTATTCCATTGCATATCAATTGAAAGTGATTACTACAAGTGGATAGTCTCGCTTACTTGTTCACTCATACATTTTGCTTGTATATAACCACTTTTATATCCCTTCTTTCTGTTGCAATATTGGAGACGGGAGTGTAAGAATAAGATTAGTATGTTAAATTTCCCCGTAAGGTAAACATTAAGAAATAGTGGAATTTTACATTTGGAATTAGAAGAAGGCTACGTGTCCTAGCTCTGACGTCACGGGCACAGAAAGCGGGAAATCGGATGTGTCAAATTTGTAGCAAAAACTTCTTTTTTTGCGTTAAAATCACCAGAGAGGATAGTTGAGGTTTTTGATAGTTGTTTTACCGCGTAAGGGGATTTGTTGTAAGGTTGTTTTAAATGTGTACATGTATACTCTAAACAACAAATCACAGCCATACAATATTTTAAAAGCTTTATTGTACTTGTTGATTCTTCGGTTTTTAATAAAGTTCTGGAAAGTTTAAAGAAAAAGACAGCGACGGAGAGAAGATGAGATGCAACACTTGACTACCACATCAGGATCGCAACCCGACCTGTGAATCCCCATCAACAAATTGGATGAACCGTAAGAACTTGAAATTAGACACCGTGAGTATCAAAGAACAGTTCATCATATTACATTACTTTATGCCTATCTCTCCTCCTTTCAGTTTGTTGTTGGTCCCCCGATTTATAAAATCGGGGGACTTATGTATTCAGGCATGTCCGTCCGTCCGTCCGGATTTTTCTCCGCAACCATCCATTGAATTTCTCTGAAATTTTGCATGAAGTTGTAACTTTGGTCAGGTAAGAAAGTGACATTCTCTGATTTTTTTAAAAACAATCTGGTTAGCCCCCCTCAGGGGTCAAAAGGCTCCGAAATGGCAAAAAATGACATTTTTTACCTCATAACTTTTCATCCATCCATTCAATTTCTCTGAAACTTGGCAAAAATGTGGAGGCAATTGTTCCTAATAGAAAATAAGTATCGCTGACCTTGGAAAAATCTGGTTCGCGCCCCCAGGGGGTCAAAAGCCCCCAAAATTGCAAAAAATGACCCTTTTCTCCCATAACGTTTGATCCATCCATTCAATTTTTCTAAAACTTGGCCAAAATGTAGAGTCATTGTTCTGGATATGAAAATAAGCATCCTTGACCTCAGAAAAATTATGGTTCGCGCCCCCAGGGGGTCAACGGGAGGTCAAAGATGCCCCCAAATTGCCCAAATTTATTGCATTTTACACTCGCCACATCGAGTCACGTACAGAGGGGGACCACGCACGCGCGGTTTGTTTATTTAATGGTTCTTAGTACTGCTGCATTTTCAGAGAATCCTGCATATAATTACGAAAAATGTTTTATGTAATTATGTCTTTCATTTTTTTTGTTTTCTTTATGAATCTTTCTTATTTCTGTCTTTAGTTTTCCATGATTTATTTTTCTGTTGCGTAAGTATGTCTCTTAATTTTTATTTTATTTCTTCCGATCCCTCTTGTTATGACATATTTCCTTTCTATTTGCTTCGAAATGAACACTTTTTGCTTTAAAATTTATAAAAAATATTTTTGCAAATACAATAATAATGAGGAAAAAAATAATTCAAAACCAAAAAATATCTGTTGAAGCGGATCATAAAAATATTGCACATTGGAAAACCATGTTTAATTGGCCAAATGTAATCATCCACTAGTTTGGTACTTTAGCCTGGCGTTTTATGGTCAATTAATTTCGAACTGGACAAGTAGAACAACAACCAATTTCTGCCGCCACGTTAGTGCCACGGATTCGGTAGAAACAATATGTAGCATTGTTTTCATTTTTTCTTTTTCTAATGATATTTATTTGCTCACCAGTCAATTTATTTTAGAGCTCAGAAAATAATTTTTGTTTTCTCATACATATTTTCTTTTAATATTTGTTACATTACTTACGGAAAATAAACAATATATATATATATATATATATATATATATATATATATATATATATATATATATATATATATATATATATATATATATATATATAGCGTGTTTTTGTATATAAGGAATTCTCAGAGTAGTCAAGTATGTATGTAATAATATGAGTATTTCAAATAACTATATATATTAGTTCACTTGCTATTTTTTTTTATCCCTACTGGTTGGATTTCCAATTTTATAGTAAAACGTCAGGTATCGATTGGCCGTCGACTTAATGTATAGTATTATTTGAAATAATATTTGAATAATATATATATATATATACATACATATATATATATATATATATATATATATATATATATATATATATATATATATATATATATATATATATAGTAAATTATGAAAATATATTTATGGCAATTAAGGTACACAGAGGCTCCCGCGTTTCCTCCCTGGGGGAATCTTTAGGCTAAAATGCATGGAGTTAGGTTTGCCGGGTGTTTTTATATACACGGCTAGCTAGTTAACCAATTAGATTCTTTGTTGTTCTCCTAGCCAATCGTCGGACTTCTCACGAACAAAGGTCCGGTTAGCTTTACTTCTTATTTCATATTCTATAGAGTGGCCTATATTATGTTTCTTTATTGTGTCAATATAATAGGTGACCTTATTTTAACACGTGGTTCCTTGTATTTCTATTTTAGGTTTTAGTTTTGAAGTTTTTAGGTTTTAGTTTAGTTTTTGTACTTATTTATTTATTTACGTATTGTTAGCCTACGGTAAATTTTATTCTGTGCAGGCAGCTGTTTGCTATCTCACTGCTACATTTTAATATATTTTGAGGGTCTTTAAAGTTTAGGATTACAAATTTCTCATTCAGACATAATCTACACGGGTCGACTAAATTTCTACATGTACTGTCGTATAATTTTCCCATTTAATTATTGGTCAGCGTCCATTGTCTTTGAGCTCCCAATAGTGCTGTTTTAATTTGACATTCTCTGTTTTTAAATGTGTTTTTTTGGTCATAATATCTGGTTTTACAATCTAGGAAGGTCATACCCACGTAGTACTTCTTGTTATTCGGTCTTTCCTTGGCAAATATTGTGGCTTGGTAAACAATACTTTTGGTTAGGCATTTATGTTGCAGTGGATAAAGTGTACGATTTATACAGTTATATCTTTTCTCTTCATTGCTAACTTTTTCATTTCTATTCGGGTGATTACTATTAGTGTTTTGTTTATTTCTATTTGTAGTGTTTATATTTTTGTTCTTCTTAGTGTTTTTTTTTCTATATTTGTCACTTTTTATGTAATTTTTTATTTTTTCCTTCCTCTCTACTTTTTTCGTTCAATATTTTGTTATTGTGTGCCTTAATTATCATTTCTAGGTCTTCGCAGCAGCTGTAGAGCAGTTTTAGGTTACTTTTATTGAATATTTTATGCAATGGATTGGTTACGAGGAAGTGTTTTTCAATCAGATTTAGGAATTTCTTGCCCAGTTTAGTTTTTAACATCTAGTTAGACGGCGGTGTATATTAGATTATAGTTATTTTTCAAAAAGAAAACAAAAGTAGGACCGAAGTGTCGGGTGAGGAAAACCAAGATAGACGCCGTTTTTCAAAACAAGAGCTTCACAGAAACCAATAAAACGCTCGCAGACAATTGTATAACAAGGAGAAGGAAAATGGAAAATCAAATGCAATAAGTATGTTATGCTATAGATTTATCTAGATTAATTAATTGAGTTAATCTTTAAAATGTTAATAGTTCAAGTGTTGTTATTGTAAATATAGGATCGAGTCGACAGAAGACGAGTAGGGAAAAGCGAAGTAAAAATAATGATTAAAAGGGGATAATTAGGATATCAGCTTGATGATGGCAAAGTATGAAGTTAAAACCTACAGTGTTGAAGTGGAAAGTGCAAAACAGAGGAAATGGATGACAAAGTTTATTTAATAATTGAATAAAATTTATCTAGAATAAGTGCTTTAGATTACCCATGCAACATCGCGTTAGTTATCAAACCCGGAAGAAAATTTCGCACACCTTCCACTATTATCTAACTCTGCAAAGCTACAATTCGCCCATGCATAGAGTATTGTTAGAACATCTGGGCTGGTACACAAACCACTAGTCTCTCCCTCTTAGACAGGTTCCCAACATAGAATCTAATCTAATAGGTCCAACACTATCTACTAAACTCCAGTCATTGTCCCATTTCTGAAATGTAGCATCCCTGTCCTTGTTTAACAAGTACTTCAATGGAATGTGCTCCGATGAACTTGCTGCACATCTGACCCCGCAACGTGAATACGCAAACAAACCCGACAAGCAGCAAAATCACCGGAAGTCTTCCTACTCTTATAGCTTATTTCCCAAACCGCTTGTCTTTAGAATTCCCTCCCTGCTCTTTATTTTCTCCGACTGTTCCACATGCTAACATTTGCACAACTCCTCATTAGTATTCCCTCATAAATCTAGCCCTTAATTCAAACTATCTCTGTACTTCTCAGTGACAGTGTGCTTTGTTTAGTGTGAATGGACGTAAAAAAAAGATGACATATTTGTTTTTAAACTTCCAAGACCGTGTTTCAAAGATACGCTTTAATTTTTTTTTAATTTTCATATTACTGTTTAGGTTAGCATAGGGACGGGCCATTCTTCAAAATGCCAGACTATCACATGCTATTTAGAGGCTCCAACCGAGTGCTCTTTTAAGGATTTTGGCCGTTCCGTTAAGTGCAATTATTTGATTTTTTTTGCATTTGGGTTTCCGGGAATACTTTCCAGATGTGTGGATATGTATATGTTGCTATTGTTCATCATGCTGGACTGGTGTGTGCTTGTGTGCGTATGCTTGTTTTTCTAATAAACTATTTCACCTAGTCAGATGAAGTAAAATCGAGTGCGGCGGTGTTGTTAATAGGCCGAGCTGTGCGTATTCTGTTCTTTCACCTTATTGTTTTTGTAGCACGCGTATGTATTGATGATATGAAGATATTTTACCAAAACAATATATATATATATATATATATATATATATATATATATATATATATATATATATATATATATATATATATATAGCGCTTCCCTTGTGCGTTACACGAATTAAGATATTTCATTCAGTATATATAAAAGCGAACGTAAATATGAGCAGCAACTGCATATAAATATCAGTATTGTTTTTAATGTAAAAAAGATGGACGCTTAATTTTCCAAGTTAATTTAATCATCAACCTTGTAAATTTTGAATTCTTTGAAACGTTTACTTTTCATTTTTCTTTTCTTTATATTTCTAGTGATCCAACCTCAGGATAGAATTTTTCATTAATACAATTGATTAATATTAGTAATTGTTGTGGACCCGTTTAGGGGTACCAACAATGAAATAAAAGAACAACAGGTTTAGAGATAATAATAATGAATTGTATTGAACAGAGAAATTATACACAAGTCAGTGTTGGCAGTGCTAGTGTCTAAATGTGCATCCCAATGTTCTCCCGGCAAAAGCCGGTATTTATGGTAGCCGGTTGCTACCATTTAGTTATTATTAAAGGGTAGGTAGGTTCACCCACAACAGTAATTAAACAATTAGACTCATGCCTCTTACTGATATAACGATTTAACAGAATCAATAAAAATGGCTGCAATTAAAGTGGTTACTGTCATCTTTAATGGCATGGACACATTAGTATATAAATAACTGTTCTATTCATTAAAAGGGGTAATTCGCTGGCCTAATTAATTGCTCTACCAGTAATCATTCGAATATATCGGGCTCGAAACATTTGACATATTAGTGTAATTTTCTTCATGAATACAGTTATAAATCTTATACACGCTCTAGTTTCCCATGTAGCTTTCTTTCTCAATTAATGATATACAATGAACCGTTTATCATTTGTAGTGTATTTAAGCATTACATCATATAATAGGAGTTATATGTCATGAAACAGACAAAACAACATAACCTAAAGATACCCCAAGGTTAGTTAAAATACAATTCTTTATTTCTTTATACGGTTTGATGCAAGGTACTCTCAGTTAATGAGTAGAGGTAAATAATTAAAGTATTAATGATAGAAAATTTTTACCAAATGTCATTGAAGAACCGTGAGCGCTTAGTTGAGAATCGAACTCAAGTAAAAAAATATTGAAAAAATAAAATAGTTGTGAAATGATTGTTTCTTGTGAGGGAGATCGGCTGTGATTTTTATGTTTCACATTCAGGAAGTAACAATTGCAATTTTCATTAACAGCTCTGCTCAGACAAAATGCTGTGCCAAGAATAACTACGTGAATTTAAAAAAAATATCCCCAATGAAGCATTTGGGCGTCTGGTTCTCTTGTTTTGATCGTACTAAAACAGTTGGTGTTGCAAATAAGTTGTTATTTGGGAAAATATCATTTAAATATAAAAGTAGTTACCTGGTTTGTATTCGACGATAACAGAAATCAGTTGTGGTCAAATTAGTTGTTGACTGAAATGGTGAGATGAAAAGTTGATAAGGAAAATATCAAGATGGATTCAATGGGAATACAATAGGGTGAGTCAGGCCCTGTCTAAGATCGATGAATGAAGTGTAAAAAGAAATTCGAACGAACTCGTTTACTATCGATAATTGTGTAGATCGATATTGGTCTTGTTGAATCAAAAAGTTTATTTGAATTACGCGGGAAACTGGTAAAAGAACTAAAAAGTTAATTATTCCTCATTTCAATCCGACTCGACGATCGCTGACGGATGATATCAATATTAATCAGATATCTCCGACTTTTCATAGTAATTCTTCCACGCAAACAATTCTGAGGAACACTTCCAGATTTTGGCCCTTTAACACAACTCGCTAATCCAAAACTAACTTTCTGACCAACAAAAAGGAATATAGTAGAATTTCAGCAATAACCCGACTAGAGAACCTCGTAGAATCTCAACGCCAACTCTAATAGACATTTAAATGCATATACACAATGTCCGTACTGTCCTTTCATAATAGCATAAAATTGTATCGTTTGTTACGTTATAACCGTGTTGATACGTTTATCTTTTTTATACTTTCACAGTGAAGAAACTCGAACAACTAATATCGTCCGATGATTCATAAGGTTCCGTGAACAAAGAGCAATGGCAGACACACCGATCAAAACTAGCTTGTGGCGATCAAAAGGTTCAATACTCATACTTTTATTAATTTTATTTATTCAAATACAAATTATTATTTGATTTTTAGTAAATATTTCTTTTGTCTGCACATGCACACTTCGTACAGTATTCCATAATTGCGTTGCGCAGTACGAACCCCTTATTGCTAATTAGGATTTGATATATGTCTGTATAAAGCTGAAATTATACTATTGCTTCCATTAATTGTAAAATTGAACTTCTACAGATTTGGTATTTGTCTGTCTGAAAGCGAAACTATACTATTACTTCTATTGAAGTATAATAGTGCACTATTATACTTCTATTACTAATTGAGATTTGTCTATCTTTCGATTCGATCCTCCCAGCAATTCTGTCTTCCTTAATTGTTTTATTTTCTAGGGGGGGCATAGTGTAGTATGTGTTTTGTAACCATTCTCCAAAGATATGCCGTCTTCTTTCCGGGAAAGGGTAATTTAGTATCTGTTTTGATGTCATGAAATCATCTTTCCAGATATAACGTCATCCTTTGGGGTTGGTGTTTATGTGGTAGGCTATCATGATAGCATCCTCCCATGCATTACCTTCTCCTTCAGGGGTCAGTGTAGTACATGTTCATTTGCCATTAAATAATCCTCCCAGGCTAGTGAAAATATTCGACCAGGGCGAGCATATATTTGTAGTTAAAATAACTAATGGCCGACACAGATTATTCAAAAGATGTGATTAATAGTATTACAATATGTAGATAGATCCATACATTATGGGGCAAAAACAATTCAGTTTTGAAATTGGCCGGCCGACTGTGTCATGTGCTATAATGCCCTCTCTCGAAATCCGATTCTTTAAAATTCTAGAGCCAGCAATTTTCGTCCATAATTCGAAATATATTCGTCTAAGCTAAGTTCATATTCCAACATCTATTATATCCTACTTCTGCGTTGTTTGGTTGGAATAAACTTTCTCCCATTTCCCCCGAAAACCACCATCGCCAAAACAAAGTCAAATAACCACTTCCTCCCCGCCGCACACAATTCCGGGTTGCAATTGGCTCAAAAAGGGATCCAGTTGCAATTAGTATTCAATTTCTTGCGCTACAATCAACAGTGGACAGCGCTGCAGTGGAACGCTGACCAACACACGCGAGCCAAAATAAAAAAACGTTCTTGAATATCCATGCATAAACGATTCTTCTCAAATTCGAACTCACTAAAAGGCTATTTTGCGCAAACAAATCGATATATCCAAAAAAAAGGCGCATGCATCTTAATATATTCTTAGAGCTATACACAATACCACGTTCTCCCTCTCTTTATATATATATATATATATATATATATATATATATATATAAGCTACACAGAGATGTCTGCGTTTAATCCCTACAGGGAATCAAGTTTTTATTTTCAAAATTTACTACTAACTTCAACTCACATATTGATCACTGTTGAAGTAAAAACTGAAAATCTATACATCCCATTTTATATAGAGGCGCATGCATCTTAATATATTCTTAGAGCTATACACAATACCACGTTCTCCCTCTCTTTATATATATATATATATATATATATATATATATATATATATATATATATATATATATATATATATATTCGAAGCCAAAGAACAACGTTAAGAATTTTTTTTTTATATTAAAATAAACATTTATTTATTTTAATGTCTAGAGACGTTCGGTGAATAGAATCACTTTTTTCAAAAGTAAATATGCATTTAAAATCTTTTGTTATTTTTTTTTGAATGTTTTTAATCTTTCTTTCCCCATTTATATTGTCACAGGCGAGTAGGATTCCGTGTGGTCTGGTTATCACGATTGAGGTTTTTAAATGTCTAGTATTGTGTGCGAGTTTACGTTGACACGTGTTTTTGAATATAAATGGAAGGTTCGCACTTTGAAAACGTTGATGTATTTGTATGTAATTATTTTTCTATCGAAGCCAAACAACAACAATATATATATATATATATATATATATTATTTATATATATAGTAGTATTTATGTATATATATATATATATATATATATATATATATATATATATATATATATATAGTATTTATATATATAGTAGTATTTATATATATATATATATATATATATATATATATATAGTATTTAAATATATCTATGGCAAGTAAGCCACACAGTAACGTTTTTGTTTGGTTCCTATAGGAAATAATCGTTTCAATTGCTTTCATATTTAAGTAGTGATGACTCTTGCTAACTTACCATTGGCCAATGAAAATAATCGTCTTAACCCGTTTAGTTAGTTAACTAGAGTGATCACTACTTGAATATGAAAGCAATCGCAAAAAAATTAATCCAGAAATTAGCTTAATGATGTCTTGCGGGAATAGAACATCGACGTTTCTGTGCAGCTTACTTGCTATAAATATATTTACATACTACTACTAAGCTCTACTCACGTATTGAACACTGTAGCAGTAAATACGGAAAAATATGCACGCAGTATATTATGTAATAATATTATTTGCGTATATACATGAAGGAGTAATACATTATATATATATATATATATATATATATATATATATATATATATATATATATATATATTTAAATATTTTCTTTGTCGTACAAAACTTTAAAATAGCATTGAAGAGACAATATTTATTATTCATAATGAATTTAAGAAATTAAAAAGATGAAAGGGCAGCTGACCGGTTTCGTACCTCGCTCAACAGAGCCAAATATCGAGGTAATGTATAAAAAATATAAAAAGATGCTATGAGAATTATAGCGAGGGAAAGGGGTAAAAAAAAAAAAAAAAAAAGTTCAGTCAAATAGAAACAACATTAAGCCCGAGGAGATTTTCTCTTTGTTTGCAAAGAGAAGGTCTCAAGGACTTAATATAAATCGTTTCTAAGATCTTGAGATGATAAGGGGAGTGCGACTTACTAAGAATGGAGAATAAGTCGACACTGAATTTAGAGGCACAGGTGCGATTATTTATGAGATGTTGACCTATCGACGAGCCATAAGTATTATTCAAATCATCAGTTGGTAAATAATTTCCATTGCGAATTTTTTGTGGGCACGTGTTGTTTGACCCGGATGTCCAATCTCTGTGACGTCATCCCGACGTAGTGCATACAGCAACTACATTTAAATAAATAAATAATGGAATTATTATGATGTGGGGGAAGGACATCTTTTCGAATAGAAGTTAAGATTGGACGAGAGGAAAAAACAACACGCGTATTCGCAGCAAAATAACATTGTTGTACAGACAAAGAGATTTGTTTGGCGAATCTATCACTAATATTACCAAGCCAAGGTAGGCGAAGGTAAATAGGGCATCTGTCTACAGAAGCTGGTTTGCTTTTGTAAAAATGTAATATTTTTGTTTTAATCGTAGATTGTACAATGTCTAAAGGGTAGCCATTGTTACAGAGGGTCTTAGTAATAAATTTAATTTCTTCATCCAGCTCGGTCTTCGAACAAATCTTTAAGGCCCTATGGGTAAGGGTCTTAATAAGATTAAATTTTTGTTTTGTGGGACAAAATGAGTCCCAACGAGTATAAAGACCAGTGAAGGTAGGTTTCCGATATACTGATGTTAAGAAACCACAGGAAGCTTTATTAACTAATACATCAAGGAATGGCAGTGAAGAATTAGTTTCCTTATCAATAGTGAATTTAAGAGCTGGATGAATATTGTTAAGGGACGTAAAAAAAACGTCCGCTTCCGTTTCATTGTTGAACAGGCAAAATGTGTCGTCAACATAACGAAAGTAGATATCTGGTCTATTTGGACCAGATAGGAGACCTTCTTCATGGAAACCAACAAAAATATTGGCCAATGCTGGTCCTAAGGGAGAGCCCATAGATACACCATCAATTTGCCTGTACATAATGTCGTCAAAACTGAATTCAACGGACATCGTAGCAAATTTCATCAACTCCACGAAAACATTTTCAGGAATAAAAGGAATGGGCAGTTGACCACGATATAAGGCATCAGCACATATATTAATCGTTTCAAGAAGGGGAACACAGGTAAACAGGCTAGATATGTCAAAAGAACACATAAATTTATCAGTATCTGAATAATTTTGCATAAAGTTGGAAAATGAAAAAGAATCTTTAATGCAAAATGAACTATAGTGTTTCAACACTGGTTCCAAAATAGTGGCAAGCCATTTGGCTACCTTGTGTTGGGAAGACCCTATCATCGATAATATATATATATATAGAGAGAGAGATAGAAGAAATAAGAGTGATAAATATGCGACGATTGTCCAAATTTATTTCAAATTTCAATTGTTCAATGCAAGGTGTATTCAGTAATAAACTAGTGTTTATTATTCTTTCCTTAAGCCAAGGCTTTTCAAAGATCGAAATCTTATCACCAGAGGAGAAATACAGATGGATAAGTTGGTTTTCGAAAAAACCAAAGTTCAAATATTTGAAAAATATGAAAATTATTATTAAAAGAATTTTTGTTAAAAAAACGTAGTGAATGAAAAGAAAAGTTCCGTGAAAAAGATATGCAAATTGTCCGGGTGGTAAATTTCCGTTTAAAAGAAGTCCGATTAATTGTAGAATGAGAAGAAAAACTCTTTGCGTGGGAGCAGTTTGAAGCAAGTGCTCAAAATATAGGTAAGTCCAGACGCACTTAAAGGGGGTTGAGAAGAGAGAAACTGGCCATTTTTTTAAATGTACTTCCAGGACCAAATAAGGCAGATGATATCTCATTCAAGGTTTAAATCCAAATGAGACAAAAAGGCAAAATGGTTAAAGATTTATATAACACCCCCCCACAAAATTCATACCTATATTGGTGCCAGTGCTTTCCCCATAAAGACTCGAATCTCTAACCATATCTACTCTTTTAAACACAATAATAATAGTACCACTAGCACTTCTCTTTCCAACCTAATAAAAAGCTTTAACATCAAAAAGATTCCCTACTTCCTAAGTTGGTCTATATTAAAAAAGTCAAACTCATATACTCCTGGTTCTACCTTCTGCCAACCTTTTACCTTGGAAACTTATATGATAGCTACTGCACCCAAGAACTTAAATGTCATTAACTCCAAAAATGAACTTATTTCAAATTGCAGATACAAACGAAAATTTAAATACATTAATTTCATCACTCCCCCTGACACTCCTCCTCCCAGCCAATAACTCCCCCCGTTTTTTAGCATCTGACAAATCTCTAAACTATATCCCAGGGTAACCTTGAAACTTCTATTCTTAACGCGCCTAATCTCACTAATTTACCCTCCCAATAAATTTGTCCTCCCCATTGCACCTAACAACTTTATCTACCCGTAACACCTATAGTAGATTGAACTAACATTATTCCTCCTACTTCCCACAGATCATTAACATATCTAATATCTAGACATTTATACCTCATCTGCAATATAGCTCCTATGATCCTTTTACTTCAGCTCTACTCCTAACCTCTTATATTTATCAATTTTTTTTCTCCTGTCCGTAAACCTACCCACAAACTCCTTAATGGCCTCTTATTATCACCCCCTTTTTATCTCCCACACTTCCACTATATCGTCCTTATATTGGACTCCTCATAATTTCAACATCTTCCCCTGTAACTTCTTTTTGGTCTCCTTTTAACTACGATCTTTGAATTCCCCTCCAATTGGGTCCATTTATATCCCCCTGTAATTCTTATTATATTTCTAACACACTAGCATCAAAACGCAAGTCTGCTTAATTTTTCAATCCAACCCTGGCCCATAACACTTATATTAATTCAACTGTTACTAGCATTTCTGTTTATATCTCCTTAATAGCCTCCATAACCCCCTTTGAGAAAATATATTGATTCAAGTTAGTTGCATAACTACTTATTTTGGCCTATTTCAATAATCCTAATCCCTCTAACTACTCGCGAGCCATTTTCTATCGGTCTATTCTCCTTCTGCTCACCTTATCTTATCTTTGACCAATCTCACCCCCATCCCCTCAAATCATATTTTCATACTACTTGGAAATCCCTTGCAAGCTTCCCTTATATATCTAATTTAATTTTTAACTGTAATTGTTAATTATTACCCTGTTACGACTCACTCACCATTTAAACCATAGATTATAACAATGACACTGCACTCAAGTTTTGATTGAACCAACCCAATTCCACCCCATATTACTTGTAATCGAAACAAATTGTTTCAAACAATCTATCTTTATCCCTTACACTGTTCCCCTCTCCTAAATTTCTATATAACCGAGTAGAACAGACTTAATCTTTAATTTCACTAACTCTTTTCCCATTAATTTATTTCCCCCTCTTGTCTCCTTGGTGATTTTATGTCCCTCCTAATTATTCATAAAACCCTTAATTTGGTTTTAAAATTAAATTTAAAAAAAAATTAACTATTCCCTAGCTCCTTTTAAATTTTAATTTTTAATTTTTAATTTTAATCATTCACTCTCTCACATTCCTCTATTTATTTTATCATGCTTTTAACTAATTCTACTTTAACCCTTTTAAAACCCCCAGAAACTAAATCTGGTAACTACAATTTAATTCGCTCTTAGCTGCCTGAAATGTTAGAAGCTCACTCATTTGATTTGTATTTTTAGAATCAACAATCTCTATACCCACATCCCACTTCAGATTAATCCTACCCTCCAAAACCTACATCCTACCGCCCACCCACACCCTTAACCTACCTGTCACTTTAACTGCATCCCCATAACAACCCTTCCTCCTTTTCCTTTTCCCTTCTTTTTTATTCCCCAATTCACAAAGCAGCTTTTTAAACAATCCCGCACCTCATACCCCCCCCCCAACCCCAAATATTTAACCATTTTGCCTTTTTGTCTCATTTGGATTTAAACCTTGAATGAGATATCATCTGCCTTATTTGGTCCTGGAAGTACATTTAAAAAAATGGCCAGTTTCTCTCTTCTCAACCCCCTTTAAGTGCGCCTGGACTTACCTATATTTTGAGCACTTTCTCCAAACTGCTCCCACGCAAAGAGTTTTTCTACTTATTCTACAATTCATCGGACTTTTTTTAAACGGAAATTTACCACCCGGACAATTTGCATATCTTTTTGACGTAACTTTTCTTTTCATTCACTACGTTTTTTTAACAAAAATTCTTTTAATAATAATTTTCATATTTTTCAAATATTTGAACTTTGGTTTTTTCGAAAACCAACTTATCCATCTGTATTTCTCCTCTGATGATATAATTTCGATCTTTGAAAAGCCTTGGCTTAAGGAAAGAATAATAAACACTAGTTTATTACTGAATACACCTTGAATTGAACAATTGAAATTTGAAATAAATTTGGACAATCGTCGCATATTTATCACTCTTATTTCTTCTATCTCTACTATTGCTCTATCTCGTATATTGAGCTAATCCTCTTCACAATAGGTTCCATCTACTAAAAGTTTTCACTTCGGTTTATTTGATCCTATATATATATATATATATATATATATATATATATATATATATATATATATATATATATATATATATATTATATATATATATATATATATATATATAGTCTCGGAAGTTTTTTTAACCTTCAAAACTGGAGAAAAATCTTTTTCGTTCAAACATTTTTGTCTACTAAGTCAATTAATCTACTGCAATCACTATATTAGTTAACTTCCAAGAATTTACTCTAATATAAATATATTTTTATATATGTTTTTTTATATAAGGGATCGTCAGTTGTTTACCATGAAAACTGTTTCGGGATTTTATATATATATATATATATATATATATATATATATATATATATATATATATATATATATGAAAGCGGACAATTATCATTTATTGTAAACTGGAAGATAAAAAACTCTCTAAACAGCACAGTTGAATATCAGTTTTTTAAGAAGCCAGGAAAATAACGATATGTTCTTATAATTAACTATGAAGTATTTAAATGAAATTCTGATAGAACTGCGTAAACCCTGCTCCTCCTTCTTTCTCATGTTGCTGTTTTCCATTTCTACATAGTTTAATTCATCTTAAAATCAGCACGTATGACTGTCGGAGTCAGCGAGCGATCGAGTTGAAAAATATATAATTACTAGAGCGACCCGTAGAAATCCCACTTTATGAACGTCCGGCAAGTATGCAGACACCACCATACTATTGTATCACTTATGTTCAAACTGAAGCATATGTATCTAAGTACTCTGGTACATACAGTGACAGAATGTATCTGGTTATGAGGGTCTATCTAAAAACAACACTTGTAGGGGGTTGTCACCCATTTACATTCCATGGACGTTCAACGCGAACGCAGATCCCACGATATTATTGTACGATTTTGGGACAGAACAGATACATTTTGATCCTAGCCGAAAGATAAAGAAATGTATTTTTGTTCATGTTTCACGTTCGACAGAACAGTAACATCAGATGAAATACAATTTAAAGAAATACTTTTTTGCATTGCATGTTCAACGATCGGACGATCCCATCTATAACAATGCAACTATAGTTATAATGCACGTACGAACATTAAATTGCCTGAGCGTATGCTGTAAATAATTTCATGTATTAAATGAAATGCAAAGTATATATATATATATATATATATATTCCATGAAAAACGCCAGTATACTTAAATCATATGCCCTTAATAGGGTTAAGATGAAAATTCATATACACTAAACACTAAATGTACAAAAGCTAAGACATTCCTAAATGTTTACACTTTTATTGTCATTAAGGGTATGCGAGCACAACAGGGCTATGTATTTTACTGGTAGGAATTTTTCTTATAAAAATATAAACATTGTTACTATTTTAGCACTCTTAATATAAGCATTGCCAATAAACATTTTAACTGGTATTTTACTGACCTTTATAGTATCCTTATCAATCACAGTGGAACCATTATTAATACGACACTAGCAGCATTGTTATGTATTAAGGAAAATGAAGGTATTCTTGTTGTATATAAGTCAATTTTATGTTTCCCACTTTAATTATTAGAATTAACAACTTTCACCATTTTTTTAATATATGAACGATTCTTACTGTATTTTTTCAACAATACAATACATTTTTTTACAATTAAGATTAAAGATCCTCAAACAAGAATTTTAAATTCAAAAATATGAACTGTAAACCTTGGTATTTTTCATTTCTCTGAAATGTTCGTTTTCTCTGAACTACAAACAGTACTCTACGGCTCTAATATGACAAATATAGGCAATAGAATGGCACTTTATTTCGGTTCTTACTTTGTAACCTTTCCTAACTGTTCAACACGTAGCCTACAGCCAAAGTCTAAGTTCTTACTGGATCGACCTAGGCCCAGTCGATATTAGGTAGCTTCCATAAGAACATCAGATCGATCAGAACGTTTGCCAATAAAAGAAGACGATGAGTTCCAGCCGAATTCCCTTCGGAAAAGCCCAATAGATTTTGTATAAACGATTAATTCTTGTTCGATGTTTTGCGCTGAAAAAAATTCCTAATAGTAAAATACATAGCCTTGTTCTGCTCGCATACCCTTAATGACAATAAAAGTGTACACATTTGGGAATTTCTTTGCTTTTGTACATTTTTTTTTATCCTTCCCCATACATATAAATATTTTTAATTGAAAAGTAAAGAAAAAAATACGCCCCCAATTTTTTTTTTATCCTCCCCCATACATAGAAATATTTTTAATTAAAAGGAAAAGAAAAATTTTTGACCTCCCCCCCAAAAAAATTTGAGATAGAAATATTTTTAGTTTAAAAAATAAAAAAAATAAAAATTTGGACCCACCCCCATTTTTTTTACCCTCCCCCATACATAGAAATACTTTTAGTTAAAGAAAGAAAAAAATTTTCCGCGGCGCCTCGGTCATATCAAAGAACCATACTGCAGAAGCCTCCATATCCTATAGTGTAGAAGCACCACCAGTGCTTGGCCCGTATACTGTAGAAGCACCAGAAGCACCCTCGGTCAGTATACTGCAGAAGCACCCATGGCCCCTATATGGCAGAAGCCTCCGGGTCCTATATTGTAGAAGCACCCCCGATGCTGGGTCCTATACTGTAGAAGCACCCCTGGTTCATATACTGCAGAAGCACCCAAGGTCACTATTCTGCAGAAGCATCCGGGTCCTATATTGTAGAAGCACCCCCGGTGCTGGGTCCTATACTGTAGAAGAACCCCTGGTCCTTATACTGCAGAAGCACCCATGGTCTCTATTCTGCAGAAGCATCCGGATCCTATATTGTAGAAACACCCCGGTGCTGGGTCCTATACTGTAGAAGCCCCCTGGCCCCTATACTGCAGAAACACCCATGGTCCTTATTCTGCAGAAGCCTCCGGGTCCTATATTGTAGTAGCACCAGAAGCACTCCCCTTACTGATCCTTCCTCCTTTTCATCTGCACAGTAGCTCTATCTAGGACATTGAGCACTTTTCTCCCGGATAACACCGAGTACTTAGAAAATCAAGGAGGCATCCAGAGTACTACTAAAATCACTCTTGCTGATTCCTCCTCATTTCATCTGCACAATAGTCCGAAAAGAAGCGTAGATGCTGTTAAAATATTATCCAAACTTATCACTACAGTAGCTCTATCTAGGACATTGAGCACTTTTCTCCCTGACAACGCTGAGTACTTAGAAAATCAAGGTAGCATCCAGCGCACTACTAAAATCACTCTTAGTGATTCATCCTCAGTTTCATCTGCACAATATTCTTCATAGAAGCGTAAATGGTGTTAACATATCATACAAATCTATTACTACAGCAGCTCTATCTAGGATATTGAACACTTTTCTCCCAGACAACGCCGAGTACTTAGAAAATCAAAGAGGCATCCAGAGCAGTACTAAAATCACCCTTACTGATTTCCCCTAATTTCCATGTGCACAATAGTCTAGAGAGAAACGTAGATGGCGTTAAAATATTATACAAACTTATCACAACATTAGCTCTATCTAGGATATTGAGCACTTTTCTTCTGGACAACGCCAAGTACTTAGAAAATCAAGGAGGCATCCAGAGCACTACTAAAATCCCATTTACTGATTTCCCCTCATTTCCATGTGCACAACAGTCTGAAGAGAAACGTAGATGGCGTTAAAATAGTATACAAACTTATCACTACAGTAGCTCTATCTAGGATATTGAGCACTTTTCTCCTGGACAACGCCGAGTACTTAGAAAATCAAGGAGGCATCCAGAGAACTACTAAAATCAGTCTTACTGATTCGTCCTCCTTTTCGCTGCATACTCTTAACGTAGCCTTCCTATGATGTTATTGATATATCCGGACAGAAATTATGGTATGACCTGATGGATAGAATTCATGGCAAGACCGGGTACATCCGGCAAGGGATTATGGGACGTTTCAGTGACTCAGCATTTTTATCGGATAAGTACATGAATACGTTGGATAATAAGTTTTTTGGAATTTTCTGGAAAACTAAGTTATATGGTAAACTGAAATGTAAATGCAATCAACTAGACCCTAGAACCTCTATCTCTGCCAAAAATCAGTTGAATCCATCAAATAGTTGATGAGATACAGGGTGGCACATACGTACACACGGATAACACAAAATCATGCCTGACCTTTCTGGATCTCTGGGTTGCCTTGACTAATGATGCTGAAATTCTACACACTTATAGAACCTATCAAGAAACATTTTATGCAAAGTTTTAACTAATTTGGTTCATTGGTTTTTGAGTTATGATTGATCAAAGAAATTAGATTTCTAGCATAGGCCGTTTTTGAGTCTATTAAGGGATAGAGCGCTATCTCGCCTCCCTTGATTATTCAAAAGACGTGACTAATAGTATTACAATATGTAGATGGATCCATAAATTACGGGGCTAAAACAATTCAGTTTTGAAATTGGCCGGCCGACTGTGCTATGTGCTCTAATGCCCTCTCTCGAAATCCGATTCTTTAAAATTCTAGAGCCACCAATTTTTACCAGAGTACATATACATATGAAAAATACCAGTACAGAATTAGTATAAGAAATACGACTGTGTCATATAAAGATTTATTAATTATCACAAAAATATAGAAAAACATAATTAAATTTACTTTCTTACATTAAAAGATCAAACAATTAAGTTAACCTATGCGTTAATTTATCCCGTAAGACTAAGTATAACTTAATTACTTATTAAACTTAGCAATATTCTGTTTATTTTAATATATATATATATATATATATATATATATATATATATATATATATATATATATATATATATATATATACACACAGTGGCGTAGCTAGACCTTTTGCCGCCCGGTGCGGTAGTAAAATTTGCCGCCCCCCCGGCATTTGGGTGCCCGGAAAATTCGTCCATGGATAATTCGTCCATGGAAAATTTTTTGCTAGGTAGGAAAACTGGTCCATTATTATTAAGTTAACATTATTCTTAATTTTCATACCTTGCGAAAATTAGTTCTACGGTATCTAATTTTCCTAAATTCAATTAAATTAAAATTAAAATATGAAAACTGATTTTTAATATTTTTTATTCATTTGAGATTTTCTCTGTTTTCCTTTTGTTTTAAGTAGATGGTGGGGGTTGCCCGGAGTGATTTTGTCCGATCCCCCAGCTAGCAATTGTAAAGTTTACAAGGAGTTATAAAAAGTATGCTACAAAAACAAACGTTTGGACAGTAATAAAATTAATGAATTCAAACTTTCGCATCTAATGTTATTTCCTCTTTGATGTCGGTGTATATACACCCAAATATCCAACTTTCTTTTCGCACATATTCGATAAAAATTTATATGAAAGTTCCCCTTTAAGTATGAAAAGAAGGAGAAAATGCAACCACAAGATCAGATGCATCTTTAATTCTCAACTCGGTACTATCGTTTCCGTTTCTTTTATTTCTGAACCTTTGGAAAACTATTCTCCCAGAAATCTATGATGCCCAGAAATATCTTCAAAAAAAAGGGCTGGATCTGCAACAAAGTTCTGTCAGGCTGACGGCGTTGAAAGATTTCCTTCTTCAGAATAGAGAAAAGATAGTGGACACTGCAATAGACGAGTCAAAAACACTCTGCTCTGAAATGGGGATAAGCATGGAGCGTCGTATTCGCAAAAAGAAACGAATGGATGGTGAAGGATTGACTGATGCAGCGCTGAGTTTTGATACTGAGTTGAGACGGGAAATGCTGTCTGTCATAGACAGATTGACTGAAGAAATATCTTGCAGATTTCAACAAGTTCACAATCTTGCAAATAAATACGCTTTTCTTATACCGTCAAATCTGTTTGATGATAATTATGATTGTCAGCTTGGTGGATTTGACGAAGATATAGAAAAAGAGAAATTCTTTGCTGAAAAGAAGAGGTTACAGTATGTTGTAAAAGCTTCAGAAAAAGACAAAATCGATGGACCTCTTGAACTTTTGAACTTTATACAAAGATACCAACTTGGGAATTCCGTCCCTAATATTGTGATCTTGCTGAGAATTTTCCTCACCAGAGCTATTAGCGTTGCTAGCTGTGAGCGCTATTTCTCAAAACTGAAGCTCATAAAAAACTACCTTAGATCAGCAATGAGCCAGACAAGACTTACAGACTTGGCAATCCTCTCAATAGAGAGGGAACTTGTCGAGGAAGTGAATTTTGATAGAGTCATTGATAACTTTGCCGAAAAAAAGGCGCGAAAAATCTGTTTGTAAATTTTCAACCGACTTGATGCCTTGCGACAGTTCTCTCACAAAAAATAAATTTATAGCCTTATTTGCCATTCATAAATACATTTGTTTAAAATATATTAAAACTACTTTTAAAAGAGTTGAAACGTTATTAACAACAACAAATTTCTGAAAACCGAGCGATTACACACACGGATTAAAAAAAGCACCGATACAAGACGTTTTTTCTCTTCGGAGGGCTCGCCCTCTTAATAATAACATTATGAAGACAAAGAAAAGAAAACTACATCGGACTATTCTCTCCTTGATACATCCATGTTATTTGGCGAAAATTCGGACTTTAACAACAACGACAAAAAAGTAAATAAAAATGATTTTATCATTTCATAACATTTTCAGGTTTTCAAATGTTCTCATTTAAATTTATTATTATATAAAATTATAGTATAAAATTTCATATTTTTTGTTAACTTTTGTTTTTTTAAATTTTTTTCTCTACTTTCTATTTTTACCCTCTCAAAATGCCGCCCCCTCAGGTGTGCCGCCCGGGGCGGCCCGCCCCCCTCGCCCCCCCCTAGCTACGCCAGTGTATACACACGCGATTCTCATAAAACTATTAGCTCGAAACGACGTCGTACGTAGGTAAAATATTAAAAAATATAACATGCTAACATAATTGAATGGCAATATTATATGTTCCAATAATCAGGTAATCGATACACAATGTGAATCGCAAATGGACTAAAGTACAAAAACGTTTGTTAAATAAACAAAAATGGAAAAGTTTACAACCAAAATAACATGTCCATGTTACACATCCTGTTACCGAGAATATATTTTCTAAAATTCATAATGATTGATTCATTAGTTTATGAGTTTACTCTGTACAACAATATATATATATATATATATATATATATATATATATATATATATAAATACGTACTACACTTTATATATATATGCACTTCCTTATTCTTAACATTTACAAAAACAAATTGCGTGTCTATGTTTTTTTACCGTTTTGCCTAAAATATATATACCAACATTCATTATAATCGTTTATTTATTCATGAGATTATTCTCTCACTCTCTGTATATATATATATATATATATATATATATATATATATATATATATATATATATATATATATATATATATATATATATATATATATATCCGAAACAATTACATGATAAACAGCTGATGATCCCCGTTTTTTATTTTTCACGTTTAAGTTAAGGTCCCCTGTTTTTGTTTTACTGTTAGATACTTAAATCCCCCTTTTAATTTTATTTTTTATTTGTAAATTTTCCAACGAATATTAAGTCTGCGATACCTTGGATTTAGTTAGTTACTCTGGGAATTTAAACTGCATTTTCCTTTTTTTCTTTTGTTTAAAATGACTCAAAACTTCTTTAGACTATATATATATATATATATATATATATATATATATATATATATATATATATAAAACTAGTAGCACCCGTGCCCAGCCGTTGTTCGCAGGTAATAGAAAAGAAGGATGTAAGTTCAAAAAATAAATATTAGGGTTTCTAATTCACTGACCGAGAACACAAAGTATTTAAAAATAGTATACTCCAGTTTAGCGGTAATTCTATCTTAAAAAGTAAAAAATAAAATTAAAATAAATCAACAAATACACAAATTTAGGGCAGAGTTAGAAGATTGCAGTGGACGGCATGAATAGTTGTGCTGGTTAAAATAAAAGTAGTATTTAGCAAACCCCCTTTTTAAATGAGTAAATATGTAAGTTTTATCGACTTGTTTCCTAGATGACATGTTTCGTTGAATTATGTTTGCATGAAAATAAGTAAAGTCTGTTAATGACTTTAACATCATTTTAAAAAAGTTATAAATAAAAGTATTTTTTAAAAAAACTAACTTCTTGTGTTTCATCAACACAAGTTAATTGAAGAAAACATTGTAAACATTTTAAAGTCTGAAATAAAGTTTCGTATTCCTCTCACATTTCAATCTCCCAGAACTGTGAGTATCCACGTTTGTGAATGTTTTAAATAAAATGTTTGTATAACTCACTAAAAGACATCGACTCCAAATGTAATATATGACGAAAGTGTAATTTCTATAGTTTAGATACATAAACATTGTTGACCTTAAAAAATGTGACCTATTTGTTTAGAAGAAAGATATATGTAATCTCTGTTCTGATACTATACGTGATATGTTCTGTTCTCAGCAACGGAAGGAGAAATCCTTATCGACTGAGACAATTCGCAAAGAAGAGTCTGTAAGAAAAGTTACAAAATAATTTGGAATAATGCTCGAAAAAGGCATGAACGATAGAATATGTTGTCGTGCTCACAACGACCAACGCTCTGTGTATTTGGCATCTAACTCGATATACCTTTATTTCGCGTATAGTCATAACGTGTCCCGGCGTTCCTGTATTCAATATCCAATCCGATATTAGTTTATTCCGCGAATATTCATTTAAAAAATGTATAAATGAAAGTATTAGTTTAAAAACATAATGTTTGTGTTTTCGCAACAATTAATTTAATTAAAACAAAAATAAATAGGAGAGTATCAATTGTGAGGAATAATAAAAAAGAAGTAACTGTAATAAGAAAATAATCGGATCAGCTTACCAAGACAGACGTCTAAACATTTGATGTTTTTCAAGAATGCGAATGTGCATCATTCGTTAAGTATTCTGGAATAACCAGTGTTTATGCCATTCTTATGCAATGAAAGAATAGCAAACGGTGTAACTGGTAGTGGGCGTAGCAGATATTAAAAAAGTAAATAAAAAATAGCAGCTACATTTTCTTTTGATGACTCTTTTGGAGAGTCATAAATTAAGTAATGAAAGAAGAAGAAATAATAGCATTTTCTCGCGAAACATGCACAAGGGATTTGGCTAATTGGACTGCCGAACAGATTAGCATATGAAAGTTTAGGTTATGAAGCTATTATGTCTAAATGCAGACGGGAAAAATCGACTTTACTTTATTATACAGATATATACAAATAGCTGACATTATATACCAACAATATATCGATCATATATATATATATATATATATATATATATATATATATATATATATATATATATATACATATTTAGCCTGACGATTCCTCCCGGGGATGAAACACAGGAGCCTCTGTGTAGCTTGATTGCCATATATATTTTCATTGCTTACTACCTAGCTCTACTTACGTATCGAGCACTGTTGAAGTAAATACTGACAACTGACACATAAAAAATTATATCTCCTTATAATATTTTATGTGGATACATGAAGTACTAATATATATATATATATATATATATATATATATATATATATATATATATATATATATATATTTTGATTTTATTCCATTAGTTGCGACAAAACAAGTTTTGTTTCATTGGTGCAAATAGCGACCAACTCATCGGGCTGGCGATGGAATTCAAATGGCATAAGTTTTAACTTCACCTTAACGGGAGATTGAAAATTGAAAATACATTGGAGGGGGAGGGGGACAGAGTTGGGCTTTGTCTATAACGGTGACATGGGACATGAGAGGGGAGGGGAGAGGACCCCAACAAGTCGTGTTTCAAATTATTGCGTGGGAGGTTTTCACGTGTTTGTGCTGTGATGATCTCAATTTCGGCCGGGGTGGGAGGAAGGGAGATGGGGCGACGGCCAGAGTGAGTTAAATTTAAAATGAGAATAAAATTATGATTATAACCGTCATTCCTATTTTATTTTAATTCTAATAAGTAATTATCCTGTGGATAAAAATGTTTGATAATTTTAATTTAGGGTATTAATTGCTACTTCTGCATTTTATTTATTTTATTTTAATGTTTTGTTTATTATTTGTAGTGAATTTCGTTGTGATTATATATTTTTTTTAAATTGTGATTATATTATACCGAGATCAATACTAGTGGAATCATTTTATAAGAGAAGTTTCATGGTGTTACCAGTTTTAGCATTAACAAAACTGATTATGATAACAATGATAACGCCTGCCAATCATACCTACGATAGTCGCAGTGATAATAGCCTTAATAAAAGCCTTAATAAAAATAAAAATAAAATAATATATATATATATATATATATATATATATTGTCTGTATTCAGGCAGTATCTTCTCATTTATGCAAACACTGTTAAAGATAACAGAATTCCTCTGTTTAATCATCCCTTTTTTATTTTCAATTTTTCTGATGGTCTTTTTAGTATTAAAATTAAAAAAAAATGGATACATATTCCATAGTTTTCACAGGTTTCACCGGTTTCGCGAACGTTTTCGATTCTTCGGCGAATCATCCTCAGGTGTCAAAACCAAATGAACAAGAAAGCTGGAGAATTTGAAAAAATTGGTTTCAGAATGTATGATTTTACTGTTATTAACTAGAATCTGTTTTAAATCAGAGGGAGGGAAGTTATGTTAAAATACTGGAAGCTATCTACATAAAAACCCAACAACCTAAAATTAATAACATCACATATGAAACCAGTAGTAACATTTTTAAATGCTTAACGTAATGCGATTTTGTTCTGTGATGCCATCCAGCGTTGCTAAATTTAATTTGTCAACGACTTCCTGGAACAATGCGAAAAACGTTCTATGCGCGTTTCTCCGCCGTCTCTTTCAAATTATTTTCATTTTCCAACTTTTTTGTTCATTTGCCTTTAACACCTGAGGGTGATTCAACAAAGAATCGGAAACATTCGTGAAACCTCTGACACCTATTGAACATTTATGGGTATTTTTAAAATTTTAATACAAAAAAGACCATCAGAAAAATTGAAAAAATAAAAAAAGGTATAATTAAACAGACAAATTCTGTTATTTATAACAAGGTTTGCATATATATATATATATATATATATATATATATATATATATATATATATATATATAATAGATAATTTAAATGTGTAAATCTTGTAAAAAAATCGGGACGTTCTAATTTCCCAAGGTAGGTATATGCATACAGTTGTCGGATAGTTTATTAAATCGATGAAAAACGAAAACAATTTTCTGCTCTGACTGGCAAATAAAATATATATCTTTGAATAAAATAAAGAATAGAGATCTCATTAACCCAGAAATTTTACATCGATAACGAAACGTCCTTGGAAAGTCGAAAGCGTGTTTTTAATGAGCCAAAACATAACAATTACAAAATAATCTTATTGACATATGGGACGGTATTAAGGTTCGTTTTATTTAAGATTCGAACCAAATAATCCGAAGTAAGGCATTTTAACGGCTCAGTTAAAGCTTGTTTAAAACTCACTTTTCTAAGGTGATAGTAAAAACTCTGGATATATTTATCTTTCTCTGACGATCAAACGAAGATAATAGTGTGTTTGAATGAGAAAGTTTGAGTGACACCTTAAAGGTCAGTGAATACCCAAGACGGAAGTAGATGAAACTACGTGATTTCCGAGCGGAGATTTTTAATGTTTTTGTTTGTCGAATCTACAAGCAGAACATACGTGTCTAGGTGCTGTCCTCAATGGGTGCCAGTGCACACAATGTGGCTGGGTGTAGGCAGACGAGCTATCCATCTATCTGTCCGTTTTGGTCTCTCTCACACGCGTGTACGTGGTATGTTGCTTTGATTTATTCTGTTAATATCTCTATTTTAAAATAGCTTTTTTTATATATAAATATCGGCGTATGAGTGGTTTATCAGCAGGCGAATAGAACCTGGGTTCACGACGATGAAACGGATATATAATGGTTTGTAAATGAAAGTGAAAATCTAACTATAGTTTTTAAATATTGAAACGTATTATCTCTTTGATTATTTTTTGTCCATTTTTGAAAATATTTATGTTTACCCCATTTTTTGTAAATTACCATAAATTACTTTGTCGACACATTAAAATAAAAGGTTTCGAAAAAAAAAAATCACACGCAAAACCGCTATACACAGGTTGCTCGATTTTAATCAAATTGTTTTATTAAACTTCAGCAATATTCGTATCATTAGGACGACTTATTTTAATTTTGGTTGTTATGTACACACCTTGCGGTTTGGTTTATCTATTTTAAAGCACATCAGGTTTATATGACATGTATATTTGTTGGTGTACATAAGTAGATATATGTGTATGTTTTTTGTGAGTTTATAACAGAAATAGAGATATTGCTTATATTTGTTTGGTGCATGTTGGCGTTTTTCTGTATGTGTTTACCGTGCGAACGCGAGAGTCTAGTTCGAGTGTAGGATTCTGACTCCTGAAATTGCGCTGGTGAATTTGATAGCGGATTTGATTGGATGACTCGTCTTTCATTAGGGGATCGTTAACTGAATCTCCTTTTACAAGGGATACCTGTAAAAGCAAGGTGGGCCCAGTGGGAATGCTAGACTAAATAAACAAAATAAATAGAGATATAGCTAGCTAGATAGAGAGATAGCTAGCTAGCTAGCTTGCTAGATAGATATATAGATAGATAAATTGACAGAGAAGTATTCAGACAGACAGACATACAGACACATGAAAGATGGAAAAAATTAAAAATGGTTTATATATTCAGCAACGTTTCGTCTTTATTTCAAGACTTCTCAAGATGACTTATTTGAAGAAAAACACGAGAGTCAAATCAGTCAATTAATACAGTAACAGAATACAAAATTATACCGAGTCATTGTCCACCATTAATTGAACACATGTTATTTTACCAATAGTTATGAGGGAAATTTTTCTTGATCACTTTTACAATGTGATTAGTGTGTACTTCCATCACGGTAGATTTCATAGGATTCGAACAGCGTAACCGATATGATAGAACGAGACGACATCCATTACACCAATCTTGTAAACCTATTAGGCTCTTGAAAGGCTTACGTTTTGGCTAGCCAGTTTGGAGTACAGTGGGTTGAACGCTGGTGGTGGGGACTTTTCAGGCTTGGTTATTCTGATAACTGTAAGATAATGTAGTATGAAGTGGTCGGCACTGTCCCGAGTGATAGTACAGAATACCGAACCCAGGGGTAGCTGCTTGAGAGCCTTTTCAATCAGGCTAAATAGCAGGCTATTCCCAAGTGATATTTTGCGAATGGATAAGTGCCCCTTGAGGTATTTACGGCGTGAATGACTGGGTTCGTCATTACCATGCTAATGTTTCGGCTTTAGCTTCCATTATTTTACCTCTCAATTTATCACCCTCAATTAAAAGGCTAGCTATTTTTGAAGTGATTCTATCTTCCTCACATATTTTTTTATTATGCAACTAAATTACCTTTCGCTCTTTTAAGCTCCTTACATCAAGTAGCTTCTTGCCTTGTCTTGAGAGACTTCCATAAAATAAATCCCAAACACCAGTTATTGTGTGTTATTATCTGTGTAAAAGAAAACTGAATATCTGTACTTTTTTATTATTCAACCCGTATCGATTTTATGTTATTTTTCTGTATTATAATTTAAGTATATATAGATTCGTTGTTTGATGTGTTTTCTATATATTACACATTGTTTTCTTTACACGTCACAGTACGTATAGCGATTTAAAATGTAACCACAAGATCACTCCATACTTAGAAATTGAAATTACGAACCGTATGCGTATTTTCCACTACATTAATATACATTAACATTAAAGCAGTAGACGGATCTGCTATATGAATCTAATATCGTTGCGATTCAACCATGACTGACTTGTATCTAGCACATAATTATCTCATACTATGACATATCGTAAACTTTAAAATATAATTTCCCCTTCCTATCCTTACTGTTGTGTTCTCTATATGTTTTCGTTCACACTTTTTTATTACCTTTGTTACCCCAAATATTGGCACTAACAAATAGATCTAATGATATAATGAGTTATTTTGTATGCAATTCAGATGACAAAATGTATTATTACCTGTTTCCCTACAATAACATAATAGCGTGATTTTTATTAATTGCTTACAATAAATTGCTTCTAATAATATTTTGTTTGCATATTATATAACTCAGTAAGTGTCGCTATCACATAAAACAGAGAAACAAGGCCAAATTAAAAAGATATGACATGACTAGATTCATTACATACTATTTCGTCAATGATATACATGGTATGTCACAACTAACTATATAACATGAACGAAATATGAAACTGCAAAATAGAAACTAACAGGCGTTATACTTAATCTTTTGCAACATAAAATATGATGTGTATTAAAGCTCCGTATGGTCTTCATGGAGCTCAACGCACGGTGAACATTTTCCGGGACTGAGAAGCATACTTTGTGTCACAGCTCCAACGATACTTGAGCAATGGTAGCTCATATTTGTTTTTTAAGTTCAAAGATGCTACGGACTTGCTGAGTAGACATTGTCTTTAAGAACGCCACACATGAAAACACGGGGGAGTCAATTTGATGAACGAGCATGTAGTTACTTATGGCGGACCATTTATGATAATTGCTAAAATCTGATAATATATACGCATATACGTCCTCGTAGTTCGTAACATGCACCTTGTTGATAAAAAAATTGGGGGGGGGGAGGGGTCAAACATTTTTCTTTATTTTTTCTTTTAAATTAAAAATATTTCTAAGTATGGGGGATGGATGAAAAAAATTTCTTTTTTTCTTTTCTTAACTAAAAATATTTATATTTATGATAGTGACAATACATGACATGAATGAACACTATTTTGTTTTTCTGACACGACAGGGGCGCATTAATATGAGTTCTTAGGTATGCGAACTGAGCTGGAGATAGGTACATATACAGTATGTGTACCCTTGCAGAGATAGGTAAGTATATAGTATGCGCACCAGGACGGCAATAGGTACTAATATAGTATGCGCACCGGACCGGCGATAGGTATATATATATATAGTATGTGTACTGGGGTGGCAATAGGTATGTATATAGTAGTGCATACCGGTGGCGATAGGTACGTATTTAGCATTCACACCGGGTCGGCGATATGTACATATTAAGTATTTGCACTGGGGCAGCGATAGGTACATATGTAGTATGTGCACATGGGCGGCAATAAGTATGTATATAGCAGGCACACCGGGGCGATGATAAGTATGTATTTAGCATACGCTCCGGGGCGGCGATCGGTACGTATATAGAACGCGCACCGGGGCGGCGATAGGTACGTATATAGAACGGGCACCGGGGCGGCGAAAGATACGTATTTAGCATTCGCACCGGGGCAGCGATAGGTACTTATATAGTATATGCACCCAGGCGGTGATAGGTACTTATATAGTATCTGCACCGGGGTTGCAATAGGTATTTATATATTATGTGCACTGGGGCGGCGATAGGTACGTATATAGTATTCACACCGGGGTGGCGATAGGTACGTATATAGTATTCACACCGGGATGGCGATAGATACGTATATAGTATGAACACCGGGGCGGAGATAAGTACCTATATAGAAGGCGCAGACAGAGGTGGTACTTTTTATAGAAATATGTCATACTATTGCCCTGGGAAACGTAGGATGAAATGGTGGGGAAGAAACAGCTTTCACAAAAGACAAAATGAGAAAGTAGCGGTGAAATGCGGCGACCAGGGAAGAGAAAAGTAGAAAAATAAAGAGACGGCTATAGAGAGAGGGAGAGAAATAGATGTTTCAATATAAAGATATTACACACGCGATTTTTCTTCAATTAAATTTTTTTATGACCCGAGCAACGCCGGGTAGCCCCGCTAGTTTATGATAATTGCTAAAATTCGATAATATATACGCATATACGTCCTCGTAGTTCGTATCATGCACCTTTTTGATACATGATGTGTGCCATATGCGATTTTACATCGATCGAAACGTCGTGAGAATAACGTCCACGATGAGCACAAGTGTGTGAATAATCCAAACGAGAATATGATTAAGTTTAACAAAAACATGTTACACGATGCATAACACGTTAGATATCCACACTTAAAAAAGTAATTGTGGCAAAGAAATCAACATTAAAATGTGGTAACTGTGTGAACTATAAAAATGTAAAATGTATTTTAACTTTTCCCGGGCAATGTATAAAGAATTGCCTGATTTTAATTAATTTACTTAAACAAATTCCTCCCAATAAGTATTAGATAAATCAGTAAGTGTCCACATAACATACAACGGAGAAATTAGGCCAAATGAAACGAGAAAAGATGTGTAATATACATTTGAATGTATTTACTACAATTAAGTAATATATAGGATAAAGTGGGGTATTAAGGACCACGGGGCATTAAGGACCACTTGGGGGGTACCCTCTTTTCTTCCTCTATAAAATGACTTGTCCCCATGTGGGGCTTTAGGGACTGCTTCCATAGTAATCCTGACTAATCAGAGCCTTCGTTACAGTCGTGTGCCTTGAGTGACCCATCAGCTTCAATTTTATTTCTTTTTGGAAAGTCAGACCATGCTTTCTTTGTGGTGGCAGCCATCTTGAAAGTTGATTCTGAACTTTTGTGGCCATTTCACGAGGTCTACAGAAACTATTTTGTTGTAAAATTCGAGGAGATTGAGTGCAACTACTTGCTGCTGTCCTTCAAAAGAACAATCAAGCTAAGTACTGGTGCAGTTCTTTGTTTATTTGAACATTTCTTTATTTTTTCCCATTGTTCAGAAAGTTGTTAACCTCGCAGAAATCCTATTTAGCGATGTCTTTGAGTCTAGTTTTGGGTCTAATACTTCAAGATTGTTTCATGATATCTATGTTGTGTTCCCATGTATTTTGATTGGTATGATGTGATGTTAGGCTTTGTTTTGCTTAAATATTTGGAAAGTAGGGACGAGTGACCAGATTTTTTGTTCTAAAAATATGTTATTTTTCTGTGGTCCTTATTGCCCCATTTGCTATTTCAGCTGCAAAATGTGAAAGTAGGGACGAGTGACCAATTTTTTGCTCTACAAATATTTTATTTTTCTGTGGTCCTTATTGCCCCATTTGCTATTTCAGCTGCAGAGATGGTTCGCAACTACAAGAAGAAGGAAAGAGGGGGGAGGGCAAACCTTAAGAATCACCGATCCATTGAGGAAGCAGTTGCTGCAGTCCAACGAGATGAAATGGGGCTCAACCAAGCTGCCAGATACTTCGGTATCAGCAAAGGATCCCTTCACCGCCGAGTTTCTGGCCAGGTCCCCATACATGCAAGTGTTGGGAGAGGGACAGTTTTCAACCCCCTTGAAGAAGCTGAAATCGCCGAATGCATCAAACTGTTTGCTGAGTGGGGGTGGGGGCTAAGCGGCAAAGAAGTCCAAGACATCGTCCAAGACAAAGGTCTGGAGACGCCCTTCAACGGTGATCGCCCTGGATATGACTGGATGGCTGGTTTCTTGAAGCGCCATTCAGACATTGTGCCAAGGAAGACGGAGCACCTGAGTCAGGCCAGGGCAAGAGCAGAAAATGCTTGCACCAACATCACTGACAGCATTGACGACCTGGAAGATGTGCAGTGGATATGTGACTTCTGTTGTCAATAGGCCCAGCGGTGACCCTTCAGTGTCAGGTGGAACTTGTTCCCTACTGGTAAAATGTAACCCAGTACAACCTGTTGCATAGCCTGGACATTGGCTGACCATGTGGAAGAGGCTCACCTGTGAGACGCAACATATGAGACGGCAATTTCCAGCAAAGCGCGTTGGTCACTAATGCCCCAGGTTAGGAGTCCTTAATGCCCCAGTTGTCCGATTTTTGGAGTTTTGCAACAAGCGTTCTTTAAAAATGTATTTAAAAATATCTGTTGAATATTCCTTAATCTGCTTTATTATTTGTAAACTGTAATTAGTTCTCCATTTCCTCCACTTATGTTTGCCACAAAAGACTGATCATGTAGCATGTAATCCAAGTAAGCATAATGTTGCCTCAAAGTGTGGTCCTTAATACCCCATGTTATCCTACTTATTGATAATAGTCGTGGGAGGTTACGACGGTTAAATGGATATCGACACGGACTAAAGACCTGGGTGTTCCAAGTTCGAATCCAGTCGGTTCCAAAGTACTTTCACTTAGGGATGTTAGCAACCTTCTCGTGGTCCTTCCCGTAAGTACCGGATGTCTTTTCAGAAAGATTTCTAACTAGAAAAACATCGGGGAAACTAATGCCAACACCAGAATCATCTGATTCACACGACAGAAGACGATAATAGTCGGTATTATATATGAACGTCTCTAAGTATCTTTCATCGTAGTTCGTAACATAGACTTTGCTGCTACAAGATATGTCTTCAGTGATTTTATTTTTGATTCTGTTTATTTCAGACGATTTGCCAGTTTGAATTGACCAGACAAAATTCTCGCATCTTGTTGGACACGCGCTGCGATTCCTCCTAACATTGTAAGCAACAGAATGCAACGAAATTTACGAAAATCATTTTTAGGTCAGGAAGAAAAATAACACTAATTTTCGTTTTCTTTGATTTCTAAGTTGAGTTATTTCTCGTTTCTTTCTACGTTTCAACGAGGTTTTACATTTGTTTGCACAAACGTATTATACGGGCTCCTCGCTGTGTTTATACAATCGACGTCATTTAAGATGTAGATAAAACGAGACACTATTTCTTACTTTATAATGTGCTGTAAGCGGCGAGTTTAGTTTGATCTCTAGTTTTTGACTTTTCAATGTCGACGGCAACACAACACAATGGAAACGCATAGCTTTAATCTATACCTATATAAAGTTAAGTATGTGTATATGTTTATATATCTGTATGTAAAAATATCAGTTCTAAACTAATTAGCCGATCATTATTTATTTTTAAACAACATATTTTAATCATAAGGGGTAGTAATATTAAATATATTTAGTTTAATTTTGTTTCATACAAAAGGGGTACAAAAAGGGAAATAGGCTCGTCGTCTTAATTCAGATTTTCGCGCAATTTAAACAAAATGTATTAGAAACCAATTACTAACTACCTTTCTAAATTTCAGCTTATTTGGAGTATTTCAAAATAATTTTAGGGAGTATAACATATGGGAACAACTACCCATTTAAAAATTCAAATATATCAGATTTTCATAAAATTGTATCCATAGTCACTAGAAAGTAATTAAACAAGATTCTATGAATTTTAG
Source organism: Sepiola atlantica (assembly GCA_963556195.1). Classification (NCBI taxonomy): domain Eukaryota; kingdom Metazoa; phylum Mollusca; class Cephalopoda; order Sepiida; family Sepiolidae; genus Sepiola; species Sepiola atlantica. Next base: position 55,754,939 of record OY744518.1, read on the forward strand.
TTTGTACTTATGACCGCTTAAACTTAAGCCTTTAAGCTAAGACATTTTCTAGAATCAAAATAATGTAATGGATTTGGCTTAAAAACGGAATATGGATTCTAAACATAGGTTCTAGCACAATTATATCTTGATTTAATATTTGTAAAAGAGCATAACCGTCGTACAAACTTGTTCTGTTCGGCGAATGAATTTTAATTGTACATGGATTTGTACTTTTTTAGTGTATATAAAGAGAAATGAAAGAAATGAAATATAATAAAAGATAACTTGTGTTATTGGAATGCTTGTAAGATGCGGCCTCCTATCACTTGTCATAAGTGTTGTCTTTTGATCGATCAGTCGTTTGGTCCATCACATGTTATTTGAAAAAAAAAAATCTTCAAAACACGCAGATTAGATAGATACATCTTATGTAGATACTGCGTGTTATTTGGATTATTTAGACTTTAATTTTCATCTTGTTCGTTATTTCGAAAACGTTTTGACCGACGTAACCTGAAATTTTCGAGGTACTTTTATTTTCAAACTTGGGAATCTTGGAATGTTACGGGATTTTGAACTGGATCTTTTATTTAATCCACGGGGAATAGATTGATACCTTTCCGTCGGATAGAAGGGTTAATTGATAATTGTTTTATTCTTAATTATCATCGTTTGTAATAAGTGTTGCATTTCAAACATGTGCCATACATGCAGAAAACCTATGAAAGTTCACAATTCTTTAACCATTAGATCACGACTTATCAAAGTCAAGAAACACTCCAGGATAAGGTTTAATGAGATGGAATTGATTGCCAGCAGAAGGATGAAGGATACCACGGAAGCACTACCATGTATCACTAGTATAAACTGATTATTACTTAAGGGACAGTTTTTAACAAGGATTTGTTAACATCTGAAGACGACCAAGTGTTCCATATATACGAAGCCTTCGTAAAGAAGGTGTGCCCATACCTTGTTAGCTGCTTGTTCTTTTACGACCCCCCTATTGTGACCCTTCCAGATGTAGGCTTTACGTCCTAGAATAAAATTTCCTTATCTACTTCTAAAGGACTAAGTCAAAACAAAACTGGTGTAAGACAGAGGAATTTTATTCAACTTAATTTTCGTTCCAAATAACTGAAAAGTGTAATGGTAGGACAGAAAGCGATCAATAATTACTGTTTAATTATATCTTGTCAGCGCATTTTAATTTAGCATGTTCAGATGTGACAAGCTCTCACAGAACTGTTTTCGTCTCTCACTTTCTCATTATGTCATGCGAAGTCATACCCGTTTGTTATCATTCTCCACACTCTAGTAATCTAAACCTCTAGTTCAGCAAGTTGATTCCGACTTAACTTCTATTTCTGTTATTCTTGACTAACCGTTTTATATACTAGTGGGTGTACTTACCCAATACTTAACATAAGGATTGATCCTTTAACTTCCAGAAAACTATCACTTAGAACTGATAGATAATCAACGCTGTTATCTCTTGTGTCATGGTTTGACGTGTACAATTCTAATATTGGTATTTAGCTTGGGAGCTTTACACCCGATCTTGTTTATATCTGTAATATTACATAAGCTCGGAAATCACATCGTCCAAAACGTTGTGAAATAGCAATAAAAATTATAATAGTAGCCTGAATAATCTAAATTATCCCAGTCCTCAACTTAAAATTTCCGAATTATTTTTTAAATACGTGCAATTATCTCTATAAGCTACCCTGTTATTTAGTCGGTCTGTTACGCTTAACTTTGTAATAATATATTAGTTTATACCTGATTCATGAGTTGTGTTTGCACAGTATCCTGATATGTTAATTTCGAACTTTACTATGATTCTATCGCTTTATAGCTAGTACTAATAAAAATATTCATGAAATTTGATAGAAACTATACGCTACTTAGTGTTTGCGTAAGAGAGTAAATAACTACAATGAATGTATTTACGTATTTTTCTATCAGCAAAACACATTATAAATTATGTTTAAGCAAAAATAATTCATATTAAACAAACTCCGAATACTCTTTATGCCTACATTTTTGAAGATTATCAGAAAAAGATCAGTTAGTTTTAAAAATATTTATGTACGGTTTTGTTATTTTATGTAATTTTATGCTAATTTCTTAAAAATCATAAAACACGTATTCAGATACATTTTTCGTTAAACTTACGTGAGAATCATGGACACGTGTTCAACGTGCATTTCGCACAAAATTCTGAAAAGCGGCTATGTCAAAGAAAACTGTCTATAGACCATTCTTCTTTGAAAGAATAACAAAAAAACGAAAGATGCTTGTCACAAAGACAGGAGATGCACAAAAGGAAATCGAAGGGTGTGAGATCTGGAGACCTGGGAGGCCAGGGTATGGGAACGCGATCATCTCGCCAAGACCGTCCAATCCATCTGTCTGACAGTGTTGTGTTCAGATACTGTATAACCATGAGGCTCCGATCTTGTTAGAAAATGAAGTCGTCGGATTCTTACTCACTCAACATATCTATTAGCCAGTTTTTCAGCATGTCGATGGCCGTGTCAACATTGACTGTTGCTCTTTCAAAGAATAATGGTCCGTAGACAGCTTTCTTTAACATTGCCTCTTTTCGGAATGTTGTGCGAAATGCACGTTGAACACGTGTCCATGATTGAGTTTTTGAAAATTCAAGGAGCCAAAACGCCTTTTATAGGTGAGTGAACGCGACTAGTAAACCTGAAAAGATATGAACAATCATTAGCATTACAAAAACCTTAATGAATTTAGCTTTAAAATGGTACCAGTTTCATCTTACTACCATTGATAGCTCAGCAGATATAAGGACTTGAAATGTGCCAAGGACTTTTGGATCACCCTGTATATGACGAGTAACTTCTTGTAGCTCAATCTTTGATAAACACCTGGTTTGTGAAAGCACTTAAGACCTACTTGTAAATAAATAACAAAGCATATTCCATATCTGTTAAGGGACAGTTTTCATTACTGTGTTACACATGCCCCTATATTGAATTGCCAGCTTTAATTGTTGCCCTTTTCAAATAATTGTTAACTTTTATCAGAAAACAATTGTAAAACTGGATATAAAATTAACTTCATAAAATTTACATTTTTTGTTAGTCAGATATTTTGGGGGGAATGACAAAATATGCCATAAAACAGAAATAAATGAAAATATAACAATGACACATTACTTTCAGAGTTGTGTACCAATCGTTCTCTTGGCTCTATCTATCTATCTATCTATCTATCTATCTATCTATCTATCTATCTATCTATCTATCTATCTATCTATCTATCTCTCTCTCTCTATATATATATATATATATATATATATACGTAGTTTCATAAGATGATATATTCATAAATGGGGCTGCCTAATATATGTATACATACCATTGGTTTTCCCCAAACCTATTTTACATAGCGGGACACTTTCAATTTTCGTGGTCCACCTATCACAAAAATGAATATTTTCTAATCATAAAACAATAAAAATACAGCTCATATAAGTTAAAAATTTATTCATATAAATAAAACATATCAGTAATCTAGTACCAGATATAGAATAAATATGGACAATGTCAGTGGGGCAGCCATGCCTGAGGCCACCTAACTAATGCTGCTATATGTGGTCGAATATGAGAGAGATATACTCTTTATTTTTTCAATGTTTTAAAGTTGTTCACGTTTTTTATTTTAATGTTGCTTATGCAAGAAAACGTCAATTCACATAGGTACGAAATTGCGACTTGCAGTCAGACTTTGATTTCTTTTTTGCTTAGCGTTTGATACGCTTACATAACAGAAATTCAAAGTGCGTCTAATGGCAGTTGTGCCGACTTCAATTTGTGTCTACGATGACTGAAAGGCTCTCTCATTTTATCTTTTCACATAACTAAAGTTTAGAAAAAAATCTATAAATTAAAGAAATGATGGTGAATCTAATCAAATTATTTAATGCTAATTGAAGGGTAATATTTTTCAATTCAATTTTCTAAACATGTTTAATGCTCACTAAGAATGTGGATCATCTTGGTAATGCACGTTTGAGAACTGATGGTAACATATCTAAATAGTCTGCTTTCATTTTCTGCTTCCATAATAACATTCATATCTTAAAAGAAACCAATTCATATGTTACTATTAGAATATTTTCATTTGTACCTTGCATATTGCTGTTCAGACGATTGTGATATCCAAATATATCACGTAAGTACACTATTCTTGATATGAAACAATTTATTGTAAGGTAATTACAAAACCTATCAAGTTTTCCGTTATCAAATCAAATAAAAAAGTTCTTTCTGAAGCTTATTTTTACGAAATAGCATTTTTCCTTTCGACAACCATCTTGCTTCTGTGTGCAATAGTAAACAAACATGTTAAGAATCCATATTCTTGCACAACAACTAAAAATGCTCGACTTTATCGGTCAAGCTTTTATTGAATTAACCATTTCAATTACTTGATTTAACACCTTTTTATTAGTTAATTTTCTGTTATCTTTGAAAATAAAATTTATCCGTGTAGAAACAATGAGTTCACACGATGTTAGGATTTTGTTTTTTCTACTAAAGATGCGAAACTTTTTACAGAACCAACCAATGATGACGTTTCATTAATACATATCCCCACGCATAAATTGCATGAAAATTAACATTTTACGAGGCATATTGTAATTGTATCAAAAATATATTGACTTTTTGTAGTTGTGGGTAATGTTTGCAGCATGGAAATTAATTATTTGTGGCATCTTCATCAATGATACACATACAATTAATTACGCATTATTACTGATGTCAGTGGATCCATCGATTCGGAGAGTAAACAGACTATTTTGAAATTTGGCTATTACATTACCTCAATATTATTAGACAATTCACGAATCCTTCTCTGAATTGCATTTTTGACAGAGAGATCTTGCTAATCTTTTGTTTGGCCAAGCATAATTTTCACTATTTTTTGCAGTCTAGAAGTATCACTGATTCTACAAGAATATGAGGCTTCGATTTAAG
>OY744518.1:55764938-55789938 GCA_963556195.1 Sepiola atlantica
TATATATATATATATAGTAAGTTATGAAAATACATTTATGGAAATTAAGCTACACAGAGGCTCCCGCGTTTCATTCCTGGGGGGTATCTTCAGGCTTAAATGCATGGAGTTAGTTTTGCCGAGTGTTCTTATATACACGGCTAGCTTGTTAACCAATAAGATTATTTGTTGTTCTCTTAGCCAATCGTTAGGCTTCTCACGAACAAAAAGTCCGGTTAGTTTTACTTCGTATTTCCTGTTCTATTGTTCTGTTTTCTATAGTAATACTTATATATATATATATATATATATATATATATATATATATATATATATATATATATATAATGTTGTATATTCGCTTACCTTCCGCTATAAGCTTTTCGCTCGCCATTGCGACAACACATGTGGGTAACTTATTATATCACATTTTTACATTTTAAACTAATTACATAAAATTTCTTACTTATTATGTCATATTAGTATTCTTGCACCCTGCTTGGCCTTTAACTTTTGAGTTTTCACAATGATTGTTAAATCATCTTCTGGAGTGAGTGGTAAACAGACGTTTGACGTTGATTATTTGATCGTGTGGCTATTTTATGTTTGCATTTTGCCCAGGATTAGTGTTGATGCTAAACTACTTTAACTTCTGTTTGGTATGCACTTTTTTTTATACAATTGTAAACTATTGGACTTGTTTTAGGTATAATTTGTTATAAAATAATATAGTAAAAACATTGAAAATAAAAATATATGTGTGTAAGCTCTATTTATGGCTAAATATTGAGCTTGTTTATTTGTAATTGAAATTCGCTATCCCTGGGGATGATTTCGATTCATAAAAATAATTTATATTTACAGAACACACACACACACACACACACACATATATATATATATATATATATATATATATATATATATATATATATATATATATATTTACGACATAAAAAGAAACTGGAATCTTTAAACAATTTCATCATAGCAGTAATTATAGGAGTAACAGTACTAATGAAAAAGAATTTAAAAAGCTATCTGGCGAGTATACCCGGTAGACCGAGTGCAATAGAAATAGAAACAATTGCGTGTAAGAGGTCGGTTAGAATCTTAAAAAGATCTCTAGGCTAGAGTGTCTGAAATAGCCGGTGAATCTCTGGTATCCGGTAGGATGCTCCATCTCCAGCAAAAACGGAAAGATAAGAAAAATAAAAAAGGGTATATATATATATATATATATATATATATATATATATATATATATATATATATATATATATATATATATATATACATATATATATATCATTCGATACAGAAAATCAGTACAATATCAGTACTATTGATTTAAAGTTTGGCACAAAGTGACAACAAAGCTGAATATAGCCTAGAATTTAAGCATTCTGAGCGTTAAACCAATGGTACTGATGTTGTACTGATTTTCTGTACCGAATAGTAAATAAATATTACGGTTTTTATATTAATTTTCCTAATCAATTGATCATTCTACTGGGTTTTCCCATACAATCTTATAAAAGAAGTTATACAGGTTGATTCATAAGTCACTTAGCTATTTATTTTTGAAATTCTAAAGTTAAAAAAATACGGTAATAAAAGACAGAAAGTTTATTCAACACATTCATTTATGGGAGTTTAAAATTACAGCAAAGTTTCAAAATTTCCACATTCGTTCTGCATGCATAGCTCCATTTTTTTTTTGCAAGGAATTTACGACTCTTTGTAGCATATTTGATTGATTATGAAATAAATATATATAGAAACAAATATATAAACGAACAAATTTTAAATAACAAATAGCAGTAATTAGAGAGTAAGATAACAATTATCAAAAGTTCATAGTACGTTTCTGCTTCATATGGTAATCATTTTAAATAGCTAAGTGAAGTGACTTATGAATCACTCTGTATATATATATATATATATATATATATATATATATATATATATATATATATATATGTGTGTGTGTGTGTTTTAATATTGCCGCAATGTCTGCATTTATATACTTACAAACCAAAGTGCCAACACAAGAGATGACTATTTTATTTGCTTAATTAGCACTTAGGTATTAACTAGTCAGCTAGATAGGAACTCCTGAATTTATCATATGTTGAAAGAGTGTTGTATTTATTAGACCTTCCGAAAGGATTACGGCAATATCGACCATTATTTCCTTCAATACCTTATATAAAAGCTATACTGTTGCTACGGTCGATATGTGTTCATTATTGCTATCATTGTACACGAACTCTGCAGACAATTGAGTCACAGACGAGTAACACTTTAGAAAGTTTATATATAAAAACGTACTTGCAAAATAAAATTATTGCAATTGTAAGATTAAATAAAATTGCACATGTAAACGATTTTTTATTTTAAAATTAAGAAGTTGTGTAATTTGAAACTGGTGATACCAGATCAGGCTGCCCTGTGGCTCCCTGAGACGAAATTCACCTACATTGACGTTTTTTTTTTTTTTTTTTCTTTTTTGTAAAACTTAATTATGTTCTACAAAACCAAAAACAAAAACAACAGCCCCTCTCCCTTTCTCCCTCCCCTTTTTTATTTTATTTTTAGATCTTGAAGCATAAAAACTTTTACTATAATGACCGGATTCGGCATTAAATAACCCAAAAAGGGTTGATATGCCGTAAAACAAAACTACCAAACCAAAAACGATGATTAAACATTTGAAGACATAAAGAACTTGAAGCATAAACACTTTTACTATAATGACCAGATTCGGCATTAAATAACCCAAAAAGGGTTGATATGCCGTAAAACAAAACTACCAAACCAAACCGTAATTTGAAAGATTAAAAAATATGACACTCTTCTATTTAGAAGAATACTCAATAACATAATTAACTTTCTTTTACCGGCCACTTTGGCATAATCATAAAAGTGTTAAGAAATGGGCCGGGAGTCGCATGTTCAATCCTGGGTCAAGTCATTCTAAATACTTAAAAATGGTACCTGATATCCCTTAGCTAAACACCCAGCATTATAAAGTGAAGATTAATAGTAAGTGGAGTAATCCAGGAAAAAAGTTCCGCTCTTTACCACACCTCGGTGTAGTAGTTAATAAAATGGAGCCTTTGGGTCACCCTCGACTATGGATTAAACAATTGATTGAATGAACAGAATTTGAATAGTTATGAGGGTTGTTTATCACAAGTATTTGTTGTTATTGAATTTGTATTTAATTTGCATGGAATCATTCCTGTGTTAATGTGTTCCATTGATGAGAATATAGGATTGTAATGCAAATTACCGGATCGACAATGAGAAAAGACGAATTGGTTGTTTCTTACCGAAACACATGTTCAGAGAGATTAACATACTTTAAATATAATTTTCTGACGGTCACCATTTTCAAACTTATTAAAACAAATTTGCTAGAATCGATTTGTTTCGGTCGATTAAATATATATTGTTTTTCGTCCTTAACTTCATATTAAACTTTTCTGCTCTTCCGTCTACTGTTTTCCATGTTAAATAAGCACTTTTTAAGGTACCTAATATAAAAAAAAATCTTTCAATTCTGGACGGGTTCTTGGTATTCAACTATTTATTAATAACAATATTATTCAGTTGTTGAGTAAAATAAAAAATAAATATAGATAGCATAACCTGTGAATTATATGTACTGGAAACGCTTGCTTGCCGAGTAATATACAATCGAAAGAAATGCCGATTAAAATTCTTTATTTCAAACCTCTAAATCATGCAATGTGTTTGATAGTGAAGTGTAATTACTAGTGTTGGGACGATTATTTGGAATCGGAATCGAAATCGGGAAACGGAAAAAAAATCAAACCTTTTAGGGTATCGGAATCGGAAAAAATTTAGTCTACTTTCCGATGTTGTTTAAAATATGTTTTTTATTACGGGCACACGTAAAAATATAGATGACAAATCTCAATATGCGTCTATAAAAATCGTGGATAAGATACATAAATGGAAAACATTAAGAAGTCAAATTTAAAAGAAAAAATTATATCTACATTTGAAAGTAGATTAGGACTATCCCCTAAATATCCCTCCTTCTAAAATGAAATTCCACTGATTTTAGAATCAGAATCATAATCGGTAATTGTATCGAAATCGGGAAAACTATTGCAATCGTATCATCACTAGTTATTGCGTATGAGATATATAAACGCTGTACCTTTGGCAGAATCACATGTAAAAAAGCTTCAGGCTAATGTTGCAACCCACACGAACAAAACCACGACAATATGACACCAACCAAATATAAAAGAAGAAAGATCTGAGCGTCATAGTTGTCAGGGTCTCATTTGATAGAACACATGGGAAACCCGATCAGCATGCTCCGAATATCGGCTCTTCTTCAACAGAAAAGGACCCGTGGCGCAGTGGATATAGTATTAAGTATAATTCAGTTCTAAGTGACAGTCATCTGAAGGTTGAAGGTTCAATCCTCAGTGCGGGCGATACGAAGAATTGCGAATTACTGAAGACTTCAGTCATGGCAGATTGAAGGAAAGCATGCTACCGCTGTGCATTAAATAAAGGGTTCCGTTCGAAATTCCGTCCAGATTCCCGAGTTTGACAAAGTACACCTGAAGAAGGTCGGAGATTACATCGGCCGAAACGTTGTGATAAAAACACACAAGATGAGAAAAGTAGTCCGAATATACCAAATTCTACGAGAAAAATTCATATAAATAAATATGATCAGTAGAAACTTAAGACGATGTAGAAGATGAAATTGGACTAGGAATACTTCAAAATTAACCTACACACTAAGTGACTCTATTACACGAATTTTTCCCATTGATTTTCCAAACAGCCTCTATACAAAATCTATTGACACAATCGTAATATATACAGATGTATTTGGCGGTGTTCTACTTATTTATAAAACAGAAAGTATTACCATTACCGACAAGACTGAAGGAAGCACCTCGAGCAACATTTGATTTTAAACCGGTTTTTATTTAATCTCTGCGAAGTTTATAACATGGCGTAGCTTAATAAATGGTAGAAAATCATTTAACAAAAATGGTAAACAGTGTAAAATATAGAATATGTTTTATTTTACTTTTATAAATTTTTATTATTTCCCTACAGCTGAGATTATTTTTTGATATATATTTAACTAATAAATAGAACGACATTTTACTCAGAATATGAGAATAAAACAATACAATTAAAAAACACATCTTTAAAAAAATGCAAATTTGCACTGTCTTTCAATTACTCATTAAATGTATTTAGAATGTTGTTAATATAATCGACAATCTGCGATCTTCTCTCTTCCTCCGTCTGTAAGTATTAATACTTTAATATTTATTTCTAAATATTATTCCAATCTCCTTTAAGAAATTAAAGTTGAGCACTCTCGGGGATGTTAAAAATAGACTGTCAAACAGCTCTAATGCAAAGTTCCGAATACGTTCGTCGAACACTCTCGACTAGTTTTCTATCTGTACCCGCTTCTAGGTACATATAGATCTTAATTTCCCTTAATTACGTGACAGTTTCCGTTGGTCGAGTAGATATGACGACTGCTTTCAGATTCTAGACTGACTCTGTGAACCTGATTTGCGCCTCCCGACCGTCTGAAATTGTTACTTCCCTGCACTGATGATAGCAATAAGCTTTAAACGCTAGCCTCTGTAGGTATTAATAATTGAATATTTATTTATAAATATTATATATATATATATATATATATATATATATATATATATATATATATATATATATATATATAGTCATCCACATACATACTTTTTTACTGTATCACAACTGGCTTTGCAAGCTCGATATCGCCTAGCAAAGCTACGCACTTTAAATACTTGAAACAAACATTTTCATTTGACTCATAAATTTCTAATAAACACGAGAGGAAAACTTTTGCATTTTCTTATATAAATAGATAACGATACACATTCTGTCATAGAAATAGATTAATATTAACATTTTGGTACTATTGATACACATTTATTCATTTGCTAAATAAGAACGTAAAGATATTAAATGAAATAGGAAATCAATTCGCCTTAGCGGTCGTGTGTGAGGTGTGTGGGTGTTTTGTTACTTAGAATTTAGAAACAGATGGCAGCTTATTTAAAATCAAGTCAGTCCCCCGTAAGAAAAAGCCGGAAAGGAACATTTAAATAAAAATGCGACACTATTGTTTACGGAATCAAAACTATCATTGAATGTAAGAACAATAACAAAGAAAATGTTGCGTTGCTAACGGAAGGAAGAAAGATAAATGGAGAGAAAAAAAGAAAAATCATTATTTTAAAACAGTATGTTGTATTATTGATTTAAATAAAAGTAACCCGTTTTGGAGGTAATACACAATATGAAAAATAATATTCGAATTTATTCATTTAGGATACTTTAAAATGGATGACGCCATAAAGGATAAATGGTAGCTTGTAGCAACGTTATAAATAAACTAAACCATCTGCATTGTTGTAGTATCTGTTCCGATGGATACTGCACCCCATACTGGTATTGTCTGAGCCCTCTGGCCTGGATTTACGCCGGTCAATGGGTCTGTCCTGTGCAGTTCTGGGAAGTAACGCTCCCAGGCTTTGCCTCCCCTCTTTGGGGAGGATTAAGTTTAATGCTTAATGTCTGAGGCACTCTGCCCAGGCAATTTTTTAAAAAGCCCTAGCACTCCTCCTCTAGAGTGCATTCCCACTTTCCGACCTTGTGTCACATTCTACTGTGTGGGACGTAGATAAATAGGGTATATCAATTAGTATATTTGTACACTATCCTCTCTCCCTGCCTCGTTCCTCATCTTTCTTTGTTTTTCTCTTTTCTATATTCCCCTGTCCTCCCTTTTCTGTTCTTTTTCCCCCCTCTCCTTTTGTAAATAGGTATATGTTAAAAAACACATAGATAAATGTTCAAATCATTATGTCTTACTTAATAATTTTTCGGTACTAATAACGACAATATTTAACATAGGCCTACTTCAGCAGAGTCGACTACATCTCCTCAAAATACCATTATATTGTGCATTCACTAAGTCTCATGGAAAATGCATTTATGCATTTAATAAATAAGAGTAATAGAAACATTTTGTAATTATATAACTCAAAAGGGTTGATACGTCGTAACAGACGAATAAAACAACAATATTTAATACAAAAAGAAAGATCGAACAAATGTAAATAAGAATGTAGAACGACACTTTGGAAAAAAAAGATTTGGAAACCAAATTGATTTTGTAAGTGTTAAAAAAAATGTGCGGTTAAAGTAATGTCTTTCAGTTCTGATGTCGTGTTTATACTAGTGATCCATACCTTCTTCAATCTGAATAGTCTTCATTAGCTTGGCATCCAGCAAAATAGACCGATCGTAAAGAAAATGTGAAACGAGGCGTGTTTCAAACAAGTGACGCAAATCTAACATGATAACTGTTCTTTTAGTTTTTTCTTGGTCTTCTTTTCTAAAAGAGAAACAAAGAAATCCTTTATCTCAATAATTATACGTTTTGTATGACTATTTGTTTGTTATTCATTTCTTCATTGTTTTCTGTTATTTGTCCGTTTTTATCTTTTGTTTCTGTTTCTGTTGAGGAAGATTAACCAAAAACGACGTTGTAGGTTTAATACAACCTACAACGTCGTTTTTGGCATTTTCTGCTTCTTCCAGCTGGCGTTCACGCACGTCCGCAAAACAGATATGAATGATTTGACACTGACCTCAACAGATGGAAAGCATTGACCTCTATCTGTCCTGCTTCGAGGCAGTCTGCACATCAAGTTGTTGCTTGGTACAAGTAGAACTTCAAGGAGCCAATCAGACAGTGAAATGGACAGTGATGCAAGGCCGTAATCCAGGCATTATAATGGAATAAGAAAAAAAAACATCATGAAGAACAAATAGTTTCCCGAGTAAAAGTTGGGAGAAAAGAATTCTAGAATGTTACTTTACTTTGCTGGTAAATGTCTTCATGTGGAGAATAGAAACATATTTGTTTAAAATATTAACTAATTCAGATCGCAGATTAATGAAGCAATTGATAGAAGTTTAAAGAACTCGTTACAAATGTTATTTTCTTGAAAACCTGTAATAACGATAAGTTGTAGCTTGACATTATGCTAAACTCAGACTGAGATAATCGGCTAGACGATTAGAATAAATGGAACATGTAGTCAGAGGAAGTGAGATGTGTGTGAAGTTCTATACTAAAGAGTTCTCCATTTTAAAAATCCAAAGGAAAATTAGATTTCACAGATAAAAGAAATATAACATAGACGACATCTAATAGGGTAAGACTCTCGTTGTTACAAGTGTGAATCGCCGAGACAGAAACATGGGCAAAAAGCAGTTTTAACTATTTATTCCTATATGGAAGATGTACATTTAGACCGTTGTTAAGGGCGCTGTAAAAATGTTTGGATGATTCTACTAACTCAGAAAGTACCTGATTCTAAATCCAATCCTTGACCTATATGAGAGTTAGATACGTCATTATATAAAGTACTGCAACCACATTCTTGGCCTTTAGGCTAAGATCAAAGTGTAGTATCTCTTCCGATGGATACTGCACCCCATATACTTGTATTGTTATGGCCTTAGGTGATTGATTTACGCCGGTCTATGGGTCTGTCCTGTGCAGTTCTAGAAGGTCCACCCTCCCAGGCTTCGCCTCCCCTCTTTTGGGAGGAGTAAGTTTATTGTTTCTTGCCTGAGGCGCTCCTACCGGGGAATGCCGACGCCCAGGCAATTTTTAATGGCTAGAGTACTCACCTCTCGGGCGCTGGCTTTTCAAACCTCACTTTCCCGACCCGACCTTGGGTCACATCTTACTTGTGGGAGTAAGATAAAACAAGCCTTGTGCCTAACTCCTGGAGAGGAGTTAATAAATACTGCTGCCACATTTGAAGATATACTACACGGAAAACTGTCACTGACACGGGTAAAAAACATTCATCCCTCTCTCTATAAGTGTGTGTCTCTGGTGAGTGCGAAGCATGACTTGAGAACGTCCGATTAAATATTTCTCAAACAACACTATTTAAATATTGACATGAATTCGTAAACCTAAATTTTGGCAAACCTTCGGCTTTCTTCTTTGGATCAATTTATTGATGGGAATAGACGGTAATAGATTCAAGCTAAGAGGGACGCTGTAATGTTTACCGAAACCTTTTGTAAAGAATTTATGTCAACAGTTTACTTCGGTAAATATTGAATCGAACGATATTAATTCACGTTCTGTACTAATGTATTTCATTCATACACACACATTACGAAATAATCTCATAGATCCAACCGTTCTCATCCCTGATTTTTCACTGAAGTAAAATAGTTAAATCTAAGGTTTCTCAGCTTTTTAAAAAAAATTCATGATTAGTCACAATTCTTTGTAGGCTTCTAATCATCTGCCATATTCCAGTGTAGAGATACATTCTTCTAGGCTTCCACACAGTAATATCTGAAACATGTAGTCGAAAAGTATCGAGCAATAGCATTGGAATTTTGTTCAAGACTAATGCCGTGTGGAAAGTGCAATCCCTCCCCCATATCACGTCTTATAACAATTGTACAATGACATTTCCGTCATGTGAAATTATCACATTAATCAATTGTATCTTGTTTGACAGAGTTCAGATGTTCCTATTAATACTTACGTTTTATATTTTTCCTGTTGTTTTATTTGTATTCATATGTAATGTTTTTATTCATTTGGACATTTCTGTATTAATTCTTAATTTCTCATGTGTTTCCTAATTTGGTAAACTGTCAGGTCGATATGGAAATGATTTTGGTTTTACCGTTTAAGCAACACATGCTTATCCATCAACTAAAACTACACTTTATCTTATAAAGATAAAATCATTACAATCGACGCTTATTTGCCACGACATCTGAGACTCGACAACCTATTGGTGACATTTCCGGCGTGCATCTGCAAGAAGTGGTAGATAATGGCGAGAGCTCCGGCGAAATAGTACGACAAATATAATATCATAGATTTCTTCAGCTTTCATAACGTGATACGCGAACAATGTCGTGCAGCAAGATGAGCTACTTTCCCGGGCATTAATACCAGACACACGTGCTAAAGTTACCGAAACCTCTCGTTAATTTACTGACACTACATCTCTACATCCACCGTTTTGCCAAGATCCGGGAAGATATCGATTAATCGTTCTGTTTATTACTAAGTATTCATCTCACGTTTTTCTGGAGCTTCTGAGTTTTTCTGATAATGTCCAGCGCTCTACTTAAGTACACAACTAGACTTATTATTGAATATTAGTATAAAAAAGTCTACCTTTCGACGCATTGGACTATGCCACAAGCACCAGATATATAAAGAAACTCTCCAATAACATCTGAGGAGGTCAAACATTTTCATATATATATATATATATATATATATATATATATATATATATATATATATATATATATATATATGAACGGATACATAGTTCTATGTATATAAGAATTGGAATTGCTCTACTTACTTCCGTGTAAATTATTTAAAAATCCAATTTGACTTAATAAGAACTCCTTTTGTCCAAAATAATCATTGTTTGAAATGTGTGAGAGATTGTTGTCAAAATTATCTGAAAATGTGTCAGGGATTGTTGCCCAAATAACCTACATGTGTCTTTGTACGATAAATATATTGAGTATACATAATTTGATATTAGATCAATCTCTACAATTCAGATTGAACGCGTAAATCTTGAATTTTCAATATATATATATATATATATATATATATATATATATATATATATATGTATATATATATATAATATATATATACATATTTATATATATATATAATATATATATACATATATATATATATATATATATATATATATATATATATATATATAAACTACTATTTGTATTTTTGGATTTGCAACAAGTTGACGTATCATAAGATATAACGTCTGACAATATATATATATATATATATATATATGTATTATATTACGTAAATATGTTGGAAAAGTATTTGTTTAATAACTTCAGAGCTTGGCTATATATATATATATATATATATATATATATATATATATGCATATAAATATATATATTGCGACTATTATATTTTTACATAAAAATATTTGTGCATCATTTCTCGTATCTTCAGATTTCTCCTCATCTACATTCGAAGTATTTCTTGTAGTCTAGTAAATAGTGTAAAAGTCATATTATAATATTTGAAAATGTAAGTCAAATAGATAGATTATTATTTTTAATGGTATTGTATGTATGCATAGGTTACGAAATGCGTCTAGTTAAAGATTGGGGCAGTTAAAGACTAATAGACTCTGACTAACATAATATATTACCTTGAAGCTAAATTCATTTCATACATTATAACATCAAAGAGATATTACATTTTTATTGAACATATACGGTTTGTAATGACAGGTAAATATCATTGCAGAAGCATAGCTCTATTTCAACCTACATGTACCATTAAAATTACATATGATTATTGATTTGTTTCCTCTCTTTAAAACAACGATGTTGTCAATAATAAAACAATCAAATCGCCATTTTTATTGTTATGATTCGAAGTTGAAACGTTAACTGGAAAATAATGACACAGCTGACCGGAAAGAAAATGACAGATGAATTGAGGGTTAAATGTTTTACTATTCAATCGGCGACTTTTAATTCAAAGATGGCGTCGTTTGCGTTCTTCAATTTTCTTATTTTTCATTTTCAGTTAAATGTTTTCCTTTTTTCAATGACGAACGTCTGCCCTTTACAAAAACACCAATTTTATATTTCCTCTAGATTTTGTTGCGAGTCGATCCGTCGAATTGGCTCCAAAAGATGCAAAGGTAGGTACGATGACAATTGTGTTTTTTAACGGAATTCGCTACAGACAATACACGAAGTTACTTAATGTAAGGAGTTAAAACAATACTACTTCAAGGTCAAAACCATCTAACGATAAATGTTAGATCGATAGATTCTGACTCAGAAAACAGCAATTCTACTCCCTTTGTCAGAAACATCGCTCATTTAATGTAAGGACTAAATGAGAAAATAAGGGAGCGAGACTTACGATGCTGTCGAAAGTAAACCCATAGTGCACTTTCTACTCAAAGAGGGATAACACACACAGACATTCAATTTGTAAATAAAGATAGCTAATTTGATTTTGCCATAAATATGAAGGAATCGAAAAGTTTTGGTTCAGCTAGCGGCGACAAAAGAAAAGGTTTATGTAGGTGCCTAGTCGAGTTGCTTCTCTAACCTTGATTGTCGATTGGTTGACCTCGCACTAGAAGTTAACAAACGGCTCGGCATGTCTGGTCACGTCTCCAACGATGCTGATCAAGTGAGGACATCATACGGAGATTGTAACTTCTCGGCAGACTGAGAGAGGAATTATTTTGGCGAGAACCGTTTTTGTCATAGGAAGAACAGGTAAACTGCATTATTTCGTCGAGAAAAAAAACTGGGGATGAGAAATAGACCATTAGTGACTGGTCAAGAACAAGGGGCGTAAGTTACTGGGCTTTTGTCAAGGTTGGTTGATGGTTTGGGGTCAGATACAGTTTCAATGGCGTATGACTAATTGAATCAATGGCTGACACAGTGAGCTCGTCGTCAGCCGGACGAAGTATTCAAAGTATTAGCAGTTAACCGTTTCTTATTTACCGACGACTGTCTCTCCTTTTGAAGAATCACCGATTTTTATGTGTTTTTCTGTATTTTGTTTCTAGACGACCTCTAGTTCGTAATTGTTTTTGTTTTTATATTTCCGTTATATACCCGTTAATCTACATAAAATATAATATTGCATATGTCATTGACTTTTTGTTTAAATGAAACTTGATGATTTTTACGTTCTTACCGATCATATGATGATTTATATTTTATTACATTATCTATTTATTAATCGTTGTAACACAGATTTGATTTATTTGTTTTCCAACATCTACCTTTTTGTGTTCGTTCATTTTTTTAAGTCCATGATTTATTTGTGCGCATTAGTTGTTAAACACCTGATTTAGTTCTCTCAAATGATTATTGTATATATTCCTCTCCAGTAAGGGCCAAATACATATTTACTGGTAATCTGGTAGCTGGTGTGGCATTCATAATCGGTCCTTAGTCACATGCATATCTTGGTCAAGGGATATGACGACGTTAGTCTTTTCTTTTTGCCAGGACGTGTTAGTGTCTTCTTACATACATCACCTGATATTCTGTATGATCACCTTACTGGTAAAGACCAGGCTCAACGTTGCTTAACTTCGGTTATCTTACGAAACCCGATGTTTTAACGTGATTATTCCGTACTAGAAATGCCATAAAAGAAATATTTCAGATGATTTAAAATATTTAGAACATATTACAGTTGTTTTATATCATGTTAAAATGTTGTACGTATGAAAACTTATTTAAAACACGTTCATCTGAATTTTCCTCAATCTAAGTATAATTATTGTGTTAGTGTCAATGTAGATATCAAGTGTAGAGACAAACAGTTTAGAAAAGTCTACATAAAATATCCGTTTAGAGCTATTCATTTCTTGCATCCGGATAATAAATGTATTCGTTTAAAATTAGCATTCTTATTAGATTTGTCGTTTGCGTTCTTATTGCAGTGTAACATCTTACTAGATTATAACACTAAACAAAACAAAGAATGTGTATTATTTGGATTGTTCAGACTATTGCTCTCATCTCAGTGGGTGTTGCTCTCACAACGTTTCGGCCGATATAACCTCCGACCTTCTTCATGTGTATTTTGGCAATGGCTGTTATTGGTAAATAGTGGACAAATATTAAAAACATTTTTCCACTTTGCAACAAGAAAATGCATTGTAAAAATACACCTGAACGAAAATTGGATGTTGTACAGGCCGAAACGTTGTGAGAACAACACCCAATATGATAACAATAGTCCGAGCAATTCAGATAATACATATTATAAATCCTTATCTCAAAAACAAAAATTCAATTTTTTTAATAAAAAACAAGAATAACATAGAAAATTTCATCATCTCTCACATTCACATATTGACATCTCTCTATAACCGCTTCACTCTGATTTTTCTTTATAAAATGAATTTAATTCGACATTATTTTTCATCGAATGAATTTACTCACCATACTCGGCCGGGTAGAACTTCACATTGAGTAATAAAAACATGCGGGCGAAATAAAGCAGACACTGACATCTTAAGAAAACATGTAGGGATATACATGAACTGATTAAGTAATCATGAGATAATTAGACTGGGGTAGTCTTCAGGAGAAATGGAAAAATATTATAGCTTATTCATGCATGTTTTTGTATAATTAGACTGAGTTTATCTTTAGAGAGATAAAGAAAATTATAGGTTATTCATGCGTGTAGGTGTATAATTAGACTGGGTTAGCTTTGTAGAGAGATGGAGAACACTTATGTGTATGTGTTCCATCCCTGACTACAAATGTTCGTACTTGCAGTTTACTTTTGTTTAAAGTACTAAGCCACATGATTATCTATTTTGTCGCTCTGAGAGAATCATTTAGAATTATTAAGATATTAAACGAGAATTCAATAAGTAATGTGATAATAGAGCAAATTGATTTGTAACATTATGGAGGGCGAACTTTGGTAGCGAAATCTGGATTTAAGTGCAATAAAGACTAATAATAAAAATTCACTTCCTTCCTGACTATAAAAGATAAGTGAACATTTAGTTTTTAATTTTGTACGCTAAAATGTACAGAATGACAAACGTACATAACTAAAATAACTTTACATCTTATACATATATATGAATAATAATCCACTATTTCTACATAGGAAAACATTGTGTGAAGAAAAAAAAACCTAATTCGATGCTAAGGCTTACTGTTTATTTTTACAAATTAATGAAATATTTCGGCTAATACAGGCCTTTGTCAATAAATATTTAGACATTGTTCTTCTTCTCTTTTCTTTTTTTCATTGTCGATCTACGAGTCAAAGTTGACTGACCACTCATATTAATAAATGGAAACTGGTTAATGTCTATATGTATGTAGAGATACACCGAGCAGTGTGTATACGTAATGGTCCAATATTTCTACATAGGAAGACATCGTGTGATGAGAAATACATTTATTTTAAACTAAATTCGTTGCCAAAGTTTATTATCTTTTTGTTTACAAATAAATAAAATATTTCGACCAAGACAGACCTTTGTCAATAAAAAATAACTAGTCACGTTGCATGTCTACAACTACGTGCGCAGACTAAATTTTCGTTTTACGCTACAAAGTAAACGCATTCTGGAATTCTAGTGTTTCTTTAAATGTTTATAGAAAGGAATCGGCACTGCCACAGACGCAACCAAAAAGGGAGAAATTACTAGTAATAATTTGTGTGCGAACTACTTGTGAGTAAATACTAATAATAAATTCAAGGAAACATGAACCGCCATGATCAATATGTGAGAAAAAATCCCATAATATCCCGCTGGGGCCATAAGTGATAGCACAAGCATCGCTTGGCACAACAAAGAAATCACATATCACAACAAACAACGAAAATAATGACTGTTATTAGCGAAAAATCAACGGCAAATGGCTGTTGCCAGAACGCAACATTATTTGCAACCGTAATCGAAAGTAGTGGATTGTATGAGAAATCTGTGGAGACTTGTAACTCAGACACCACCTGTTGTTGCTATTGAACAATCGCCGATAATGATATACTCTTAGAATGAAAAAGAGAAAGAAAGTTTCTTTTAATGCTTTTTTTACTCACTTTGCCTGTACATCAATATTTAGTCTAAGCCGGTTGTTTTGGCTCAAAGAACGACTTTCTTTTGGAGTTTCAAGTATTCCATTACAGTATTCAATAAATATTTCCTTCGTCATCTTTCCACAAGCTTACTGTCTCTCTGTCTCTCACGCACACAGATTTGCGACTAGAGAGAACAAGAGAAAGAGAGTGATAAAGAGTAGAGAGAGAGACAAATACATACAAAAAGAGAGAAAGAATAATACTTGGAAATAAACGTTAAAATATCGGCAGCTGAAATGGTTAGGTGTGTGCGTGTATGCGTGATGGTTACAGAATGTGAACAATTTGATTACGTTAAATGAGAGGAAAAGTTCCGAGGTATAAATATTTATATATAAATATACGAACGTGTGTGACTCTGCTTTGAGAGGAGCAATTCATTAACGACTTCTCATACGGCTAACACACGCACACACACACATATATGAATATATCGTTTTGTGACGCCATCTATTACAGAAATACACAAGGAAAAGATCCATTCTGACCTCCTAAATAATGAAGTAATAAAAGGATCATGTCACCCATTGAAACAAAGATGGGGATAACGTTATATTTTAAACGATCAAGATGTGTCTAAATAATAATAATAATAATAATAATAATAATATATATAATATAGGCACCTCTCTCCGACAACATTTATCCAAAAAAAGCCACTACACCCCAGACCCCTGCTCTCTAGCTAGTTGCCCCATCCCCAACTCTGGCCTCTGCTTCTGCACATATACAGTATACAACCTGCAATGCTCTAAGTGCCAAAAGTTCTACATCGGTAGTACCGTTAGGCCTCTACACCAACGTATTAAAGAGCATCTAAACACCCACATTTCCTCCTTCCATAAACACTTAATTTCATGTGGCAACACACATCGCTCCATTAGTGTCCGCATCCTCAACTCTGTCCGCAATATAGGACAGCTTCGAATTTCGGAAGCTATCCTAATCTCTAAATTTCGCCCTGCCTTGAATAACAGATTCGAGTTGTCATCTCCCTTCATCCTCTGATTCTTACATCCTCACACTCCCACCTCCTCACACTCCCACCCACAACTTACTTACTTTTTCTTTCTCTTTTTTTTTTTTTTTTTTTTTATAATATCCTCTCTCTTCTTATTCCCCCCCTTCCCCTGCTAATAAAAAAAAAAAAAAAAAAAAAAGGTCCCATCCTTGGCTTTTATCCACTTCACAACTCAAATTCCTTCTCAGGTTTCCAATCTCATTTCTAAAGTCTGAATATATTATTTAGAATAAGTTATCTCCCTTTGACAGTAAATTTAAATTCAGATTTGAAGAGAATAAATGAAAAAAAAAAATAAATAAATAAATAAATAAATAAAGATTGATGAGTCATGTAAAATGAAACATAATAAAATTTAAAATTTAAAAAATTGGTATATTACTAAACTAATGTTTATAATGTTTTAACCTTAGTTATATGATTGCTTAATGGAATTTTGACGTTTTCTGCGTTCCTACTGCCAATTGTTTTTCCCCTGTATCACGATGATCTGACACCGGTTTTTTCACTTTTTTTTCACGTTTTCCGACCCTCTCGGTCTTCTATTGTTGTCTTCTGATAATGAAAGTTGTTCTTTCGAAAATTTAAGATTACCCTTTGCCGATCTGTTACTTACCAAAAAAAAAAAAAAAAAAATACTATTTGGTATTTAATCAGTTTTCGTGAAATTATTAATAAATCGTTTTGAGTTTCACTCTCTCCCTGCGTTTATTTCTTTTCACTTTTCAATCTCACGGCAACCACATCGCATTGCTATAGCCTTGGACGACTAATTTACACTTACATATATATATATTTAAATTCAGTAGAATTTATAGCATATCTAATATTTTATGATGATAATGTTAACAGAAAAATACAACGCAAAAAATATTTGCCCTTACGTTCATATGTTTCCGAAATTTCAATTTAACTATAACATCTATATGAAGTTAGAAGATTGAAAATTACATGAATTTCCTTATCAGCACAAGAGTTCTTTATCAATATGATACAGATAATATTTAATTGAATTGTTCAATAATTATAAAGCCACACACAAAAAAACAAAGCCCAGAAACGTTTTCCACGATGACAAACCAAATCGGAGACAATAATGTTAAAAAACATCAAATATATATATTTAAGGATGGATTACCTTTTTATGGGACAAGATAGCTTCAATAGGTTTTATGTTAAAATTTACTGCAATAAAAGCGAAGCTTAGATTTTTCAGAAAAATTAACAGCATGGATATAAAATAATTTGCATAATAAAAAATATGAATATAGAGATAGCAGAAGAAACACTGATTTATAGTCAGGCAATTATTACTCATCTCTAGAAGTCATTGATATAAGACCGTTGTAAAAACGCTGACATAAATAATCCACTCACAGGAGATCTTCAAATAAGATGAGGTACACACCTACCTACCTTCGTTAGTGCGAACTAACTGGGTTTAGCTCTCATGATTAGGTGAGTCCAATGATTCAAATAGTCAGAGGGAAGTACTTCCGTCAGTTTTATACGCTTTATACAAAGAACACCCTCAAAAATCAAAATTCGTTTCTTCCAACAAAATCAATATTTTATTTTTAATAGCCAGTAAATTACAGAAACTAAGAGTCTGTATTCATTACAAAAATATAATTTCAATCGATTTTATCGATTACATAGTCAATCTAACACGATACTTCTACTTAAACATAAATCTTCCGAAATACAGGGCTCATTTTCATTGGATAATTAAAAATAATTATCCAATAAAATCGCCCTGTTTGTTAAAAGTTTAAAATGAAATGGCGTCTTAATTCACTCAGTCTTTCATTATTCATTTATTTCTATTTGACTTAAGTATTAAAAACAATGGTAATTAAGTCTTTTCCCTACATAATTTTATATCACAAAATGCATGCTAACATTTACTTATTTCTGGGTGGGAAATATGTTCGGTAAAATCTGTTTTAATTGTTCGAATTATGTATAGTTTATTATTAGCTTTAAAAGTCACTTATCTCTTTTATCTATCTCTGCATTTGTCTCGCCCCTATCACCCTATGTTTATTCAAACACTCTCTAATTTTTCGTAATGTCTATATGCGCATTTGCAGAAATATTAGACTTCTTTTGAACGCGGTTCTATCTAATTCAGATCCCTGTGTTGTGAACACTGCAAGAACGTATGCAAATTTTGTAATTCTTGGTTTTCCTGTTTAATTGATATTTTTAGTAATTATTGTCAGTCAATATTACTTAGTGTCGATCATTTTGTGTTTAGTCTTTTGAATCTTACCCTACATGCAGTTGTTTTCTTTCATGTCTCCATTTTCAGATTTGATTTGATATGCTCTGTAGTATAATGTTCTGTGTTGGATGTGTTATTATAGCGATGTTTTCCTGTAGACATGAAGTGCATCTATTTGATGTGTTGTTATAAGCTGGTATTTATCTTTTTTCTTATCAGCTTTTATGTGCACCCCGCCATTGTAATGTAGTGTTGAATAGAAGGACATGTGTATAGTCTTTGCAAATTCCTTCTGTCGCTCGCATGTGGTGGTTTTTTTTTCTTTCATGGTTAAACAGTAGTTTTTAATATAAGCTTTATATGTAAGCATGATCAATAGAACAGGTAGGGATTTTTTATACAATTATACATTAGTTTTCTTTCCGTATCTAATTTTTTGTGTTTTCGATTACAGTTTATTATGTTTTTATTAGTTGTGTATGTTTCTATACAGGAGTAGCTGATGTTTAGATTATTTCTGCCAACCATGCTAGAAAGTTTGTTTGATTTGTAAAAGTTCTTCTACAAAATAGACTTCAAAAATCGAATAGAGGATAATAATTCTTATTCATACAGCCATTTTCTCAGAAAAGAGAAGTAGCTAGTTCCTCTCTATCATATCGTTATTTCCATGGAAGGTGCTCGACTAAGCTCCTATTAACATTTATTCCTTATAAGACACTCGCAGCAAGAACTTGGCTACTTACCACAACGGGAAAAAAACTTCCATTGTTTCTCGATATTCCCAGCATCTACCGAGATATCTATGGACAAAGTTCTTTATAAAGGCTTACAATCTATGGAACACTTTCTTTACCGTAGTTGTATTTTAATATAATGTTAATACGTACTGTTCATAAACCGCCCCATTAATAACATTAATAATAGTAATAATAGTAATAATAACAGTAATAAATTACTCTATGCTGTTGATTGTGCCTTATCTTTCAGATAAAAATCATTTCATTTCATTAACTCATATCTTCGAGTAGCATTTAACCTTGATAAATGATTACCAAATTATAAGGAAAATAATAATTACCAATGTAGATGACAATATCTCGGTTGAAAGTTTTTGATGTTGTGTGCCCTATATATATATATATATATATATATATATATATATATATATATATATATATATATATATATATATATATATATATATATATATATGTTACACCGGCTGTTCTAACAGAAGAGAAACTACACCGGTTCTCACTATAAATAGTGCGAGTAGACAATCACCAGGGAGAAAAAGGACAGTATTGTAACTGTCTAGCCGAGTGCCAGTCAGTTTCCTTACCTTTGTACCTTTTATGTTAATATACTTGTTATCTTAACCCAACCTCGACTAGACTTCTTCTTTTTACTGTAGACTACCTCACAATCAATATATATATATAAGATAGATATATAAAGAACACACACGTATATTGGCTTGTTTTTTCTCCCTATTTTAACCTTTTCGAAAACTGATGAATGGCTTTTAATTTTTCAGAAATCCTTATGATCGAATAGTAACCTCGTTATTTTAAGCACTTCTACTATTTGCAGAGATGCCGAAAGAATGGCACAAACATTCCAAATGGCTCCTGGAGAGCCTGGCTGTCAGCCAATATATTTGTAGTCCTGCCATCAGTGACCTGCCAAGAATTTTCGAATTCCCGATTTTTACAACTGTCAGCCAATGATTCCCTTTTTTCCTTGCAGACATATTGACATTCATCAATTAACAAATCGTTCTCATCTAAACGCCATTCGCAATTTTCTTTTCCTGCGTATGGTACACACCTTTTATTCCATCCCTTTCTTTTAGAAAACTTCATGGAGAATAGTCTTCCCGTTCAAAGATGTTTCTCTCTCGCTCTTTTCATTCTGATGTCACGTTATATGTGTGTTTAAAAATGTCGGACAAGAATGTTTTGTTTTTCTGTCGTTTTTCAAATACGATTTTACTTTGATTCAGTCTTACAACTTTTGTTTAATTTTTTAAATTTTTATTTAATTTGTAGCCGTTCTATAATTTTTCCTTAGTTTTTACTTGTTCATTTACAGAATTAACCTATCGAAAATATCAGTTGAACCAAAGTATAGGTTACAGGTTATTTTCAAGGTTATAATAAGCCATACACATATATGTGTGTAAATATGTATGCGTACTTGTATAAACACTATTCCATATACAACACATAATATGTTATCTTTCTTTTCATTGTGCATACTTTCCCGATGTTTATTGATGTGTTAAATGATCCCAAGAACTTAAACTAAAATAAAGAGAACGACGAGAGAGGTTAATAAAAATAGGAAGAAATAACAAAGAAAGAAGACAGAAAGATAGAAGATAGTATGTTATATAAAGAAAGGTAAAGAGAGATAATAAAGATACATAGAAGTAACAGCGGGAAAAGTGAGAGGGTCTTTTAAGAGATCACAAAAAGTTTCATAAATATTTGGAAAATCCAAATATTCATGAAAACATGTTGAAATTCTAAAATGTTTATTAAAACAGATACATTTTTGAAATCCGTGTGAAAACATGGTTATCACCTAATCTGAAAAGTTAAGAAATTATATATTTAATAATATGTATATACAATATATATATATATATATATATATATATATATATATATATATATATATATATATATGGGGAGAAAATACACGAAATATAAAAAAAATGAAAGACAGGATGTATGAAAAAGAGATGAAGAAAAAAATTAAACTCAGTAAGAAATCATCATAACGAGAGTTAACGAGTTTCGTCTGGATCAAGGTTTGAAATTTATTAAATAACGACATAATATAGGAAAAAAAAATGATCCGAAAGATGGTCAATCTCTTGTTTGTATGATTTCTTTCTCTGTTGTATTGTTTTTCCTTTTTTCTATTTCATCTAAATATATATATATATATATATATATATATATATATATATATATATATATATATATATATAAAGCTCTATTCTGATATTGAGCACTTTTTATAAACCCGGTTAAAATTTACTGGATTACCACCCTGTGGATATTTTTCACCTGGATTATTACCATTATGTAAATACATATATATATATATATATATATATATATATATATATATATATATATGTATTTATATTGCATTGAGAGATAAAAGCTTTACGAAAAATTATATTTGATCTCGAAGTTAACTTTTACAAATGAGTAAAAAAACATTAAATTAAATGTAACGTTTAAAAAGTTTCGTCAATTTTTGTAAATGTATTAACCAAACTGAGGAAGAAATACTCTGCTAACATCATCACTCGTAACTTAAGAGAAGCTGGCAATATTACGCATCCAATCAAATATCATATAAATTTCATGTACGATCTTAGTTGTTTTCTTAAATTTTATTTCTTGGATTCTTTTCCAAATGTTATCACAAAAATATTGCAAACATCTGCAAGAATGTGGTTTTAAAATTTATCAAACTTTTTTTTTTAGATTTTACTTCAGATATGACACGCAGAAGACAACCATAACAAGATAAATCACATTGCAAGCGTACATTATTCGAAAATCAGTATTTGACCTCGTTTTTATTTTCTACTTCGTTTCTACTTCATTTCTATTTCATATTTTTATTTGCAAGGATACATCAATATACAATACGACGTCTCCGAGACAACTTAAAATGTTGGTTAAAAGTAATGTTATTAAAGGGCATTCACGGGATTAGTGATGATGATATATTTCCTATAAGAACACATCCGTTCATTTAGACTTAGATCTAGGAACCTCCGCGTCCTACAACGCGCCGGGCAGGCAAAGTAAACCATCGTTTTCGGTCAGAAGCAAGACACACGTTTTTCATTAGGGGTCCACTGAAGCATTTGGTTAGCAAATCTCCCTGGGGATAATTTAAGAGCATTTTTTAGATGTCGTTTTCAGATTATTGATGATACAACCTGTTGGTTAGTGCGGTCTCTGATTTCTTAGTTCGTAATTCGATCGCTCCATTTGATCCCTAGAATGTTTCTAAGGCAATTGGAATCAAACGCGTCAACTTTAATCTCTTGGCTGATTTTGAGATGCCAAGTTTCACTTCCATATAGCAGTGTAGACAAAACGTTGTTGTTATAAAATCTTAATTAAGATCTGAGGGTGAATGTTTGAAGCAAAGTAAAGTGGGATTGCAATTGCGTTAAACAAAGTTATATAATTAGAGACCTTGTATTAAAACCGTACGACATGTAGGCAAATTGTGAAAATGTATTTACTAATTCACTTCACGTTGAAGCAAAGGAAAAGCTGTGTGAGTGTAAACATACAAAAACTGTTCTTACTCGGTCGTGTCGTGGAGTCTTTTAGAATTATTTATGTGTTTCGCATGGTAACAAACAAATAACTATGTTTGAATGTATCTAATACATAAGGTCGTAAATTTTAATTAAAATAAAGATTATTTTGAATCGACAGTTTAAAGGTTAAACATCATTTTCAATATTCGCATGGTATCGAACAAATGACCATGTGCGAATATATGAAACGGACGATAAAATGGTCGGGAACGCTATATACTTTATTTCCTTTAGGTTACTATGAAAATGTTTTGTTAGTATTTATTTAGTTTTTTTTAATTGATGTAAACATATATTTTCGTGTTATTTAATTTTTATTTAAAAATATTACAAAACCATTAAAAGTTGTTATCGTGATTTTATTTTGACATCTATTATTGATATTATTCGACAATTAAACATTTCGAATATTCACGAAGTAATTCATTCATTTGTTTCAATTATTAAGGAAAATAAATGAAATAAAAAAATAAATTCATTTTAAGATCTAAGTTTTAATTTATTTTATTCTAACATTTTGAAAAGTTAGTTTTACTATTTTACGCTATTGAATTTTTTTTATTTGCAGAAGTAATCGATTAAAACTACTAAATAATAAAGTGTTAGGTAAAATAAGGAAGGGAACACGCACATACAAAGACACACGAGAAGTTTTCACACAATTATATTAATATAAATTGGACGGTAATTTAAAATAAATAGGTATCCGAAGATTATCAGTCGTGACGTAGTCGTGAAGTAAGCAGTTACAACTACGAACGGAGAAGGTCGAATCATGTTTCTATGATTCTACACAATACGAGCCAAGCTGAACCGACGTTGGCCTAACTTAACCTTAAACTTACGTTAAGGTTTGTTGAGGGGTATATTAGAGTAAAAAAGATATATTCCTATTGTACATCATTACCAAAGCAGCATTACAGAATACACTTAAATTCTATACAAACCCAACAGTTTCTCTCGTTAAATAACTTATTCGGAAACACCTTTTATAATACATTCAATTTGTCCGGTGAAGTTAATTAACGTTCGCAAGTTTCAGAAAGCCTTCGATGAAACACGGACTTGATGACGTAAGTTACTGACATTATCTTGGATATCTATTCCTAAAACGTACCGAGTTTATTTATTTGTTCATATTATGTGTTCATCTGAACGTTTTTAGCCTTACGTTAAGATAATACCTGTAACGATTTATCGTCAAGAATCACATCAGAACTAAACAAAGACTACAGACAAATTTCTTAATCATTACTCTATCAAATTATGAACATTATGAACCATTAAGCCAATTCCCGTTAACTATTCAACACATTAACACTGTAAATGACACACTTTATAATTACTATGCATTTCTCATTAACGTCGCAGGTGTTTAAATGCAAATATTTAATTGGTGCTCATCTCATGAAACGTGAAAGACATTATGTTGTGTCCGAGATAATATTGTCATTCTCATACTGAGTCATATTATTCGTCCTATCTGTATAATATCTATAGTTGCTTGTAATTTGTCACGTAATGAAAACAAATTAAAGATGTCTTCAAAATACACGTCAACGGCGAAGACATTACTATAATAATACGCCTTCGCCGTGTTCT
>OY744518.1:55792438-55864938 GCA_963556195.1 Sepiola atlantica
AAGTTAACCACGAACCGCTCCCTCATTCAGATGTAACGAATAACGGAATACCGTCAACGATTGACGTACATTTACCCACGTTTCAGAATTACAGAATAAATAAACAAACGCTTTCACTTTCAAGCAAAACCTTATCGACATGGCGATCACTATTCCAAGATTATAGGTAATATTCCTTAACATTATAACTTCTGTTCTACTTCTAATTCATATTTTAAACTTTAATACTTAATAACATCCACAGATCACATTCAATACATATTCGACGATACACCACTAACATAGAACACATAACGTTCGACCTTATCAGCATCCATAGTCCTTTCATTCCTTTGTTTACAAATAGGTTCCATTAGCCCATAAGGCCTATTAAATGCTGACAGCTACATTACATTTTGTACTGTAGCTGTCAGCAAAAAATTGAAAAGAAATGAGCTACCGTACATTTCATATGTTGAAGTCTGTAATTTATCTATCTATCTATCTATCTATCTATCTATATATATATATATATATATATATATATATATATATATATATATATATATATATATATATATGTATATCTGTCTATATTTCTAAGTCTGTCATCTATCTATGCATATGTATATATGTACGTATGTATGTGTGTGTATGTATGTATTATGTACGTATGTATCTATCTATATATCTATTTATCTATCGATCTATCTAAGTCTGTATATATGTCTATATTTCTAAGTCTGTACATCTATCTATCTATCTATCTATCTATCTATTTCAGTATATGTATATATATATTTAAGTCTGAACATATTTCTATCGATCTATCTATCTATCTATCTTAGCCTATGTATACTTGTCTATATTTCGAAGTCTGTACATCTATCTATCTATCTATCTATCTATCTATCTATCTATCTATCTATATATATATCTATTTATCTATCTATCTATCTATCTATCTATCTATCTATCTATCTATCTATCTATCTATCTATCTATCTATCTATCTATCTATCTATCTATCTATCTGTCTGTCTGTCTGTCCGTCCTACCCATTAATACCTATCAATTTAAATCTCTGTATTAAAAAAATAATGCATATAGGAACAACATTGTTTGGGAAAAATCTATCAACACACAAAAAGGAGCACCCCCCCCCCTCTTATAAAGGACACAACACCGTACTTATGCCGTTTTTGGACCTATAACCTGATATTTTTAGATAGGATTTTCAAGCTAGATTCTGTGTTTACGATATCTTCTGTTAATTTAATTGTTACATTAAAGTACAGAATAGTACAAGATAGTTACCAAAACCTCCCATTCCCAGGTTAAGAATGTGTCTGTAAATAATAACGTTATAATTTCAGCACGATCTGTAAACTGCAGAGGTACCGAGAAAAGATTAATATAGTTTTATGTCGGTTGTTTACAAAAGTTAAATCATTCTTTTATATTTCTCCCGGGCAACGCCAAGCAACGCCAGGCAACGCCAGGCAACGCCGGGCAACGCCGGGCAACGAGTCTTACTAGTATCAATATATATATATATATATATATATATATATATATATATATATATAATATGAATTATTAAAAATAATAATGAGTAATTATAACGCGATACAATGCATTTTAGTTTCATCAACTTTTTTTCAATTCAATTTTCGAAGATATACTTCATCATCAGAATTTCAAATAAAGATATATTAAAATACTTTATCCTTTTTTTCATCATCTCGTTTTTTGTGTTATCAATTCGGTGTTGTTGAAATGCATTTGGGATGAGAGTCTCTTTAGTCAAGAACGGCACATTGCGGTGCAAATTGGAATTGGAAATGTTGCCCTTGTTTTAGAAAGCACTGTTTATATGGTCATGTGCCCTTCTTGACTAAAGAGACTCTCATCCCAAATTCATTTCAATAACACAAAAGACGAGATGAAAAATAGGTATTTTAATATATCTTTATTTGAAATTTTAATGATGAAGTATATCTTCGATAATATAATTAAAAAAAAAATTAATACACCTAAAATGCATTGTATGGCGTTCTAATTGCTCATTATTACTTTTAATAATTCATATTACCATATAAACAATGATTCCTAGACCAGGAAACACATTTCTTCTCATATATATATATATATATATATATATATATATATATATATATATATATATATATATATATATATATATATATATATATGTATTAAAACAAATAAATGCACATTGCTCATATTATATAGTGCAGGATGAAAACGTTGAGTCGAAATAATAATACACTTTAGCCCCAGATACCTCAGCAATCAATAGTCTCTAACTATACTCTTTCAATTATTATTAATAAAAGAGTTTGGGTGTAATTTTAATACCTCGGTGTAATTGATAATGCTGCTTAATAACAACCACGCAACCCTTCTCTCTTGTATTGAATTAATAATTATTTCAAACGTTCACCCCGAATTGAACTTTAGTTCTTAACAAATTTTTTACATTATATTATAAATGTATCATCCTTATATTTGTGGATCATTAAAATCGGCCTCTGAATTGTTGACGCAAAATAAATGAACACAGTATAATAGATTAGAATTGGTCGCCATGCAAAATATGGTTGTTTATATAGGTCACAGTAAGAAATGATCCTAAAATATTTATATATATATCCTAAAATATTTATATAAAATATTTATATATATATATATATATATATATATATATATACATATATATATATATATATATATATATATATATATATATATATATATATAGAAAGAGAGAGAGAGAGAGATAGAGTACATGTTATAAGAACATGTGTTTTCTCTTTTGTATGTTCTTGTTCTTTACAGTATGTTTGTTCTTGACGACACACTTTCAACAAACACAATACTCTAGAACAGTGGTTCGTAACCTTTTTTTCTCCAATTCCCCACTATTTAGTGAACCAGCTCTCCATTCCCACCACAGTTATTACATGGAAATAAATACATACGTAAAGATTCGTTATGTGTTTTTCTAAATATATTTGGCCTATAAAAAGCATACAAAAAATGTAACACTAGCACTAGACGCATACAGGTTGCATTTGTTTTGCCTTGACAAGTGTTCGGTTCCACCTTTGAAATAGCGCAGCGCCAATCAGATTCAAGGTCTATCAGGCGGTTTCGTGATTTGTTTTTTTTATCTCAACCATGCTCGAAAACGCCGACTCGACCAGGTACGTAGAGGGAAATGCAACCAGTAGTGTGAGCGCCGCCACAGCAAAATTATCATGGTCAAAGTAAGTCAACATTTGGATGTAATGTATTAAATTTTGAAGCAGTGGTTCTTCTGTCCGACCGGTCATTCCCCACTTGGCAACTCCGCCATTCCCAACCAGTGGGGAATTCCCCACAGGTTAAGAACCACTGCTCTCGAACATCCCCGACTAATAATACTTAATAACCCGGCACAGTGACGAAGATAACTAGAACAATACATACAAAAATGTTCTCATCTTGCGTGTTTTGAAAGAATTATCAAAAACAACAAGCCGCGCGTGCGTGGTCCCCCTCTGTATGTAACTCGATGTGGCGAGTGTAAACTGCAATACATTTGGGCAATTTGGGGCATTTTTGACCCCCCTTGGACCCCCCGGGGCGCGAACTAGAATTTTCCTGAGGTTAAGGATGCTCATTTTATATCCAGAACAATTCCCTCTACATTTTGGCCAAGTTTCAGAAAAATTGGATTGATGGATCAAACGTTATGGGAGAAAAGGTTCATTTTTTGCCATTTTTGGGGCTTTTGACCCCCTGGGGGCGCGAAACAGATATTTTCCAAGGTCAACGATACTTATATTCTATTAGGAACAATTACCTCCACATTTTGGCCAAGTTATTGGGCAAAAAATGTCATTTCTTGCCATTTCGGGGCCTTTTGATCCCCTGGGTGGCTAACCAGATTTTCTTTTTAAATCAGAGAATGTCACTTTCTAGTCTGACCAAAGTTACAACTTCATGCAAAATTTCAGAGAAATTCAATGAATGGTTGCGGAGAAAAATTCGGACGGACGGAAATGCCTAAAAACATAGGTCCCCCGATTTTACAAATTGGGGGACCAATTATGTTTTCTACTGACAATTGGCAGAAGTGGATATACAAATGGCGGAAGTGGCGATCAGCGGCGCAGAAGACGCATTTAATCTACGACACCATGTCTTTGACGAATTATCTGATACTAATAAAATTATATTTTCTGCAAACATTCGCTGCTTTCGAGATCTATATACTTTTTAAGTAGTTTGTACCCGCCGACAACCTAGTCTACAAGAATTATGTAGATATCACACAATAAGCCACTATTTAAACAGAGGGGCAAATTAATGGCGTACAGTTCTACTGTTTATATAAACGTAATATGAAACAAATTGAAATAGTAAAAACACAATGACGGTTTGCATATATGGAGACTACTAATGATATATATATATATATATATATATATATATATATATATATATATATATGATGTTAAGTTTGCAGACTGCCGTGTTTACTTTACAGCTAGAACCATTGCGCATTGATTGGGGTGACAGTAAATCCTCTGATTGTACTACAAGTGATATTCTGCAATGAGAACACTATTATCTGTAACGTTGATTGCTTAGATATATACTTGTAAAGGGACACATATATATATATATATATATATATATATATATTTTTTTTTTCAATAAGTATATTTTGAGACGTCAGGATTTCTTAGTCAATAACCAATATCTGCATGCCTCTTCGCTGTGGGGAAGACAGAGGAAATGGACAACGGATAGCTCCTCCTGATAAACACCAGCGCCATCCTTGCTGCCGGATAACGCCCCGTTCATATTAATAATTGCATGTATCACCAATTACAGGGCAAAAAAAGATTTCAAAGGTTTGGTTTTCAGATTACCAATAATACACAAACATACATAATCTTCTTTCCCTTGGACTTACTTAAAATATACATAGAAAACCGTCCCCTACACTTCTTTGTTTTAGACTCAAACATAATAAACACTACACACTATTTTTCACTTTCGTTTTTAAAACGTCAGTGTTTCGGTTTTAAGTATACTTAATGACGCGTTTACTGTTTTAACATGGCGAGACTTGTAGAGAAAGACTTAATTTGAGAAAAAATAATTTATTTCTCAAAGCTAAAGACTTTTCCTTATAAAGCTTTTACATGTTTCTTATTTGACGTATGACCAACTATTTTGGACTTAAAAGGTTCTACAAATAAATAAAGTTTACACAAGGAGCAATTATTTAATAACACCATATGACTAATCGAAGGTAGTTTGCAAATATTAAAACACGGCATTTTTACTGAGAAAACTCGCCAAAACAACAAACAATCAAACTTTTTACCACGGACTAGAGATTTAATATTAAGCGACTCCATGGAGATATTGAACACTTTATGCTTACAATGTGTTTGCATTTACTCACTGAGTTACATCAATCAAAATAAAGTATCAAGCGTGAATATAACAAATATGGACGTAAATCTTGCTTCGGTTTCTTTTAATGATTTTGTTTTTGCACGAGTTTCCTGGCTAGCTTAGTACGTCTCAATTTAAATTTGAATTTAATTATTTCATATTTTTCTTTTAGATATTTGTGTTTGTGATTCATGTATTATTCATTATATTTTTCTTTGATATAATTTCCGATATCTGAACATTTCAATTTCCTTTTTCTTTATATGTCGGAAGTTTTGAGATAAGGAATGATAATTTGTATTATTATGATTATTAGGAATACTGTTCACATCTTGGATATTATTCTCACAACGATTACGCGAATGTAACTCCTGATCTTCTTCAAATGAATCTTGTTGAACTAGGGTATATTTATATCGAACTCGGGAATCTGTACGAGATTTCCAACTGGACTCTTTATTTAATTTACGAGGAATGGGTGATTGATGAACTCATAGCGCAGCGGATAAATTGCTAAGAAATAATCTGTTCTAACTTACAATCTTGTTAAATTTAGAGGTTTAATCATCACAGCAACATACAATGTAATTGACCAATTTCTAACTCTTTTACCCAGTCATTTCTATTAGAATGGTAGCGATCTATTTCTGTGGAAAGAAACTCGGTACAGATTTGCGAGCTGCACAAGACGTATCTGAATAAGGTCGGATGTTACATCGTCCGACACCTTGTGATAATTATAACGAAGATAAGATCATAAGTACGAATAATACAAATTGTTTCTTTATCCTTTTGCTATTTGGCGACAATGATGGTATAATGGAAAAAATACCAAGCATTGAAGCGGTAAAACCTTCAACACGGGAGGTGACGGTG
Source organism: Sepiola atlantica (assembly GCA_963556195.1). Classification (NCBI taxonomy): domain Eukaryota; kingdom Metazoa; phylum Mollusca; class Cephalopoda; order Sepiida; family Sepiolidae; genus Sepiola; species Sepiola atlantica. Next base: position 55,798,775 of record OY744518.1, read on the forward strand.
GTTAAGTGGATATCGATACGGACTGAAGAGCTGGGTGTTCCAAGTTCGAATCCAGTCGGTTCCGCAGTACCACTTTAACTTAGGGATATTGGCAACCTTCTCGTGGTCCTTCCCGTAAATACCCGATGTATTTCCAGAAATATTTCTAACTAGAAAAAAACTAATGCCAACACCAGAATCATCTTATTCACACGAAAGAAGAAGAAGAAGACGTTCAACACAAGTTGGCTCATCCGCATTTACATGTAATACAATTGGGAGACTATGCATATATGAACTTGTTTCGAATGAGATACATACATGCGTTAAATCAATTATTTCGTAATATTGTGTTTCATCATTTAATACATTTTCGAAAGTGTCGATATGCCGTAACAGATGTAATTTGTGTCAGAATTTTCGGAATTCTTAAAATGAAGATTGATAATTTATATTATTTATATTATTAAGCCTACTATTCTCAACTTGATTGTTATTTTCACAACATCCTGAGCGATGTTACCATTCGACCTTCTTCGAGTGCAACTTTTCCAACTTGTGAGTCTTTATGTCGAATTCGATACCGTATACGGAATTTATTACATCCACCAGCGTAGGTTGTTCTCGTCCCGTCAGCCATGACCGGGTAGAAGTGTTAATTAATTATTATTTTATTCTTATTTATTATCGCTTCTAGTAAGGATTGAACATTCAACCACGGGAAGACTTTAACTTAGAACTTTTGCGCCACATCTCTAATGTAATTATTGTTGTCTTTCTATTTCCTTGTCACAGTTAAACTATGTTCTCCTAAATTACATTGTTTTTATTTCTATTTTCCAATTTCGTCTCTTTTCTTATCTCAACCAGTGTTTGTCTTCCTATTTACTTTATATTTTCTATTTGTTTTACTGCGAAAACTATTCATTGTGTAAAGTTAAATCTCCATTGCCTGATCGTAGAATGATTGTACGTCAACAAAGTGATATATTTTAAATTAGTAGAATGTATTTCATTCGCATGATGTATAAATTTAATTAAACTTACCAGTAAACAGCTTTTCATTTGAAGATTAACACTTCCGTGGAGACGTCATTATAAGACATTGTCTTTCCTCGATTCTTTCACGATGGCTGAGCGTTGTTCTTTAACATGATTAACCTCTTGACTTTTGTTTTATTTATAATTAACTAACATCGTCTTAATTCACTCAGTACTTTTGTTTACTCTGTTTATGTTTTCTTTTCCCGTGCGTTTCGTTTCTTTATCTCCATTCCCATTTATTTTATTCCCTTTTACATAAAACTTATCAAGAAAAGAAAGAACTGTGAACTGATTAATATATCGAGACAAGAACAGCTGCCATTGATTAGATCAAATTACAAACTCCGAAATTTCATGTAATTGTCGACTAACTTTTATATCCATTACTAAAAAATTGATATCTGTCTGAAGCAGACACTATACTAATAAGTCTAGTAACTGTGATTTATGTACTATCAATCTAGTTTGCTATACTATTGCAGATAAATGTACTATTTTCAATGATCATGCGAGGTGGCGGGGCTCATTAGTTAACAAGAGGAACTGACAACTTTCAAATTCTAATCCAGTTCGTTCCAGAGAAACACTTTAACTCAGGATATTGCCAACCTTCACCTACTTCCTCCTGATGTCTTTCTAGAAATAATTCTAACTAGAAAAATATCGGAGAAGCCAATGCAAAGAATAAAATCATCTGATTCCTATTAAATGAATGAATAAATGCCTATTTCGGCGGCTTGCTGGTATAGTATCTGTTTTGTCGTCATGATGCCATCCTCCTAGATATTACGTTCCCCTTTTTGAATAAAAATATAAAGCTGTATTATGAATGATATTTATTATTCAAACATATACAAAGTCTTTCTACCTGGACTTGACCGATCGGGTTGGATAACGAAAAAAACTTTCTGCCTGATGAGACCTCAGCTCTTGATAGCTGTAGATCGATAACATCGACATGCCAGTGTAGCAGACTTTGTATATGTTTGAATGATAAAAATCATGCATATATATATATATATATATATATATATATATATATATATATATATATATACAGGGAGGTTGCTAGAAAATCGTGAAATTTGAGGTTGTAAATTTAATTTTTAAAATTTTATTTGTTTCAATTTTATTGCGTCTGGCTTATTCACTTCTTCGATTTTCACGGACAACATTTTGAGCATCTGTGAGTGTATTATAATATTAATCTTTGAACACCTTTTTAAAAGTTATTTTGTACATATAAATTACCGTTTGACAAATTTTCCCGCTTTTCTAGCGATCACCCTGTATATATACATATATACATACACACACCACACACAATATATATATATATATATATATATATATATATATATATATATATATATATATATATATATATATATATAGTCATTCACAGATAGACTTTTTCGCTGTATCAAAGCTCTTTATTGTTGCTAGAAAAACTGAGATTGGAACCTAACCTTTGTGAAAACACACCGACATCTTACTTATTAAGCTATTAGTATAATCTCTCCACACTATGTAAAATCAAAATGTTTATGAAAAACATTTTAAGCAGCTGTGTGTGTCTTATATTTAAAAAAAATCTATTGATTATCGTTAACGGTCAATGTAGATCTCGCATACCAAAGTAGTTAGACTACGAAGATTGAAGGCGTATATAGTCATCATCAACAGGCTGTCTCGTTGTATCACGTCTTTAGTGTGGTTTGAAAAGCAAGTACTTGGGGCTATACAAAGATTTTTGCGTGTAATACCTGGTTTTGAAACCAGAATTAGCACTCCTTCTGTAGTAGCATTTATTTCTATATTTTATTTTGTTTATATTTGTCCCTGCTAATAATACTTTCTATTTCCTAAAAACGTTATTTTTTGGTTTCGTTTGTAATTGAAGTTTTTATTATGCTTATTGTATCTATTGTCATCAATTTCTATGCAGATACATGAAAGAAGTGAATAGCCACTCAACAATTTATATACAGAGATATGAAATATGTAAATAGACACCCAACGAAAATAATTCATACATGTTTGCAGTTTCTGCTACCTTCATGACGGCCAGCACCCCTAGACACACAAAGCAGAAGTGAAGGTTTGAACATCTATATTTGATACACATAGACGTGTTATTGTGTTTCAGATATAAACATATCTATAATATAACATCATTTGAATATGCCACCCACCAAAGAAGCATTTGGATTCTCAGTGGCAGACTAGGCATATTATAGGTTAATATAAAGGTACACTTTATCAGCTTCAAGTCACCGCAGACCTCGCGGTTTCATTTAATTTATTACCGAAGGAAAATAATAAATATCATCTTGCCGAGATCCATCAGGACTCTCTGACTGCAGTCTTTATCATTACACGTGCGTAAGAATAGATAAGTGCGTGTTATATTTTATTGGCATAAAAACAGTTTATTTTCATAACTTTATCATCGCTTATTATTAAACAAGAGACAATGTACTTTAAACTATATTTTCTAATCACTTGTAGGAGTTAAGTCTCTTCGTCCTTTTAGGTTGAGATCGTTTGTTTAATTCCATTTTTCTTTCTATTTCTTTTCTCATGACTTTTTTAAAATTCTATTTTCAAAAATATTGAATTATTTTGTTTCAGTTTCTTTCCTTTCCCTACCCTTTCATTTCTTTTTATTGATTTTGTTCTTTCTGTTAATTGTCTTCATTTTTTCATCTTCTCGTCCCGTTCTTTAATGCATCTTTCTTTTTTATTTACCTTATTTTTTCTGTCTGTTATCCTAAACCTTCTTCATCTTTCTTAATTTATTTACGTAGTTTATTCCTGCATCTGTTCTTCATTTCCTCGGTCATTTTAAAACCCTTTTCCCTTTTATATTCCATTTACTTTGCTTTTTTAAAAATCATCTTCGACTATTCACTTAATTAGTTTCTCCAACTGTCTTTATTTCTATTTTTCGTTTTTCTCTTTTTTCTCTTAATTACTGTTCGCCATCCTGTCATTCTTTCTGTCACCCATTCTTTTTTTATTTGATCCTTCGTATTTACTCATTTTCATATTTTAAATTTCCACTATCGTTCTTTTAATTCTGGTCTTCCTGTCTTCTTGTAATACACGTTTCATTCATTTTTTTCTCTATTTATTTCCTATTCAATTTTTTTATTCCTTACTTATTTAGTGTATCCTTCCTTCTATTTTTCCTATTTCCTTTCGTTTAGTAATCTTTCATCCCCTTTTCTTTATTATTTCATTCAAGTTATTTCTTTCTTGGCATTCATTTCTTCCTTATCGTTTTTTCGCCGCCTTTTCTCTTCATTTTGTTTCTCTTATCTTTTCGTCTGCTTAGTTTTTTTTTCTTTCCGCCATTTTCTTAGCCTCGTTTTAAAAGAAGATCTATTTCTTTTTTTCCAGTTCTCTTTATTTCCTCATTATCTTAAAATCTGCATTTAAAAAAGTTTTTCCTTTTTTATCTGATCTTTTAATCTTCAGTCCTTTCACTCAATTTATTTTGTCTGCTTTGTTTCCTTATGAAAAAAAAGACTTTTACTCTTTATCACGGAAGCAAATCAAGCCAACCGAACCATTATAAAACTAACACTGCCTTCAACTTATTCCTTTCCACCGCCATCTTTCTTTCTAAATGATTTTATTTGGCAAACTCCCGAGAATTTCATTATACTCGCGTTAATGAGATAACCACAAAGCTTGGCTGAATCGGTCTGCGCTAATTTGGTTCCAGCTCGACGAGATTAGTCAAAAGACCTGGCGTAATTTTTCCAAAATGCAAAACACGTAGAATCAGTTCGAAAAAATAAATGGACGTCAAGTTGGCGTATGTAGGGATGTGGGAACGCTAACGGAAATAATTGTCACTAGGACACACTCACAGGTAGTCATCATCATCGTTGTTATAATGAACATCATTATTATTTTTTTCATTATTTAAAACGAACGAAAATTTAACGATTTCTGAGCTACGCACAGCTGGCTTTCTGGGTGTCACGGTTTAAAAATTAATATTTTTAATTGATGAAAATGAGCTGATAAAGTATAATGCAGCATCTTTTCACAAATTCATTATTTTCCTATTTTATTTTTTTCCTTATTTTTTAAGGTGTGTTTCTTTTAAATTACGTTTAGATATTTTCATAGGGACCTTTAGTTGCTTAGGTTACATTACTCTGAGTTATAATCATGATAGCAGATCGTTTATCGATCGTTAACGAATATTCGACTTTGTTTTAGTTTCCAATCATTTTTATATGTCTGATATTTTTGTTAAACCTTTTTCCTCATTTCTACCATTGCTTTTTATTTTAAATTGTTAGTTAAATCATTTAGGCGGGGAGGGCACATATTAAATAAAGCACTGTGTTCTCTGCTTGCATCGTGAATATTTATGTGGAATGCAAGACTCATGCATGAAATAAACGCCTGTTGTTTTCTTTATAAGTTTGGTGCATTTTTGATTTTAAACCAGAGAATTATGGGCCAAACGAAACCAAATTTTAATATATTAAATATTAAATTGCTTTTAACGCCAAACAGAGTTAAAGTAAACTCAATTGTTTTGGACTTATTAAAATACATATACATATATATCTATGGGTATATGTTTCTGAAATGATAAGGTTCCGTGGGTAGAAAACAGTACATCAGGTTAATTGAATAGTTAAATATTTATCAAACAAAACTGTAGACATACTTTCGTTTCGGTCAGCGCTCAAGGTTGATTAATAAAACGAAATTATTGATTTCATTAAAAAAAAATTTAAGTTGCCATATATCAATTCGGGTGATTCAGCATGATGTTAGGCTGGTCGGTAATTTTTTAGAACAAATGTAGTCTGAGAATACCCGTCAGAAGACAGGTAAAATTGATCTTCTAACCAGGGCAGTATTGCAACACCTTTATGTCATCTTACGAAGGTTTAAATCACGATATAACCTCATATCTAGAATCGTTATTCAGATTTTGATCAAAAGCCGTTACAGGATTTTGATTCTAAAAACATGTAAAAAATGTAAAGCCCGAGAAGAAATTAAAATGCAAAAAATATTGCTTAATTAGTGTCTAATGGATATAGATAAACTTTAATCCAATTCTGATGTACTTGAATTTTCAAATGAAAGGTTGTGCCAATATTATACCCTATAAAGAACCCTTTAAAATACACCAAAGTAACTGAAATATGGAGAATATTCATTAATGAATGTCCAATACCAATTGTTAAGTACGTTTCCGTTAGATCATTGAAGTTAAGCGACGTTGAGCCTGGCCAGTACAAGATGGGTGAGCATTTGGAAATACTAGGTGCTGCATATCATTTCCCCTAACTGGGATATATATGCTGACTGAGAACTGCATGTGAATTTGTATTCCTTATAAACTTCCACTTTCAGTGATAAGCGGAATGGCCGACGCTCTACGAATACCACAAAAAGGTGGCATTGCCGGTTATTCGACCTATTGTTAAAATATAACAACTCGGAGTTATCTGAATTTTCACGAAAAGCCTTCTACCCCTTTTTACCACATCTACATAAAACTAAATCATAATAAATATAGTCCCCATTTAGGCCCCTTACTCTTAATAGTTGTGTTCGAAAATTCATAATAATCAGTTTACTTGTTTATTAATACATTTTTTTCATGCAAATATACAAACATATAAACTTACTTATCTTTTTTATAGATATACATATAAAGTAATAACGAGAATGCCCTGTATCGTTGACTGGAAAAGCTTTCTAATCAAAGGCTATATGGAATAATATGGTTATTCGTTCATATACACTCTAGATTACTATGTGTTTTGAAAAACAAACAATTCTATTGTAATTATATTTACCAATTTCATTTTGTCTGCTTCAATATTTTGTTCTTAACGTTAAACGAAAGTTTGCGTAAATGTTACACTCTCCTTAGCATGTACATTCACTATCACACATTATAGCGGGTTATTTTATTTAGTAAATACATGATTTTAGCTTCACCGGCTTCAAACGCTACAGGTGTGTAATAATCTTTCTCATTTAAACACATATTTACATCAGATGTACGCATTACTTTAACAAATTTACGGCTAATGATTTAACTTAAAGCAAACACCGCTGTGTTTTAGTCAAGAATTTTACATTAATTCTTTATAAAAATTAAAAGCAGATGAAAGATTACGGCTATTACTCCTCATACGTACACTAAGGTTCAGTTGAATATCATTTGTCAATAAGTGTTACCTTTAAAAATGCGTCTGCAACATTCTACATAAGATCCACTAATAAGAGTTCTACATAAATGATGTAATTCTGTACAGCGTTATCTGGGATAAACATCTACACATCCTAAAACAATTTTTCTCAAGCTGGAAGAATCACACCTATGTGTGAACCTACACAAACGTGGATTATTTGGGTCATACTGTTGGACACGGTCAGATTAAGCATATCATGACAAAAGTGAAGGTTATATTAAGTTATCTTATTCCAAATAACAAAAAATAAATAATGAGATTTTTTTGTATGGCAAGATTCTACAGCAAATATTGTAAAAACGTTTCATCAATAGCAAGCCTATAACCGACTTTCTTAAAAACAGATGTAAAATACAAGTGGAAGACTTTCAACAGAATATAGTCAATTCTCATTGGCGATTTAAAACGTGAAACTCCAGATTTTTCAAAACAATACAAACTGCAAATTAATGCCCGTCATGTTTAAATGAGTGATATCGTAATCCAAGACCATGATGAAGTTAAACATTTACTACAATAACTATTTTACTATTGAAAAAGTATGATTAGCGGTTTATCAGCTCTAAAGAATGTTGACTGTTGTCTCAATTATACTGTTTATCCCGTTCTGGTTTATATCGACATTAATCCATTAACATTCCTTCAAAAGATGACTAACAAAAATCTAAGACTTACGGGATGGAGTCTTTTTCTCCAAGAATATGATATCATTATAAGATATATTAAAGGAAAAAAAGCGATGATATTGTATATGCTTTATCTAGAATAAACTTAAAAATAGAACATATATAAATAACTCATTGTTTTATAAAAGAATGTTCATTATAAATTCAAAACTTTTACTCTAAAACAGGGGGAATGTTACGGAGGCTTAATTTTTTTAATATATATATATATATATATATATATATATATATGTGTGTATATTAGACCTCTTCAAAATTGACCTTTTTCTTCAAGCATATGGAAACTGATATTATTCCCATTCTCCAAGGTCTAAATTAGCTAAATATACCAGTTATTGTGATCTTGGACCTTGGCTATGCCTGCCTCAAGAGCCATGTAATTTTATTGTTGACGTTTTTCAAAAACGCTGCAAAATTAGGGATATTATGTCCTTATTTTCATTGTAGCTTTCCAGAGGTTGATGCTATAGCATTGAAAGTGGAACCAAATAAAAGCTAATAAAATTCTCTTGCATATGGTAGAAACACATGAACACCTGTGTAAATTTTAATTAATTTTAATGCACAAACATATATATTTTTTATACTTGGAAAGGATGCCATCATATAATACATAACTTTATCTCAAAAATGTTACTCTTAATGCATGTATATAATTTATTATCACTAAGTATGTTTTATCTCTTCATTTCAGATTGTAAGTTAAAGCTGATTTGTTAAAATTTGTGAACTGCTGACAACATGGCATCTGGAAGACAACTATGCTGTGGGAAAGTGGTCAGCGATACAAGTGAACGGGATGAACCAACTGAAAAGAGAAGAAAGGTGGCAACTCCTGCCACAAGGTCATTCAGTGATGTGTATCTCATTGGGCAACCCAGCTCCAGCATCAGGGGCTCTCAACTTCCTACTAATCGCCAGGTGTCCCAGTATTTCCTGCATTTGAGGAATGATAATCCCAACAGTGACAATAGGTCTTTAGCCCATGATACAGTGGATGTCGTTTTGCCATTCTGGAATATTGCAAGGATTAAAACACTAACTAGACCAAATGCAGTCAACCGTTTCATGATCCTCCATGAAAAGTACAGGAAAATTGTTAAAAACAAGGGAAGAAATAACAAACCAGAGGAAGAGAAACGAGCTAACTTTCTGAAGGACTTAGACAAGTTATTTGATATTGGAGCAAAGGATGTTGTGGAGGAGATAAGAAGCAACAGGCTGCTCACAAAGGAGACCAAGGAAGAGGACGTCAATTTCTACTTGGACCAACAGACAACTCGCCTGGCACACATGTCAGGTCATGATAAGGTGTTTGAGAAGAAGTCTAGAGAGAAAAGCTTCCGAGAAGAAAGAGAAGAGAGCATGTTATCATCAGTGACTGCTGCAGCAGCAGAAGTTGGGAAAATTTCAAGTGATGAAGACCCAGGGAACAGTCAAGGCTCTGGTACTAGTGAGGGTTCAGAATACACTGAGACAACACCAAGCTGTTCATCAAAACCAAGTACGATAACCTTACACTTTCCACACTCAGTTATGACCAGTGAAGAGATTTGTAGCACTGCAGATCGGTTGTCACTCTCTGACAACCAGACTACAGCCATGGTGTCTGCAGTGTTGAAGGCAGGAGGCGCAGATATTGATGACTTTGTTATATCAGCCTCTACTACAAGACGAAATAGGATAAACACTCGTCATAACTTGTGCCAAAGTTACATGAATAACTTCAAGGAAAGTCCGCCATATTACTGCACACTACACTGGGATGGAAAACTTCTACGGGATGTTCTTGGTGAAAGATACCCAGTGGAAAGTCTTGCAGTGCTCGTCTCTGGTACTCCACAGTATGAAGAAGGGAAGCTGCTTGGTGTGCCCTTCATAGAAAGTTCCACAGGAATCCAACAGTGTAATGCTACATTGGAACTGATAGAAGCATGGGGTCTCACAGACAACATTGTAGGCTTGGTATTTGATACCACAGCAAGCAACAGTGGCATCAACAAGGGTGCAGCGAAGCTTATTGAAGAAAAACTAGGCAAAAAGGTATTCTACTTCGCTTGTCGCCATCACATATCAGAGGTAATAATTGGAAGTGTATGGGAGGCTGTGTTCAGCAAGGTCAAGAGTCCTGACAACCCAATGTTCAGCAATGTGAAAGAAAAGTGGGACAAGTTGGTTAAGGACTGCCCAAGAGTTCTGGGCCTAGTTGAACAAGACTTGAAACAGAAGAAGACAAGCACAATTGCAGTCTTAAGCAATTTCCTTGAGGAAGCAAGTCCGAGGGCAGATTACAGAGAGGTGGCAGAGCTGTGCCTGATCCTGCTTGGTGAGGAACCTCCTCGAGGTATCCACTGGGCCAAGCCAGGTGCCATTCATCAAGCCCGCTGGATGGCCAGAAACATTTACTGTATGAAGATGCTCATGTTTTCCAAGGAACTAAAATATAACACGGACACTATCTTCAAGCTGGAGAGGATGAACATGTTCCTGACCTTATTCTACACCAGCCACTGGGTGACCACCACATCTGCAGCTGATGCACCTATCCATGACCTCCAGCTTATGAAGAATATGCTGCAATACAAGCAGTATGACTATGAACTGGCAACCTCTGTTCTCAAGAAAATGAACAACCACCGCTGGTATCTGACCCAGGAACTAGTGCCATTCACCTTGTTCAGTTCACATGCCAGCATGACCAAGTCTGCAAAAGAGAAGCTTGCAGTCAAGCTGTCAGAAACAGAGACACCTGAGAGTTACAGGAAAGGCAAGCCAGTGTTTCCTGTCATCAATGCAGCTACAGTTCTCACAGACCTGGTAGGGCCAGAGTCTCACTTTCTGTTTGATGCTCTTCGAGTGAAATGTGACTGGCTCACTACTCCTGCTGACACCTAGGAAGACAATGACAGCTACAGGAATGCACAGAAGTTTGTGAGGTCAGTGAAAGTGACCAATGATGTGGCTGAGAGAAGTGTGAAACTAATGAGTGACTTTGCAACTCAGATCACAAGTGACCCAGGGAAAGGAAGCTGCTTACTACAAGTTGTGGAGTACCACAGGAAAAAAATTGACAGTTTCAAAAAAGCCACATTGAACAAGTGATAATACATGTATTAGTAACATCCTATCTGACAGTTTCTTATGCAATATGTGTGTCAGTGCAGTGCTATCATACTACCAAACTGATTTTTTGTAGTGTCCCAGCTGTTTGTGCATTAAAATTAGTTAAAATTTACACAGATGTTCATGTGTTTTATTGTGCTTACTACAATATGTAAGAAAATTTTATTAGCTTTCATTTGGTACCACTTTCAATGCTATAGCATCAACCTCTGGAAAGCTACAATGAAAATAAGGACATAATATCCCATATTTTGCAGCGTTTTTGAAAAACGTCAACAATAAAATTACATGGCTCTTGAGGCAGGCATAGCCAAGGTCCAAGATCACAATAACTGGTATATTTAGCTAATTTAAACCTTGGGGAATGGGAATAATAGCAGTTTCCATATGTTTGAAGAAAAAGGTCAATTTTGAAGAGGTCTAGTGTATATATATATGATATATATAAATATATATATAAAAGTCTTATTTATCAATTCATAAACTTTCACGATAGTATCAAATAACTGAGAAAAAAGAAATAGAAAGTTTTACAAAATTCAAGTATATTCGATTATGTTCTAAATATTTCGATCCCTTATTTTTAAGTTATTACAGACAAGACAACTTTTCTGAATTTATAGATAAAACCTTTATATATATATATATATATATATATATATATATACTAGCAATATCTACCCGCCCCCCGGGCAGCAATGAATTGAGTTAATTAAAAAAATGTGTTTTACTCAGAGAATTTCATAAATTTTAACAATAAACTTTGGTAAATTTGTAGATTAACACTCTCAGCTAAATTCCCCCCCCCTATTATTAAAAATAGGATAGTTAATTATATGGTTGGTCAAGATTTTTAGGGTAATAAATATGTTTTAAACACTAACCCTAAGTTTGACTGGGAATGTCGTAAAAACACACAATCGTCACAAAAATGTACCCCCCCCCAAAAAAAAATAACGCCCAGAATTTATCTCCAATGGCAAACAAATGGTAAACTCTTATAAAACCCTAGAATGGCATGAACATAGGTGATTATTTTACATTTAACTGATCCCCCACTTTAAATTCTAAGATATTTTTTATTTCTGTTTTCTCCAGGTTTTTCAAGGTATTCACACGTAATCGGCTTAAAAAGTAGAATCTCATTTTATCGGGGGAGGGGCATCTACAATAATATCCAAATTTTCAATATTTCTTATTTATACCATAAAAATAAGGTATTTAATTAGTTAGATCATTTTAAACTTATTTATTTAATTTTGACCGGTAAGGCAACATAACTAAAATCAGTTGCTTAAAATTAAAATAAAAAAGGAACGTATGATAAAAAATATATATATAAGATTAAAAAAAAATTAAATATGGGTACATTTGCAGATGAACACATTTCATTAATACCCCTAACACGAAAAAATTATATTTAGCTTTTTAGGCGATTACGTATTAACACTGTGGAACACGGAAAGAAAGAATTGAGAGTGAAGGATCAGTTGAATATATATTTAACGTTAAATGTTCCCACATTACCGGACCATTGTATTTTTTTTTAGAGAAATTTAAAAAAATACTACTAACCATGAGTCCGAGTTGCAAGAATATACAATGACGCGTAATCTCTTAAAAAAGTAGCATCCATTCCCCCCCCAAAACAGCGCATTTAACTCACATATCAAAAATGAATATAGTTAACTGCACTAAAACTGTCTCCAAAAAATAAATTTATATACGAACATTTTCCCCAACTTTAAATTTCGAAACTAATTTTTTTTCTTATTTCCATAAAATTAAAAAAAACGTAGAATATTTTTTTTAATGGGGGGGGGGGGTGTTACAATTTATGATCTACAATTATACCAAAATATGAATCTATTTTTTTTTATTTCGTAATTTGCAGAGATCACAGTGCTACTAAATTTTTGTTAACATTTATTAATTAGGCATTAACTTAATTAATAAAAAAATATTTATTTATTTTCACGGAAAATGTAAAATCTTCAAAATAAGGGCGAGAAAAAGTGGACAGAGAGCGAGCGAGAAAACCACACCCTTCCTACCCATCCTCCTTTCTCTTTTCGCTTCTTGTAGCAAGCCACAACCTCGTTATGGTCGTCAGTGAGCGCATGGAGTTAACTTAAGGTGTTTTAGTTATTATTCCGATTTATTTATTAAATAACTTTAATTAATTACTGTTAATATAGACAAAACTATTTCATAGAGATAGAAAACATAAGTCGATGCAATTCCAAATTAATAATACTAAACATTAATATATTATTAATGGTTTAAAAATAGTTAAGCTGATTAGGCAGTCAAAAGATTGTCTCAATCATTTATCTCCACTATATATATATATATATATATAAAGAATATCAAGATGTTATACGGTATTACTGATTTGAATGACAGTAACTTGTTTTGATTATAGTATAGGAGTGGTGAATGAACACAATTTTCGCATTTATTCATTCAGAAAACAGAAAAATATATTAATTAACATTAAAGAGAAATAATCTATTTTTTAGTAATTTAGAAAGATTAGAGGAGTTTTTTTCGTTTCTATGAGAAATGTAAAAGTCATCATAATCATCATCATCATCATCATCATCATCATCATCATCATCATCATCATCATCATCATAATTACTACCAACATGTTGATTCCTGGGCCTTTTGGCAAGGAGCAAAATGTAGTATCTGTCCTGAATCTGCAATTAGGTTTCATGTCCTCCGTCAGTGAAGAATAATACAGAGTGCCCCTTTTGGGGAATTGGATATTCCCCACGTTAAATATTGACATTATGCCTTACTCTGTTCTCGTGGGAGGAAGTGCAGCAGCAACAGCAAAAGAAACAGCAACAGCAACAGCAACAACAAAATTATTTTAAAAAATAAACGTATGTATTTAATTATTAACACAAACCCTTTGGTAATTATTGCGTATAATGTAAACTTTATTTTACAAAGTTATTACTCGAAAGTTATCGAGGTTGTTGCTATGTATAAATATAAGCGTGCGAAAACGTAACCGAAAAACAACAAATAATGAAACGGAAGTTAATATTTTGAATTTTAAACTTCATTCATTAAATCGCTTAAATAATATTTCTACGGATAATAATAAAGATATTGATATCAAAAGAAGTTTTTCGTATATAGAATAAAATAGGAAGAATCAAATTATAAGTGAATCGTACTGAATATGAATTTATTAGACTAAATAATGTATAGCCTTGTGAGTGTTTAGTAATATTTTCTGTCAGTATATACACGGTATGTGAAAATATCTTAGTGTATAATTGAATTAAGTAGAGCAAATGTGTTTTGATATAAATATAATTGGGATAAATGAAAAAATCGAATCTATTCATTTATATATATATATATATATATATATATATATATATATATATATATATAATTAAGCCCTCGAAACAATAAGGGACTTGTGTTCAAAGTGGGTGCCCATTCGCTCACAGTCCATCAAAAACAACAACGCGGCGAAGATTTAAAGCGTTGCTTGCAACTGTTTTAACGCAACAGAAAGGTTGCTTACGTCAATTTATCACAATGATGAAGTATATATCCATGAAATACGTACGATTTATTATCGGTTTAATGTTTAGTTATATTTAATGTTGTATTTGACGATAATATCAAGTTATTTAAGGTATCCAAAGGTAATTTACTTTCTAAGTGATTAAGGGAGTGTTTAATCTCTTACATTCATTATGTCGGCCAATTTATTGACGTTTATTTATAGACATACACGAGTTGCGTGGCTGACTATGGCAAGATTCGAAGATGTTACTACTCAACTACAAAGAGTTGTCTGAACAATGTACGGTATTTTATCGTTTAAATGTTATGTTTACTCTTTCTCAATTCCTTAGGAAGTGAATCCCTATAAGATAGTTTTTGTAATCTGTCATTTTAGGCAAAAAACAACAAACATAACTAAACATTTTAGCTATATCAAATTGTACAGCAAGTTATTGTAACTCAGCGGTAACATCTCAGACTACAGACAATGTGGTTGTGGGTTCATATCTTTCCATAGTCAGCCAGGCTGAACAGCTGTATATACAGTGAAACACGTGTTCTTGAATCACTATATTTTTCTCCAAATGAGGCGACGTAATGCACTTATGGTGTTAACTCTCTGCTAACACCTTAGGAAGTAAAAAGGCTTTAATAAGGTGTAATTATCCCTAAAAACCAACAGACATTATATATATATATATATATATATATATATATATATATATATATATATATATATATATATATATAATCCCAGTAAACTTTACAATCTATAGGATAAAAATGTATGCCCACCCAGCTGTTCTATTTATAGTAATATGTTTTGTAAATGTGCAGCCAAATACGGTTTGTATAAATAAAATCAATATACTATATATATATATATATATATATATATATATATATATATATATATATATATATATATATTAGGAAGTTTTTTTGTATAACTTAAATTTTCATCCAAAAGTATCTCAGTCATGCTCAGAAAATGTTAATTTAATGAATGCAAGTTTTATAGATAGAATGACGGAGAGAACATGACGTGAGGGGATAGAGGACATGGGAGTTGGGCGCGCTGATAAGCATTATGTGTGATAAGAAATGTGACAAACTGTATCAGTTACTGAAATATTCTTGATTATTTTTTTAGATGCATGCACCTCCCCATCTATCTACTTTCTATTACACTAATACAATTGAAAAAAAACTAACCTTGTTGTTACATAACCAAGTCTGTCATTTTTAAGGAAAAAGTTTAGCTGACACCTAGGTGTTAGAAGTAACTCCAGAAACGGAAGTGGACAAAATCAGGTGATTTCCGGAAGGAGAGAATTCTGTCTCTTCCTGGTGGCACTTCAAGCGAAATGGACGCGTATAAAGCGCCGTACACGAGTTTGGTTGATCAATGATGCTAGATGGAACGATACACTCTATCTCTTCGTCTATTTATCTGTCTGTCTTTCTTTCTCACCGCGTGCACACAAGTATCCCGTCACTTTAAAGTGTTAATTTATATACCTGGTTTTCTCTGTGCCTCTTCATTACTGTTTAATCAAATTATATATAAAATGAATTGCGGGCTACGTGTAAAATAATTTCGATGCTGATAAAACATGGATTCTCAACGACGACAACGCCTGTATAATGCTTTATACACACCACGGACAACCGAAATTGTTTTGTGATTTAGGTATGTTATGCCTTTTATTAGCTTTTCATGTTAATCAAGGTTTTATAGAATATAGTGATTCACTTCTACACTTTACTGGTGGCCATACTTGGTGCGCTTTGCTATAAAGTATGTTATTTCAGAATAATATTTCGAACATGCTAGTTACACCCTGGAAAATACAATGTATGATCTTCCACTATGATATTTTTTCCTAAACAATTTAAAAGATCAGTTTATTAATTTTGAAGTTACTACTTAGATTCAGTTCTGAATGCAATTTTTAATTAATCTTACATTTTCTGTAAAATGTGTATTTATACTTGATACTAGGTGCATCTATCCGGCGTTTCCTGAGATGCAGTCAAGTTAATTCAATTTGTATCTTTTATTTGTTTACATATTTTTAAAACTGATACACATAAACAAATATATAAATCTGTAGTAATAAGGTAAAAACCACCTCAATTAAAAGCATGAGTTATTCCGCTTACTGATTTTTATTTTATGGTGATTATTTACAATGTTCAATATTACCAGTCGGTCATTAGTAATTTATTATATACATCTTAGATAATTACGTTATTATGTTGCCAATAAGATGTAACACGATAAAAAATTAAATTCAGTCAAAACAAAGTTTGATTTATGAGCGTAAAGGCTATTCAAGTGTGACGTTGAAAATCTTTCAAAATTACTTCATATGTAAAATGCTTGTTCCACTATTAAATATTTACACTTTTCTATATGAATTTGTTAGTTCATTGAAAATGTATTTAATGCAAAAAGATCTTTCATCCTTCATGTCAGGTATCTTGGACAAACATGCAACTCGACAATTCACCTACTCCGACTGGTAACTCACATCAATTGGGGAGCTGATGAAAACGCCCTACTAAAACTGTTTCGAGCAATTAATTTCATCTATGGTGCAGCAAGATTCTGATACATGAAGCAATTGGAAACTATTCATATCAAAGGACTGAGACTCTTTCTCACGTTTATATATTAAAGAGAATGAAAGCTTTTTACACCTAAGAAGAGAACAATTGGAACTTTAATATGTGAAAAAGTTTTCATCATGTCCACTAAATCCCGCCTATGGCTGCGTGTTTTATATACAATATTAACTCTGTTTGTTGGAAAATTCAATGCTATTTAGCCTTTTAGTTACCATATACAGGAACTTAGAAAAAAACTGAAATTGAACTCTAGTCCAATATATTAATGAATAATTTTCAAAATTCAACCATGTGAATTAAAACAAACATTTTGTATTTTTGATTTGACTATAAATTCAAAGAACACACCAACCCACTTATATTTCAGAATGAATTAAAAAAAAGCTATCTTAACTATAAGTCCATCTATGCAAATGGATCTAAAGCATCAGATAACATCGGATGCACCACTATACTAAATTAGACAAAAAAATTAGTATAGAATTTCTGAGAAAGCGCCAGTTTATAGTGCAAAAGCTGCAGCCATACACTTGGCTTTAAAAACAATAGACGATAGTAGGATTGACATATTCATTATCTTTTCCAGCTCCCTATCGGAAACAACAAACACATCGATAACCATTTAATTATATAAATCCTAAACAAGATCACCTCTATCTATAACAAGTAACAGTGTAAAATTAAATTATGCTTGATACCTAGTCATATCGGCATTCGTGAAAATGTAAAAGCGGAAAGAGCAGAAAAAAGAATCGCTGAACATGATATATACCAATACTCGGATTCTATACACTGATTTTCGACCTTCTATAAACAGCATAATCAAGAAAAAATGATAATGATTTGAGGATGAATCTTAAAGTAATGACTTACACAGGATTTGGCCAACTATTGATGGGTGACCTCTAGGCTACAGAAAGGCAATAAGAGAAGATGTTGTAGTAGATAAACTCCGTATAAGACATATAAATATTACCCAGAAATGTTTATTAGAAGATTAATAGTCTTCTATGTGTATATCATGTTAAGAATCTTATACAGTCAAACATATATTAATAGACTGTCAGGATCTGCAACAAACCGAAGGGAATACAACAACTCAAAAATCTTAAGGACTTGTTAAACCACGCACATAACACCAACATCTTAGCCTTCATTAAATAAGTTTGACTTTTCTAAAATAATTTAATTTCAAATAAAAAATATATTATTCTACCTAAGGATACTTGTTGATAAATTTATTTGGCATTAAATCACCCATAGATGATTGATATGCCGTAAAACAAACCATACCAAACCAAACTTAAATTAAACATCAATTTTAATGGATTTTCCTAATTCAATAAACTATCAATACATATATCAGATCAGCATACATTGTTTAGCCGAGTTGTCAGAATTTACGTTATCATTCCATCATAACTATAAAAATGAAACAAAATAGCATATGTGTTGAAAAAAAACTGTGTTAATGACATACAGACAGGTATGCTGCTTGTGTTAGAATAACACTCTTTAAGATTTATAACCGTTATATTACTCTAAGAAGTAAACGCAGTCTTTTTACCGATATAATAGTCTTCGTTCAATTCAGCATGTTGCTCGTCTTATTATTTTGACTCGACATGTTATCTGCTCTTTTGCCGTTGTCTTTATTCATTCGTATATATAGAATTCTTCAGCATACCTCACATGCGACACCCGTGTCCTTCAGATACTTGTATTCGCCTCTGCCACTTGCAACAAGAAGTATTTGTTTATTTGAAGCAATGCATTCACTCTGAGGTTTCTCTCCGAGTGATGCTGTCAAGTGTCGATTGATACAGTTCCCCTGTGTATTGATAATTCTATAGCGGGTGTCTACAGCTATTAAGCCGGCCACCATATTCTTATCAATGACATTGCTAAGTGTAAGAAAAAATATATATCTATATTCAATTTTTGATACACATTCTTCTTCATTCTTACACATAACTAAATGTCTCCCTTCTTTCGTATCTTTGCTTGGTTGTCTTTCTCTCTTACTCATTGTCTGCCTGCCTCTCTATATATCTTCCGCGCTATCTATCTCTATACCTCTCTCTCTCTCTCTCTCTCCCTCTCTCTCTCTCTCTCTCTCTCTCTCTCTCTCTCTCTCTATATATATATATATATATATATATATATATATATATATATATCTCTATTTATCTGTTATTTTACTGTTTAGTATTCTTCATCAACCCGTGCTTGCTTTTCTCTATTTTCATATATGTTCTCGCCTATAATCGTGCATGTCTCTCTTATATATGGCGCGTTTTCTCTTTCGCTGTCTCTCCCCATCTCATACACACTCACTCCTCATATCTATCTTTTCATCTGAGAGAGAAAGAAAAGGATACATATCACAAATACTGAAGAAGTCGCCAAATACTGAATTCATTACAGAAAAAAATTAATGTCAACTTTCATCTTATCTTATTGGTAACATCAGAAAAAGTAAAAGTAATTTGCCATATAGATTAAATTAGATGTAAAACATATGAAGAAATATATAAAGCATAATCTATATTTACGGATGATGATAATTTCCTCAAGCATGCATACTCGTCTTATAACGTAGAGAACACGTCCCCACCCCATCTAAAATGTTGTTCTTTGTTTGTATCTTTGGAAATGTTCATCTTATTATTGATCTACCACTTAATGTATTGGTCGTAATATGTTGTTGTTTTAAAATTAACGTATTCAATTTTCAGTTCTATATTACAGTTTCCTATATAAGTTTTAGTTACATTTCCTTCAGTAAACGATAACACAATTCGGAAATATATGTTGCAGATCAGTGCTCTATTAATACCTTGAACTCCGTGAAATGTGAGCTGGAGTATTGCTAAGGATATGTGGAAGAAAGCGCTAATATTAAAGAATTATAGCAGCCGTTTTTACTGTGTCCACAGAACGAAATTTGTCAAGATGCTGCAAAAAAGGTGCGGCAAGATCCAGGCAAGAAACTGCGGACCTTAGCGAGAGGGATTGACGACTGCGTGGTGACTTGAAAGCGATAGACGAGGATCTGTGTTACTTGTCATATAAGAGTCACAAAGGCCAACCACGAACCCACAATGCCTGAAAAACTGCATTATGAAAGCCAAGAAAACCATTAACACGATATAACACCGAATCGAACCGAGGATGTGGTGGTTATTTCCAGGGCCAGTTGTACAACACGCACAACATGAAGACTAAGTTTAATCAAACTCTGATTGTCTTTGGGTGTATTTCCAGTGTAACGCTGCCCTACATCTGTGAAAATTGACTGAGACTGAATCTTAGATGACTATATTGAGTTGCTGCCGACTGTTGAAAAGCGTTGGGTGGAATAGGTGGCTCTGAGAATGTCATAGATGTAGCACCGGTGCTCACCTCTGTATCACACCTCCAGGAATATCGAAAAGTGTCTGATTAGAACCTCTGCAACTTTATCAACTCCGACATGTGACCCCCCTACTCGCCTGATTGTAACCCCATGAATTTGGGGCAGTTTATAACGGCACCAACTATTCCGCCTGTAACATAGAGAACGAGCTGATTGGCGGAAACAAACTGGTGTTCAGGTGTTTCAAGAAGGACACCGTGAATCCGGTGTGCTCCAGCTTCGGGTGCCGCCTGGAGAGTGTGGTTTAGGCCAAAGGCAGCTTGTTCAAGTGTGCCATGTTTGGCAAACGATCCTTTTAGAGATGTAGTTATACTGTTGAAAAAGCATCAATTATTCGCCAAGATATGACGTTTCGACTTTCGTTTATGAAATCTTACTCGAATACTCTCTATATATAATAAAACGAACATTCTCACATAATACATATTATATATATGTATATATATATATATATATATATATATATATATATATATATATATATATATATATATATGCAAACATTGTTAAAAATAACAAAATTCATATTTGTTTAATTATACCTTTTTCTGATGATTTTTTTTTATTAAAATGACAAAAATAAATGTGCCATAGGTTTTACGAACGTTTTCGATCATTCGTCTAATCATCCTCATGTGTCAAAAGCAAACGAACAAAAAAGCTGGAGAAAGAAACGATTTTTTTAAAAATACGGCGGAGAAACGCGCAGAGAACGTTTTTCGCATCGTTCCAGGAAGTCGTTGACGATTTAAATTCAACAACGTGGGGTGGCATCACAGAACAAAATCGCATTACGTTTATCATTTGAAAATATTACCACTGGTTTTATATGTGATGTTATTAAGTTTTGGTTTTAGTGTTTTACAAGGACATTATATCAAAAAACAAAATAAACGTTTGTTTATTTTATATTTGTTTTAAATGACACATTATTGGTCAACTCTGATGATTGAATATTATTCCGAAATTCATAAGATTAAAGTAAAAAAAAAAATTAATTTTGTATTGATAAAGGCTTCTATATTCGATTTTAATAATTCTGACCCACCGATAATTTTTTTGCGATAATCTGATTGTTTTGCGTCTAATCGATATTAATTAATTAAAAAGAAACAAATTAAAATAAGCAGGGGTAGACATTAATCTAAGTCTTCCTAAACCGGGGTTAACCGGTTTTAAGAATGACTACCACTTAAGCTGTTTTCAATTTTCCTAATTGAAACGCTTCATTATCTGATGTATTAATCCATTCCTTTTACTTATAATAATTCAATTAAAATCATTCGGTTATCTCCAATGTCAGACGTAATATTGTTTCACTTTCACATACCGAGCGTATATAAAACCTTTATACATCCGTGCCAACGTCGTCGTCGTCGTCGTCGTCGTTGTCGTTGTGAACTCAGGCTTTTGATCATATGTAAACACAAAACTACTTGGACAACAATGCCCAGTCTTTTATGAGCTTAATTTAAAACAGAGAAGTACAGAGCGACAGAGTATTTCTATATATATGAGAGAGAGGCAGAAATAGAGAGATGGATAAATGGATAGTCACACCATGCACGCTGGCGTTACATTAATGAAAGAAGCCAGACGCGCGCGTCTTTCCTCCTTACAATTTCGCCAGCTAAGACAGAGAAAATACTCTACTCAGAAATCACGTAGTTACATGACTTCTGCCTGACGTCACTTTCTGACTTTTAAACCTTTTTACTTAAAAACGGTCTTCATTATGTAACAATATTAATGTTTTTCTCTTTCACTCCGCACAAACAGAAACAATTTTAGCACAAGCAATTCTGAAGCTAACAATACATTATTGATGTTATTATCTGGAAGAACAAACATTAAATTATCATTATAAAAAAGTTCTAGATTATTCTTAATTACAATTTATCCAAGAAAGAATTTGTAACAAATATGAACATTTTTCAATATTTATGTTCCGGTTATTTTGTGTTTCATATATGTCGTATTACTTAATTTTTGTCGCACGTAATTACTGAGATATAATATATACGATTTTCACTGTGTTGGTGTCTTATTAGATTGAATGAGCCTTGTTCAATGATAATCAGTGTTATATCATAGAATGTTAAAACCGATAACTATTCGAAACAATATATTGTATATCATTAATTTAAGATACCTTGCTTTTAAAGTCTCACCTAGCGAGTGGTGTGCGCACCTTTCACAATTAATATTGATCCGATGTCATTTGAACCCGGCTCAATCGATTCCACAGCTGAGAATATTTTCTGCCTTCTCACCGCAGGAAGATGTGGCACAAGGCCAGCAGGTGAGAAAATAGCTAGCGCAAAAGTAGAGAGTACTCTTTGGCTCCACAAAGAAAGTGAGCTTCCCCGTCGGGATTCACCGGTAGGGTTACCTCAAGTGATTAGCAATAAGCAAACTTTTTTTCAAAGAGAGAAGGTTAAGCCTGGGACGGTGCCCCCTCTTGGACTGAAATGGATCGAACCTCTTTGCAACTAAAAAGGCCTGCTTGTCGACGAGATAGTCCCTCTTTGCTAGAATGATGCCAATGACGTATCCTCGGCGGGCATACATACAGCCGACGAACAAGATATATCGAGAGAGAGACAGAGACAGACACAGAAAAGAGAGAGAGGGCGAGTCAAGAATAAATGGCGGGAAACCTGTTTCATAGCTGACATCGATAACAATTCCACTGGCTATTTTTCTGAATCCGATTTTGATATAACATGAATAAAGTGTTAATTTTCTTTCAGTATTTACATTATATTTAGGAATTGTTGTTCAACGGCCCTTTTGATCAGAGAACTTCTTACAGCGCAGCGAACTTCTGTCAATGTTCTTCAATAGCCTAAACAGTCACCAACCTGCAAGATAACAGTTTAGTTTAGAAACGAATAACAAAGGCGATGGCTGTGCGTTATGGCGACCATATTGATTACTTTTTTTACTTTTTTAAATTATATTTTAGCTTTCATCAGATAAAACTTATTTCTTATTATGAAACAACTGATTCGGCAATCTATAACAGACATTATACATTTAACAATACAATATATAGCACAATCGATCTTTATTCAGCAGCTTAGTCACCTTTATTATTAAGTGAAGTACACAGTATTATATGCTTGCTATTTAAAATTACCACAATGTCTAGCCACATTAAAGAGGCGTGATCGGTGAAACAGCTTTGTGTGGGTTACATATTTATCATCATTCATTAGTCGAGTTCTTTAGTAAGGACGGATGACGGTTTCCACTTTGAATAAACAAATTTCCTTTATTTTTTTGTGACCTCGATGGCATACGAGTAAGATTACGAGAATCAAGTTTCTCATTTCAGCTTGAAACATGTATCATGTGTAATCACATTAAGGGACAGTGATACTGCGAAGCTGCAGTCTGTGGATGACTATATCATGGACGGGGGAACCGGGGGGCAGAGGGGGGTGCTGAAGCCCCCTCACGTTTTTACTTGCCCCCCCCCCACTTTACGGTCATCAATAATTAAGTTGATATGCATGTGTTTAACCGCCCCCCCCTTTGAGGAGAAGCCCCCCCCCCACTTTTATAACTGTCCCGCCGGCCCTGTATATATATATATATATATATATATATATGCAAACATTGTTAAAAATAACAGAATTCTTCTGTTTAATTATACCTTTTTTAATTAATTCAAATTTTCTGAAGGTCTTTTTTGTATTAACATAAAAAAATAAATGTTCAGACAGCTGCATTTAAATAGGATTAATCTCTCGCGGATTTACCGAGTTGTTGACAACGACCGTATATGCTAAAACGTTGGAATTCGAATTTTAAATGTAACTCGTGTTTCGGGTTTCGAGTCCGGCGACCGGTGGGAATAATTCTTCTTTACACTTACGATTCCCGTAAGGATGAACCGTATACGTATATAGATAAAATAACTATTTCTAATATACAGGGTGTTTCAAAAGTCTTGGGAACATAACGATTTTTAATCACTCAAAAATTATTAGGAGTTGAAAAATGAAATTGGTACCGTTGGAAAGGTTAAAGTTTCAAGTTTTGTGGGGAATCTTCAAAGTTGCTCAATATGAGCACCATTCGTCACACGGCAGACATCTAGTCGATAGTCCATTTCCTGCCAAACGCGTTCCAGCATCTTGACGTCAATGGTTCCCACAACTGCCGTTACTCGAGCCTTTAGTTCGTCAATATCTCTTGGAAGGGGCGGCACATAGACTTGTTGCTTGACAAAGCCCCAAAGGAAAAAGTCACACAGGGTAAGATCTGGAGACCTAGGCGGCCAGGGCATGAGAACGTCATCACCTCGCCCAGATCTCCCAATCCATCTACCAGGCAGCCTTGTGTTAAGAAACTGCCTTACTCTAAGACTCCAGTGTGGTGGTGCACCATCTTGTTGAAAAATAAAGTCATCAGATTCTGCTTGTTCCAACTGAGCCATTAACCAGTCTTCCAGCATGTTGAGATAGGATTCACCAGTGATAGTTGCCTCTTCAAAGAAGAACGGTCCATAGACACCTTTCTTGGAAATTGCACAAAACACGTTCACTTTTGGTGAATCTCGCTCGTGCTCAAGAAGTTCATGAGGATTCTCAGTACCCCATATGCGAGTGTTATGCTTGTTAACTTTGCCATTCAGATGGAAGGTCGCCTCATCACTAAAAACAAGCCGGTCATCAAAGCCGTTATCTTCCAACTTCTCTTGCATTGCAATGCAAAAGTCACGGCGAAGTGGCTTATCAGTGTCCTTCAACTTTTGGACCAACTTGAGCTTGTAAGGTACCATTTGCAGTCGTTTCCTTAAGACACGCCAGACAGTTGCTGGAGCAAGCTGAAGTTCCCTGCTGACTCTTCTCACTGATTTACGGGGGCTCCGCTGAAAGGCTGTCCGAACTTGCTCAACTGCATCTTCTGAAGTTGAAGGGCGACCTGTTCGCTTACTTGGGCACAAACACCCATCTTTCACAAATTTAGCATGCCATCTGACAATGGATTTCCTTTCAGGGGCTTCTTTTTTAAATTTCCTGCGAAATGCACGCTGAACACATGTCCACGAGTCAGTCTTTGCAAATTGGACGACGCAAAATGCCTTGTCTTGTTTAGAGAACGCCATTACTGCACCTGGAAAGATAACACGAAAATCATTAGTATGACCAAAAACCTGATTAAGCAAGCTTTAAAATGGCACCAGTTTCATTTTTCTACCTGGAATAGTTCATGAGATATACGCATTTGTAATGTTCCCAAGACTTTTGAAACACCCTGTATATATATATATATATATATATATATATATATATATATATATATATATATATATATATATATATATATATATATATGAAAATTATTTATTTAATATATCTACGTTTCAGATTCCAGAATCGCATCCCGCTTTTATCCAGATGGGCTGACATTTTAAGGGGACCCGTTAGCGTACTGATATGAATAAAACATAAGGAGAAATTGCATTTGTGTTTACCGTTAAAAACTAGATGAATTACTGAAGTATCCTTTTTGAAGAAAGTAACGATGTCAGAGTTATATCTTAGTTGGGATTCATTGAGTTTTATTTTATTATTTATTTATTTATTCATAGTTTTATTTTCAAAGAAAATGTTTGTTTTATTTATTAGGTGTTGTATTTTATTATTTATTTATTTGTAGTTGTGTATTTTTATTTTAAAAGGGTTGTATTTTGAAGAGCGTCTATAGACTGTAGGAGTTTTTCGGCGTCTCGAAAAATGAAAAGTAAGGGAAATGGCGTTTTAATTTATCGTTTAAAACGGTGCATTAATGAAGTCTCCATTTTGAAGAAGATACCGGGGTAAGAGTTATATATTGGGCGTGATTCATTGAGTTTTATTTCATTCATTATTTATTTTATTTTAAGTTTTGTGTTTTATAAAAGTTTTATTTTATTTGGTGTGTAATTTAATCATTTATTTATTTGTAATTTTGTATTTTTATTTGTTGTATTTTAAAGATCGTCTATTGACTATAATGGGTTTTGGCGCCTCGAAAAAACGAAAACAAATGGAGATCGCGTTTGAATTCATTAGTTTAAACGGTGTATTGTTGACGCGCCCCTTTTGATGGAAGCAGTGCGTTAAAGTAAAATATAATATATTGGTCATAATCGTAATTTAGTTTAATTAAAATTAATTTACTTATTCATGATGGGTGATGTTTGTTTTACTGCTTCGAAAGTGTGTGTATTTTTAGTAGTTAACATTAAGGCATAGTTTATTGATTAGACTCTGGGTAGGATTTATTATGGTTATTATTTATTTATTTATTATTTTGCTTTGTTTATTTATTTAGAGTTTTGTATATTTTATTAATTATTTTTTCAAAATATTTTTATGAAATATTTTCATGTGGGCGTCTGTATTTGTGTTTATTAATTGATATGCATTATGTGAATAAGGGAATGGTTCCCGAAAATTTTCTACAGACTATATCTCCCTTAAAAAAACTGAACTTATGATTTACTTTACTTTGCATCTAAAATCGAGAATAAATTCGGCATATATATATATATATATATATATATATATATATATATATATATATATATATATATATATATATATATATATATATATGTGTTATGAAAGGTCCCGTATGCCTAAAATAGTGTAGGTCCACTAGTTTTCATTATGAGAAGGGGTGAACTTAGTTCGCGTTCGGTGCAAATCGAACGGAAATCCATTTTAGGACATATAGATTTGTCATCAGAGTGGGTAATCCCGAGAAGTCATAACAACTGGTGAGACTTGGCCAACTTCAAAGCTTAAGTTCAATAAAGGTCAAACCAGTTCTGGTGATGATCTGTATGACAGGACAAAGGACTGTGACGTCACTCCTTCTTCGCGTGAGAAATTTAGTTTATAACATCAGTCGGTAGTTGTGCAGCAAAGTGAACGGTTGACTTATCTGAAGTGCTCAGAAACCGAAGGGAGCGCGGAATCGAGAATGTAGTCGCTTTCCGTGATGGCTGTATCTCTTGGGGTTCAGTAGCTATTATCGTCGCATCCCCCAGCGAGGAAGAAGAATGAATGATTCGAGGAACGAATGCGAAAATTCCGTCAATGAAGTGTAAAATAAACCAATAGAAATCTCTCTCAAATCTCGTCTCTGAGTGTTTTTGTCTCCTGCATGAAAACAGAAATTGCCCACAAAAACAGGTACACCACTGCGATCACGAGCCAGCAACAGAGATGAGTGTACCAGCAAACCCATGACCAGCGGAGGCAGAAATCTGTAAGGTAACTTTCTTCGTGCATTTTGAAATGTTTAAAGAACAGATATTTTACCGAAAAGAACAAAAAAATCGAATATGCCTACCGAACAATAATTTAAAATGATTAACGAGTTTAAAGTGGTTAATGTGTAATGTGGAATGGTTAATGAACAATCGTGTAAAATGTTTAAAGAATTTAAAAGAGACTTATATTTAAAATGCTATGTTTGAAATGGTTAATTAACATTATTTTAACAAAAAAGAATTGAAGAAAATATGTATTAACGAGGTTGTTAATTTAAAGACTTAAAATCACCCTAAGAAAATGAATTAAAAAAAAGATTGACACCGCTTTCATAATCTTTCGTTATTAATTTCGTATTATTGTAAACGCTAATAGAATTTTCGTGTGGTTTTCGTGGCTTACATTCTCATGTGTGTTATGTGACATATGTATGTATGTATGTATGTATGTATGTATACACATATATATATATCTATATATATATGTATATATATACAAATATATATATATATATATGTATATATATATATATACATATATACAAATATTAATGTAGATATATATATACATATATACAAATATATATATATGTATATATACATATATACAAATATATATATATATATATATATATATATATATATATATGTATATATATATACAAATATATATATATGTATATATATATACAAATATATATAGATGTATGTATATATACAAAGATATATATATATGTATGTATATATATACAAATATATATATGTATGTATATATATACACAAATATATATATGTATGTATATATATACACAAAAAATATATGTGTATGTATATATATATACAAATATATACATATATATACAAATATATATATATATATATACAAATATATATACAAATATATATATACATATATACATATATATATATACGAATATATATATATATATATATAGTAAATTATTAAATTATATTTATGAAAATTAAGCTACGCAGATGCTTCTATACTTGACCCCCGTAAGAAATCGTCAAGCTTAAATGCACCGAGGCTCGCCAATTATTGAATCGAAAATAGTACAACAGGCCACTGCATGTAGAAACCTAGACGACTCGTGTAGGTTATGTCTGAATGGGAAATTTGAGAACGTTTAAATACTAAACTGGAAAGACAAGCTAACACTATCAACCTGTAGAAATGAAATAATAAACAACTGTATACACTAGATAAAAGTTACTTTACGATTACAATACATAAGAAAAATAGAATAAAATACAATAATAAAATGATCAACTAAATCAACACCTACAAATAGTAATCGAAGTATTCAAAGCACGCACTTGTTAAAATCATTCACAAAAAATGGTGAGTCACCATCATACAAAACAGAACAAAATAATAGGAATAAAAGGTTAGCCGAACCTTAGTCTGTGAGAAGCCCTGTCATTGGCTTATGTAAACATTAACCAATGGTAGGGAGTAACAAATAATCTGATATATTAGCTAGATAAACTAAACACCAGTTGTATATATATATATAAACACCCGGTAACGTGGATTCCATGCATTTTAGCCTGACGATTCTCTACGGATAGTAAACGCAGAAAACTCTGTGTAGCCTAATTGCCATAAATATATCTTCATAACTTACTATCTAGGTCTACTGTTGAAGTAAATACTATACATCAATACATAAAATATTATATTATATATTCTGATAACATCATATGTAGATACATAGAATATTATATCTATAATCAATTTAGAATAATAGTTTTTAAAGCCAAAATAACGTGTTATTTATTTTGTAAAACATTTATTCATTTTACAGTCTTGACACCTTTCGACGTATAAAAACGTCATTGTCAAAAGTATATAGGCACTTAATTCGTGTTTATTTCTCTTTTTAATCCTTATTGATCGACGCATGTTTTCACTACTAAGATAGGACTCCTTTCTGATGTCCGACTTTTAAGGTTTGAATAGCAGTGTGTATTATGTCTCCTCGCGTTATGAAGTAATGAAGCAAATGACACTTGGAAAAGTTGATATTGAAAATCAATTTAGTAGAATATTTTTGAAAACCAAACGAACGTGTTATTTTTAAGAATACATATTTATTTATTTTGAATGCCTGAAATCTTTCGACGTCGAATAGATGCACCAATCAACAAGGATTACAAAAAAAAGAAAAAAGGAATTAAACACCTATATACGTTTGACAAATACGTGTTTGCACGTCGAAAAATTGCAAGACTTTAAAGTAAATAAATGTTCATTTAACAATAAATACTATGTTTTTTCTTTCAAAATATTCCTCTAAATTAATTTACAATATCAACGTTTACAATGGTATTTTCTTCATTACTACCTATGTATATAATACATATCGCAGGACGGGTATAATAAGCAACACATGGAGCATTAGTTTAAATTGTAATGTTTTATTCTTTGTTTGGGGCGTATGGTACGTTTTGCATGTAACCTCCCTAAATCACAAAGTTTTAATAAATATATAAATAATAAAATAATATTACACATCCTGTTTCCTAGAATACATATTTTATAATTCATAATGATAAGTTGAATATTTTAAGATTTTATCAGGCACATGTACATAATTGACGTTCATGGGCTTACACCGATTCTTTTAAAACTATATTACTATATACTATATGTATATATATAACTCAAAATCTTACGGAGAGCAATTCTTTTCCCTATTCATTTTTTGTATCTAACCTATTTAAAAAGTTTTTCGAGCGGGTACGATTTTTTGTGATGCGCCTCTCTTCTAAATAGTAAAGACAACAAAATAAGTAATGTGCACATGTTACTCACAGAGTTTCTGAGAATATATATTTAAGAATTGATAATGATCGGTTTATAAAAAAACAAAAAAAACTTATATTTTTTATATATATACTGAATGTTGACATTGAAATAGAAAAGTGTCCATGTTACATAATCTTTTCGAATACATATTCCAAAATTCATAATAATAAGTTTATTCGTTAGGGAATTTAAAAGTTATAATTTTTGATTAGGTGCACCCCCTACATAGTAACTTTTACAAAGAAATGATGTCCCCATGTAAATCACAGTGTTGTTGAGAACACACACATACCAAAGTTCATTATGATCGGTTCATAAGTTTTATTAAATGAATAAATTAAAAGAAATATATATGCTCCCTCTAAATGTTAAAATTTCCAAAAGAAATAATGTGCCTATGTTACCATTAATTTTAGAATATATATTTAAAAAATCATAATAAACTGTTTATTGGTTAAAGAGATTACCCTGTACCGATCTTTTTAAGGAAACTGAGAATCCGACATTGTTATTATTTTTTTGAATATTTTTCAACGCCGCCACGTTGCTAGCAAGCTGACAACGACCGACATTCCTCTTGTTGAAATTGTAGACAGTTTAATGTCAAGATTATGTGATGGTGATTGTAGCAGAAATAGCTGTGGAGATAGTCGCTCGATTCCGCTTATAAGCAATACATTTTCTTCCACATTAGAAGGCATCGTAAAATTAAATACGATTTTGTTCATGAAATTGATCGGATGCGAAAATATTTTCTTGATAAATAAATAAAATATTGCGATATATTACCGCTCTTTTTTCCAATGAAACTGAGAATCCGACATTGCTATTATTAAAAAATATATATTTCTCAACGCCGACACGTTGACAACAAACTGACATCTGCCGACGTTCCTCTTGCTGTAATTGGAGACAGTTGAATGCCACAATTATGTGATGGGTGTAAAAAAACATTATATTACCTATAAGCGGAACCGAGCGCCTATCTCCACAACATAAAACTGTCTCCAATTACAGCAGGAGGAACGTCGGTCGTTGTCAGCTTGTTGTCAAAGTGTCGGCGTTGAAAAATATAAAAAAATAATAATAACAATGTCTGATTCTCAGTTTCATTGAAAAAGATCGGTAATCAATCGAGACATTTGATTTATTGTATAAAAAAATCTTGACATCCTATCGATTTCTTAAACAAAATTGTATATATATATATATATATATATATATATATATATATATTGTTACTAATAAAGGGTATTGATTTACTCCTCTCCAAGAGTAAGGCACAAGGCCAGTTTTTATCTTACTCCAACAAGTAAGATGTAGCCCAAGGTCGGATC
Organism: Sepiola atlantica; assembly: GCA_963556195.1. NCBI lineage: Eukaryota > Metazoa > Mollusca > Cephalopoda > Sepiida > Sepiolidae > Sepiola > Sepiola atlantica. Next base: position 55,830,893 of record OY744518.1, read on the forward strand.
GGGAAAGTGGGGTTTAAAAATTGCCTGGGCAGCCCCGTCGGCATTCCCCGGTTGGGGCGCCTCAGGCAGTAAGCAATAAACTTACTCCTCCCCAAAGAGGGGCGGCGAAGCCTGGGAGAGTGGACCTCTTTGAACTGCAGAGGACAGACCCATAGACCGGCGTGAATACAGGCCCCGAAGCCAAGACAATACCAGTTGATGGGGTGCAGTATCCATCGGAACAGATACTACACTTTGATCTTCGCCAAAAGGCCAAGAAAGGGTAGCTGAATTATCAGAGAAATACAATGTGTTTCATTAACATTAAAATGAAGCGAGCACAATCTATCGTATACTGTGTATTTTCTATTTGTCTTTTGAACGCAAATAATTTATAGAAGTGTTATTGCTGTTGGATAAACACCGTCGAACCCACCCATATCTTTGCACTTAAGAGAAGCGAATCTTGTGTCATATTAGTGACACCTAACCGAAGGGAAGTCAGACGATAGAACCGCTCGACTGTCGTCTCTTAACACATTTACGAACGTATTCATCTCACATCAAAGGGCAAAGTTTCGTTGCCTTTTAACTCTTCTTACCGGTTAGCGACACCCTCTCCTATCCTAAACCCTTAGCTGAAAAGAAGTCACCCATTGGCCAAGCATCTCGTGTCATCTCTGAACATTCACGAATGCCGTGAGCCAAAACCAACCCAAAGTACCATCGCCTGGTCACTCACTTACCTTTCCCGCTCACACATAGTAGCAGGGAAGATATAAAAAGCGAATTGGCGAATCGACCAGAGAGTTCCTGTTAGTCGAAGAATAATCTGTTGCCGGTCGAAAAAAAATCGCTGTGAGTTATGATGAAGAAAAAAAAGATGATAGAGAAAAGAAGAAAAGGCTGAATCTTAGTAAGAATATGACTCCATAACCGGGCTGATTTCTCCGAAATTTTATTCTATGCTGAATGTTAATCTAACGAAAACAAAGGTCTTTTGAGATTAAATCACCCAACCGGGCGTTGATTGTGAATGTATCACACTACCACCAAGATGACGAATACATATCATATGTAAAGATTGCATAGCGCCTATATGAGACTTCCATGTTTACACAAGTATATATATGATTCCTGAACACTTACATCTTGATATTTGATGATGACTCTTAATCCAAAGATCAGTGTAAATCTTGGATTAGTGTTACGTGTGATATTCTTTGATAATTGAACTTTTCAACTCTCGTGGAGAGTCTTGTAAACAACTTTCTACATTCTGTGAGGGACTAATCCTTGTTACTTCCGTAATTTGTTTGGGGCACTATTTTGTTCATAGATTTTGCTCGCCATTAGTTAAACATTATCACTCTTAAATATTACTTTGTTTTCCTTGTTTCTTCTATATATGTTTTTCTCTTAGTATTGTATAACTAAATATTATTTGAATGTTAACATGATGTCTAAGTCGTCTTTTATCTGCTTTTTCTATGTGATGTCTTGTATTGGAGAATTCCCCCCTATATTATGTTGATACCATTGGCACTTAAGGGTGTACGAGGTATTTCCGGAAACTTTAATCTTTTTTTAAATTTATCATTTTCACGCGTTCCCTACTGTGATCCGAACGAAGGATGTGTGTCACAATACTAATACACCCACGCGCACATACACACACGTATTCGTTGTTATATTTGTGTGTATCTAATATATGCCTTATTGCACGTTGATTTAAATGTTCGTACAATACTCTAAGCACGTGTGACAAACCAAAGTAACATAAAAAAACGCGGGAAGAAGATAGTAAATTACAAATACATGATAGGGGAGGAATCATCTCTGCGTAAAACAAAACTGCTTTATTAATCAACTAAATGACATCTGATTAGTGAAAAGAAGGAAAATTCAATTAATCATGTTTTAAAAAAAAACAATGGACAGGATTAATTAACCTTTTGACCCAAATCAACAAAAATTTATACAAAAACTTTAGTCGAAAATGTAATGCAGACAATGCAATTCTAATGATTAGAAACAGAATAGTACACACACACCCTGACACATGCGCGAATATATATATATATATATATATATATATATATATATATATATATATATAGTCATCCACATACAGCTCATCAGTGCGGCTAGACCAGTTAGTGCCTCAGGCCGGGATCGAAACGCAACCGTCGAGCTGACAGTCGGCGCTGCTAACCCCTACGTTATCATGCGACACTGACTGAATGTGAGAAATATCTCATTGTAAACATTGCAAATGCAGGGAGCTCGAATTAGTTTTACCTAATGAGCTATGCCTTAAAGCTAAATGGCAGTTGGCGATACCCTTACAAAATAAGCTCTACCAGGGGGGAGCTTACTTGCACAGCTCATCAGTGCGGCTATATATATATATATATATATATATATATATATATATATATATATATATATATATAAACAAACCCAGATGCCAAACATGCTAATGCATCACAACCAACGACACATCCACACCTCCAGGCATCAACTTAATCCCCTCTCCCTCTCACCTGCGATAGCCCCAACGTGGTTAACCTGATATACTGCACCAGATGCACAAAAGACAAATATGTTGGGGAAACAAGCCTGGAGTTCCACAAACGCCTCAACAACCACAAATAAACGATTAGGGACAAATCGATACGATACGCAGTAGCCGAGTATTTCAATCTCCCAAACCACTCCACAGACAACATGAAATGCATCCTCGTAGCCTCCAAATTAAGATAACTACAACACAAACGAAAATATGAGACAAAACTGATTCTGAAACGAAACAAGCGTACCTCAAACTAAATATAGACCTGGGACATCTCAATAGTTATTCTTTCTACGAAGATACGAACTGACCGACACCGTTTTCCAACAGGTGAATAACAAGTGTGTGTTACGGTGGATGTTAACATCTTCCTATATTTTAGGTTGTTGTTTTTTTAATTTAATTTTATTTATATAATTGCCACGTCCACCAGTAAATTGTATTCATTCATCTGTCTATCTCTCTCTCTCTCTCTTTCTCTGTCTCTCTTTCTTGCTCTCGGTTTCCTTCTTTCCATTTATATATATGTGTGTTCGTAGTCCCGTGTGGTTGGACGTATGTGCATGTATATACTATACATACATATATGCCTCTCCCCCTCACTCCACATAAATGTGCGTGTATGTATGGATACGGATGTGTATGTATGTGTATGCATATATGTATGTGTATGTATGTATGTATATATATATGTACATGTATGTGTATATATGGGTGTGTATGTCCGTGTACATGTGTACATGTGTATCCATGTTTGGGGGTGTGTATGTGTTACATTATCACGGGTCCTGTATTTTGAAAACGGGTAAAGTAGCTAGTATGAATTATGAACTGGGTGAAAGAAATAGGATGAAGTACAAATTAAGTGAATATGTGATTTGGGACAAACAGACATGTCTCATAGTGAGCCATTCTTGGAATCATGACATACTGGATGTATGCTGGCCGAGAGGAAACGGTCGGATCAAAAAGGTTAGAACCAAAAGCGATATTAATCTCTAGCGAGAAATTAGCTTTCAGACAGTTCACCATGGAGGCGCGCAATGTGCACACGTCCATAAACTGAGCTCTGCAATACGTAGTCTCGGTGACATCGCCAGATATGGGCTCAGATGTCTTCCTGCTTCATGTTTATATGGATGTATGTCTGTGTGTGCGCTGCTTTATAGGCAGCTGACACATAGACACATCAGCATGTTCACCTACGCATGTAAGTGAACGTGCTGATGTGTCTATGTTGGTATTTACAAACACACATTCACTTGTGTATCTATATATGTATTCATTTATCTACATTCATTCATATCGAGTACATTTGAATCATGTTTGTGACAACTCGACTCTTGCCTCTCAGCTATTAGGGAGAACTCCTGTGTTTTTTCACCATTTCACTGGCCTACCTACCCCTTTTTCCCCATTCTTCCACCACCCATCTCCCACCGTTCACACACAATCCCTAATTACACTGATGAAGGCCAAAGGATTGCGGCCAAAAATTTTGTTCTCCTTTTAAAAACGACTTTACATTTTTTTTATACATACGGGACAATTGATATTCCTAGACGTCGAAAAATAAAAAATAAATAAAAGATATATTAAAAAATATATACCTTTCACATTGATTCTTTATACATATATATGTAGGTAATAAATAATTAATATTTATTTATAAATATTATTATAAGCCACTCTTAGTGAGTTTAATAACAAGCAGTACTAATAAGCTTCATGCGAGATCCAACACGGTTGTTTATTTTTGTTTATTGAATTGGTGTTTTCGTATTCTCTAGATCTTAATGGGAGGAAAGAACAGAAAATACGAAAACACCAATTCAATAAACAAAAATAAACAAACACGTTAAGTCCATAAAACATTTGAATCATCTCTTTCAGCTCTATATCGAACAATTAATCCGATACATACTTTTATTTCCAAAAACGACAACAAAAAAGCACCCTAATCTCACAAACCCAAACGGCGAACTATATAGCCGCTTTTTTCGTATTTTTTCAGGTATAACAATAACATTACAAATAGAACACATAAATAAATAAATAAAACTGGCTAACAGATAAATAAATAAATAAATAAATATAACTTGCTAGTTAAAAAAATGAAGGCCTTTCATACACGAAATACCATCGACCTCCCTTAAGTCTTAGTTAATCACTATCCCACACCGGTTATTTTCGGGGACCACCTCAGAGATACATTGTTTTCTGTCATTGGTGACGGCATTCTCTGTCGGGCGTGACTACAATCATTTCAGCTTGCCGATGATTCCACTGGACACGGACTTTTACTAAAGAAGTCTAAATCTTCCCTTTTGGATGAAACCGCGGTACATTGCTGAATTATGTAATATACAGTATCTAAATAAATTATATTAGCTCTCTTATATGATCGAGCACTTTATTTGATTTCTTTTCATATACAACGTGACACACTATATATAAATATATATATATATATATATATATATATATATATATATATATATATATACATTCCAATAAATCTACTTACTTTATAATGCTACAGTGGTATTTTCATACATTAGCAAGTATAATTGAACGTGTGATGAATCCGGGCAGAAAATATTAGTTTACATCAAGTCAAATGCAATGATTCCAATTTGACTTTTTTATTATTAGCTTTAAAAATATATTTCAATTCTTACTTTCCATTAGGTGCAAAGTGAAACAAATACATTAAAATTAATACATCTCAATAGAATTGGATAAAAACAAAAGATTAGAAACATGAAAATAATTAAATGTGTAAGGCGGGATAACATTCGACGAATGCCACAATAAACAACTGGAAATCAAAGGACAATAGTAAATGTTACAAAGAAGAAACTGGAGCAATAACAAGAAAACATTAGATTATAGTAGAATAAGCGAATTATAAAAAAAACAGCAAATCTTGATATGCACGTCCTCATCTCAATTCTTCTGTGCTTTAAGTGCTAAGACGCAATAAGTTTAGCTTTCATTCGACAGAGAAAAAATACAAAAGTATTTATAATCCTTTTTCCTTTTTTTGTTTAATTTATTAGATGGATATGTTTAATTTATGTGTGTGTCTATGCACGTATATATATATATATATATATATATATATATATATATGTATATATATATGTGTGTGTGTATGTATACATGTTGATGAATACATGTGCACATATTTATATATATATATACATACATATATATATATATATATATATATTTATAACGTATAGTGTGTGTGTTTGCTTGCGTAAATGTATCTATGTATATGTACAAATGTGTAATTTTATTTAAAAATATGCATTTTAAACATTTTCTGCAGGTATATCATACATATATACATATATATATATATATATATATATATATATATATATATATGTATATATATATATATACATATATATATATATATATATATATATATATATATATATATATACAGTATCTACAATAAGTGAGTACACCCAACGACTTTGTTACTTTTTACTTCATAGAACTTAAATTTTTCCTAGGATTTAAATGAAACTCGCTGTGAACATGGCCATGTAGTGGTTTAATAACTTTATAAACTAGGAAGGAACAACTATCTTTTCAATGCGAAAAAATTGAACAAAAACATTTGGAACAAGTAACACAACGTGAGTACACATGAGCACTTTTAACAAATAATCTGATTTTTAATACTACGTATGGCCTCCATTGTTATCAATAACAGCAGGCACCCTCCTAGGCATTGGTTCGACTAGTTTATGACATGTGTCCGCCTTGAAGATGGTTTATTAAATTGCCAAATATCGTATTTATAGTAATGTAGGTATTCGGAGTGTGTAAGTTACTTTGACTAAAACATTTCTGAAAAGGAATATTATATATAATGTTAGTAAAGTAGAAATAAAGCTAGGGATTTGACCACAGAGAATTGCTGTTTTATCACTTCCCACGGATTCTCTTCGGTTTGATTAATAGCGTGGCAAGCATTTATCGAATTAATCAAAAGAGACGCGATAGCCCTCTATCCCTTGATAGACTTCAAAAACGGCCTATGTTGGAAATCTCATTTCTTTGATCAATCATAACTAAAAAAACAATAAAAAAAATCAGTTGAAATATTGCACAACATTTTTATTTGATAGGTTCTATTAGTGTGTAGAATTTCAGCATCATTGGTACAGGCAACCCAGAGATCCAGAAAGCTCAGGCATGATTTTGTGTTATCTGTGTGTACGTACGTATGTGCAACCCTGTATTTCATCAACTATTTGATGGATTCAGCTGATGTTCGGCCGAGATATAGGTTCTAGGGTCTAGTTGATGGTATAAAAGTTTCTAGTTTACCATACACCTTAGTTTTTCAGAAAAGCTCCAAAAACTTAAAAAATGACCGTTGTAACATATTTTACTCACCAAAAATTTGCGTGACGGGATGCAAGTATATATAGTTATTCATATAACTCGGTTGCCGGGGTAAAAGATGTCTCTTCAGCAGTCACCATCGGTCGCGACTCCCCTCTTACTCGCCCCCTATCCCCTCTCTCCCCCCCGTTGTTACCATCGGTCGCGACTCCCCTCTTACTGGCCCCCTCCCTCTCCTCTCCCTACCCCTCCGTTCCCGTTGTAAGAGGAAAAAGTAAATACTAAATCTTCTTAAATAGGGGTGTCAGATCGTGACACACTAAATAAATAACAAACACTTAATCGTATTAATATATAAATAATAATAATAATAATAATAATAATAATAATAATAAGAAGAAGAAGAAGAAGAAGAAGAAGAAGAAGTAGAAGTAGAATTTTAAATATTAAAAAAAGTAAGAGTGAAATAATTAAAACAAATAATAATTTGCATTCAAATAACGCGTGTACGATGGACACTCTACTAAAAAGGGTTGATGTATCGTAAAAACTAACAGGCTTACCGAAAGAAAACGAAACTGTACTTGTTACTTTCGTCTCTTTCGTTTTTGTTACATTTTTAAAAAGTTTTTGCGATTTATTTATTTGTTTTTATTGCGTGGTTACTTTTTAATTACGTTTAGTCCCTCTCTTTCTGTTTTCTCTCTCTATCACTCTATTACGAACACACACATTCTCTCTTTCTTTCGTACGCGCTCTCTGTGTTTCACTTAAAAAACATAACAAACATTGCTTAATGTGAGTTAAAAAAATAATACTGGCTGTCTCTCGAACCAAAAGAAAGGAAATAAATGGTTTTAACGTTTGAAGTTATCGTATGCCAGCGTTCGCGTTGGCACAGCTCGTAAGGAGTTTTATTCGTAAATATTCTAAATATATTTCAAAAACAGATATTGGATTTTTTTATATATGTAGAGGTATTTGAAGCACATACATTCATAGAAGTTACCTTTATTTTTGATAATGTTGCATTGTAAAATGGAAATATTTCACATTTCTCTCTCTCTCTCGTCGTTAAAATGTTTAACCGAAGAAAAAGTGCATAAACGTCGTCTCATCCTACTTGCACGCTGAAGCGACAGTAGCGAGCGGGGTCAGTTAATGGTTTAATTAAGTTAATTTTTAACAACTTCATTATGTTAGCTCAGTGGTAACGTCATAGCTTTCAGCTAGATGTTACAGTTTCGATTCGAAGTCTCTCTGTCCAATTTATTTGTTGTTTATTTATTGAATTTCTTTAGTAGCGTGACACACGTACGTACTCCTTAGCGTATTGATATATAGATATGGCGGTTTCAAGAGAGAGGGGGAATCCTGTTTTGATTTACCATTCCTACAGGGCGCCACATAGAACACTTTTATACAGGTAATTCATCAACTTCTTGTCAATTTCTTTTTTTTGTTTCTTGCTCAGAAAAGTTCTGATTTTACAAGAAAAACCATAATTCTAAACTATACCTAATATTTTTTGAAACATTACTCAATCCCATAACTAAGTTACATTTTAGCCTATGAAATAAGAAAGCGTTAGAGAAAACAACGTTGATTAACTCGAAGTTAATATAAGTATATATATTAACTGTGAAAAAACTTGTTCCAGTTTGAATTGTATCATGAGTAAATATACACTCATCATAATTAAAAAAAAAAATTTACCTGTGAATATTGGAAGAAACATTGATTAGTTAAACTACCAACTATATCAGTTATGAGAAGGCATTGTATTGAGGCATAGCCTTTACAAAAGTAGTGACATTCCATGAAAAATGCCAGTATACTGAAATCATATGCCCTTAATAGGGTTAAGATGAAAATTCATATACACGAAACACTAAATGTACGAAAGCAAAGAAATTCCCAAATGTTTACACTTTTATTGTCATTAAGGGTATGCGAGCACAACAGGGCTATGTATTTTACTGGTAGGAATTTTTCTTCAGCGCAAAACATCGAACAAGAATTAATCGTTTATACAAAATCTCTTGGGCTTTTCCGAAGGGAATTCTGCTGGAACTCATCGTCTTCTTTTATTGACAAACGTTCTGATCGATCTGATGTTCTTATCGAGGCTACCTAATATCGACTGGGCCTAGGTCGATCCTGTAGGCTACGTGTTGAACCCTTAGGCAAGGTTACAAAGTAATAACCGAAATAGTGCCATTCTATTGCCCATATTTGTCATATTAGAGCCCTAGGGTACTGTTTTTAGTTCAGAGAAAACGTAAATTTCAGAGAACTGAAAAATACCAATGTTTACAGTTCACATTTTTAAATTTATAAGATTTTAAATTCTTGTTTGAGGATCTTCAATCTGAATTGTAAAAAATGTATTGTATTGTTAAAAAATACAGTAAAAATCGTTTATATATTAAAAAAATGGTGAAAGTTGTTAATTCTAATAAATTAAAGTGTGAAACATGAAATTAACTTATATACAAAAAGAATACCTTCATTGTCCTTAATACATAACGATGATGCTAGTGTCGTATGAATCGGGCGTGATTCATAATGATAAAGGTAAGTAAAATACCAGTTCAAATGTTTATTGACAATGCTTATATTAACAGTGCTAAAATAGTAACAATGTTTATATTTTTTATAAGTAAATTCCTACTCGTAAAATACATAGCCCTGTTGTGCTCGCATACTCTTAATGACAATAAAAGTGTAACAATTTGGGAATTCTTTTGCTTTTGTACATTTAGTGTTTAGTGTATATGAATGTTCACCTTAACCCTATTAAAGGCATACGAGTTCATTATGCTGGCATTTTACATGGAATGATATTATACTTAAGGTAAAATATAACCCATTTGCGTACTTACATAATTTAACAGTCTGTTGACACAACAAGTCAAACGATCAAACAACGAATGTGTACTTGCTGTGTAAGCCCCTTGATCTATTACGATTCACTGTCAGTGACAGAATATGAAGCCATACGCTACACGATTAAACCTTTCTTTAAGTTACCAAGTCCGCCTTCTTCTTGGCATGTATTTGAAGCATGTCGTCATACAACACTATACTTGAAGCATGTGGTCATACAACAATATATTTGAAGAATGTGGTCATGCAACAATATATTTGAAGAATGTGGTCATACAACAATATATTTGAAGAATGTGGTCATACAACAATATATTTGAAGAATGTGGTCATACAACAATATATTTGAAGAATGTGGTCATACAACAATATATTTGAAGAATGTGGTCATACAACAATATATTTGAAGAATGTGGTCATACAACAATATATTTGAAGCATGTGGTCATACAACAATATATTTGAAGCATGTGGTCATATAACAGTTTACTACTTTTTTACGCAGTCCTTAGCTTATTATGGTACCCTGAAACATCTTTTAAGCGCAGCCGGTTGGGCAGTAGAGGATAGACCAGGCAGTGTTGTGTCGTATGGTCCTTCTTTCCATGTTCAGAGTTGGTTGAGTCAGTTTTGTAGCTCCATATACTAATAGCAACTTTTGATCGCTTTATTCCAGTTCTAAGGCGGTTGAGTGTTCGCCACTGTAGCCAGGGTGCCTCTGAACCCGGAGGGAGGATCTCAGGAAGAAAGATTCCCATGTCAGTAGGAGGATGATCTATAGCCGTTTGATCCACAGATAATTGACCGGAAAATATGAACCAGGTTATAAGAGATACACTGGAATGGCTGAACATACAACGTGTGACCACTTCGATTTATCATCCTATACTAACTTAGTGTTCAATTAATCTTTTTTATGAAATGAACCCATTACAATAGATGTTGCCTTCCAGCAATTTATGCCCCATCATGACGATGTGAAATGTAAACAGCCACAACAAAATAACTTATGCGCTATTCTCACTAAATATGGCTAGAATAACGCAGATCAACCAACTGATCTATAACTCCTACTTATATTTTAACATCGTTTGGAGAAAGGTAAACGTGCTAATTACTTATAATAATATGTATCCTAGCAAGTCGCGTTCAATTTATTTTGATAGAAAGTATATTCGATAGGTATTATATTTCGGTCTTAAAATATCGAAAGTTTTCAAATGCTATGATCCCGATGAAATAATAACAATACAACACGCCTAGCTTTTGAATGTTATTGTATGCGATCTGCCTTTGCCATCTCACTTTCGCTTAGCAAAGTAAACTATTGGAAGGACTTGAAACATTACTTTAAAATAATAAACATTTATTCATAACTTTGTTGTAAACATGAAACAAATATTACTGATCCATTCATATAGATAGCTAAACATATATATTTAAAAATTGTGATACAAATGTATGTATGTTTGAAATGTAACCATAAAGAAATTACAAGGGAGAAGGAATCAATTGACCTCTTCACTGGCAACTTGGAAATCGATCGTAACTTGTCAAAAATCAAGTCAGTCCACCTAAGGATAAACACATTTTTGCGCAAATGCTAAAAATCTGTCCAGGAAATAAAACAACATTGCGAAACAGAATTAGTTATTATGCTACAATCAAAACAATAACAAATAATTGCAAATTAAGAAAATGCTCTTTTTCAAAACCAGGGGGGAAATTGCTGTTTTCTTGGTTAGAATCTATCACACAAACTTATCGTTGGCTATTTTTTTTTATCTTGAAGTAGAACTGTTTTTGTTTTTTACCTCTTTATATCAAGTGGCTTCATGCCTTGTCTGGAGCGATTCAGGGCGGTTTGGCTTCATCGTTAGTGCGAGAAATGGCCCTAAATTTCGCATTTATTCCTTTCAGTTTATTCGAATTGTTGCGCTGTGGCGTGTTTAGACACCGATACTAAATGACACCTACTAAACTTTACTTGCACTCCTGTTGCGATGACTCAGTTATAATCAAGAACGATACGTTCATCAAACTAAAATAATTTGGCTTAACATGTACTTCGTTACTAGGAGAGAAGGACAGGTCAATTTTCCAAGGTATCAAATTGGTTTAGATTCTCTATAATCAAATACAAACCTTTCTACTCGAGACGATACGTATACTTTGTTAAGATATCGATTTTCACTTGGTTTTGTAGCCGAAAGGAAAACTAAGAAAACAGACTTGCGCTGCGGATTGGTGAATCGTTTTCAAGTATATATTTGTATATCTCCTACAAAATGGTGTGTATAAGTTGCCCAAAGTCGACCGTAAAACTTTACACATAAGTGAGAAGATATACACATTAAATAACAAGGTAGTACAACACCCCCACACATATATACACACCAACAAATATATAAACACGAATAAAACGTATATATATATATATATATATATATATATATATATATATATATATATATATATATATATATATATACAAGCATAATACTTGTACTAGGACAAGTATAAACAACATGTATAATACATGTACAATTACAAATCACAATCATTCATATATTCATATATATATGCATATATATATATATATATATATATATATATATATATATATATATATATATATATATAACTCAATATAATACAAAATATATTACATAATTAATATTTTGTAATCATGCTCCGAAAATTCCAGCATCAACAAATATTATTTATCTTTGTGTACATATGTTTCAGAAATTTATCACATCTTAGCACACAAATTGTGTATCAATATTTTGCAGGCAAAATTTAAGAATTGAATTGTTAAATGATCACAAATGTATATGACAAAACACTAAACAAAATCCAGAAACGTTTTTTCTAACTTTTTTTCTTTTTATGACAGATTTAAATAATTGGATTCAAAAGTAAAAAATCTATATATATATATATATATATATATATATATATATATATATATATATAAACGTTCTTTTAGGTTCCAGTTTATCAAAGATCTTATTTTTAAAGAATCATGCTTAATTTATTCTGATAAATAAATAACTTGAACAATAAATAACTTTCAACTTTAAAATACTGACGGGTGCACAAAGAGCATAGGAAATAGATTTTCATCTTGCAGTACATTAGTTATTTATTTGTTTTTAATTAAATCATGGCGTTTGGTTATAAAAATGCGATTTTATGCTTGTACATGACTGTCCAAACGATTAAAAGTGTCTACCCTAGACATGCGTGGTCGAATATAAACAAAAACGAAACAAACCACTATATCTGCTATATTTGAGACGGATAGCTATTGTAACAAAGCTGTGGGTAAAGTTATATTCGGAACCTTAAAATATAAAGGACCAGAAAAAATGGATATGCACAAAATATACACAAAATTGTAACTTAAATGCTTGATTATTTTTCACTTACATCTCGTGAATATATAGATTTGATTATTGTTTTTGGACAACTTTCCAATTGGGGTGATTTTAATCACAGCTCAAAAGAAGCGAGCTTCCATTATACATTTCAATTTTCAAGTTGTTGCTGCATTCAATTATCTTTCTTTTCGCGATGGTCCATTTATATTTATGCTTAAGATATGATGATGATAAGTAAGTGAGATGTGCCTCACCGTCTTTCTTTTCGCGATGGTCCATTTATATTTATGCTTAAGATATGATGATGATAAGCAAGTGAGATGTGCCTCACCGTCTTTCTTTTCGCGATGGTCCATTTATATTTATGCTTAAAATATGATGATGATAAGTAAGTGAGATGTGCCTCACCGTCTTTCTTTTCGCGATGGTCCATTTATATTTATGCTTAAGATATGATGATGATAAGTAAGTGTGATGTGCCTCACCGTCTTTCTTTTCGCGATGGTCCATTTATATTTATGCTTAAGATATGATGATGATAAGCAAGTGAGATGTGCCTTACCGTCTTTCTTTTCGCGATGGTCCATTTATATTTATGCTTAAGATATGATGATGATAAGTAAGTGTGATGTGCCTCACTGTCTTTCTTTTCGCGATGGTCCATTTATATTTATGCTTAAGATATGATGATGATAAGTAAGTGAGATGTGCCTCACCGTCTTTCTTTTCGCGATGGTCCATTTATATTTATGCTTAAAATATGATGATGATAAGTAAGTGAGATGTGCCTCACCGTCTTTCTTTTCGCGATGGTCAATTTATATTTATGCTTAAAATATGATGATGATAAGTAAGTGTGATGTGCCTCACCCTCATTTTTTGAAGCATCATCTTGTTATGAGACACTTAATGCGATTAGAGTCACGAGTTGTTTGTAGTGACATTTAAACCACTGTTGCATTACACCGACTTATGTAGTTTCTCGAACTATGAACCAATTTGATTATTTGTAAACCTTATAGTTGTGTAAACAAATCAGGATCATAACCTTTTTAAACCCATAACTTTAATCGTGTATCATATATTTTCACACAGTTTTAAGAAAAAACGGACTGTTTTTATTCTATCGAAGCATTTTGTGGACGAGCTTTTTTTACTGTAAGAAGAGTCCATTGTTTATAATAAGATTGAACTATAATTACTAGACTGGAAACTATATAGATTCTAAGCGTCTGTAATCTTTTAATTCTTCGAAGTTTTCCTGGTAGGAGCCTGCCACAACACTATTTAAATGATTCTGTCACTAACCGCGGTTTTCCTTTAAATACATTTGATACCAATACGGTTTTCATTACTCATTAGAATTTGATGATCACGAGTCTTTCACCTTTTAGATATTGCAAGTCTTCCTTATGTAAGGCGGTTTATTCTAACTAGTAAGTACAACTGAGCACAGTAACTACTTCCTCAAAACGGAGAAACAATTATTATACTGTTTAGCTTTAATCCTTTTATACACATATATACATACACACACACACACACACACATATATATATATATATAAATATATATATATATATATATATATATATATATATATATATATATATATATATATATAATATGAAACATAAAAGTATACTTTTAGAGAATTAAACCTATATGGATTAAGCTCAATATACGAGACAGAGCAATTATGAAGATAAATTAAGGAAGAAATGTTAAAGATGTACGGCTGACAAATCTATTCCACCTTCGATTGTTGAATGCAAGCTGTACTCGATAAAAACATGCCAACTTATCCATCTATGTGATTCCTCTAATGATAACATTTTTATCTTTGAAAAGCCTGGGTTAAGGAAAGAAAAATACACATGTTTTTTTATCGAGTACACCTTGCATTGAACAATCGAAGATGAAATAAATTTAGCATCCATATATCTTTATCTATCTTCCTTCATTTCTCTCTCTCTCTCTCTCTCTCTCTCTCTCTCTATATATATATATATATATATATATATATATTCCATAATCAAACAACATGCAATAAATGGCGTTGTTGTCTGTTCTTCAAAGAATATACCAGTACCTGAAAAAGACCATGAGGACATCGTAACTGATCAATACTACAATAACATGTAGCTTATTTGGTGCCGTGCTCAAAATTTGAACAGACATAGGATATTATTTTTGTTTTTGTGATATTTAGATCATCTCCCTTAACTTTTTTTGTTACTGTTGTTATAATATAATAAGTACTTACTCGCAAATTGCTTTACTGTTGTGTTACCTTGAATAAAATAAACATTATTATTTCTGGATTAAACATTGCGAGAAAAAATTTGAATATAGAAAATGCATTGAAAATTCCTCAGTTAATGATACCATTTATTGACGTTGTTTCCTTGTGCCAGACTATGTGACCTCTATGTTCACATAGTTTTAACCAAACGGAATGTTTTTATGTTATTGAAGCATTTCTGGAATGGCTTCTCGCGTAGCTTAAAAGAACGTTACCCTACTTTATTTTACCTTTTGACTCAATGAAATTAAACTGTAACAAACAGACTGAAAAGGAGATTGATACTAAAAAGTCTGAGCAATTTCGATCATTAAATCTCTTCCGCTTGGAGCTAAACCCGACACAAATAAAATACTGAAAACAATTCTAACTAAGCGTTCTTAATTACAAAACGTTGATCAATAAGATTTGAAGGAGATTCAACGATATTATTAAGACAAATAATATTTGGCAAACAAAGTCACCAAATATGATAGTATTTTCAATTTTCTCTTCAGTAAATGGTACTTATTTTAATTTTCTTACATTCTAACATTCTATAGTGTTTTTCTTTACCCACATTTAGCGATCTGTATGAATATATTATAGTAACTAGCAAAGATGTGTTGTTAGTATATCATTACTCGCTCCCTAAAAAAAGAGAAGGTAATCCCTGGAAGAATGGTATCATGACCATAGAACAAGTGCTACACTACTACCCACCCCAAAAAAGAGGTAGGCATGTCTAGCAGGATAGTAAAATGACGAATCAACATATACTACACTGCCCTGGCCAAAGAACGAGTTAATGCCTAGAAGTGTGTTCTCATAAAAAACAGATACTACACTAGTACCCCAACGGAAGGAGAACGCAAGCAGTTTATACCTGAGATAATAGTATCATAACAAAAGAACAGATACTACACTGCAGCTCTGAATTGAGCAAGAAAAATCGTACATTCGTTTGAAATATTATTGTAAGCTAAATTGAGCATTAAAAGATCGAGCAATTAACAGAAGCAATAGTATAGTTTCGGTTTTAGACTGACATATATGGCATCTCCATTAATAATATATACTTTTTTTGGGGGGGATTTTATTTTGAAAGTTGAATATCCTATCAAACACATTTAATAAACGTTGTTAATGATAATTGTCGAACAGAGACCCTACCTAAATATCATCACGTTGGAATAATACACATCTTTTCCGTGCATCAAATTCGTTTTTGTAATCCATATAATTGTATATTAGCAGGAAGACTCGACGTTGAATGAGAAATACTGCCAATTTCTCTCCCTAATCTCTTATATAAAAGAAGTTGGAATGTTCAAAAACTATCTGAATTAGTGTCTATATAGTTTATATATAGTTTAATTTTTTATTAAAATCAGATATAGGTATTTGAACTTTTAAGATGTTTTTTTTCTCATGGGTCGCTTAGAGGTGTCGGCACGTAGATATTCGACACATAGATGGTAAAGACGATATTCGGGACAATTTCCATCGTTTTCCCCGGAGAATGTTATACATATGATAGACATGTGCTGAAAATAAGAAATATTTTATGTTTTAAAGGAGGCACGGTCTGCATAGATTACTTAGATTAAAAAGGGCATTTACTGATTCGGGACCACTTCTATATTCTTCCTCAGAAAAACCAACAAACTTATACATAGGATTTAAATTAAAAATAGGGATATATTTTTGGTGTCAAGTGTGTTATCCCCCTATAGGCCCCGTTGGGATGCACCTAGAGATTCAAGAAAACTTCCATTGTGTTCTTCGATAAATTTCACATGAGAATACACTTTTACTTTCTATATAAAAAACACAAACATCGTACGCACACATACATACAAACTTTGAGTTTTATATAGTTATATAGAATATTCATGTGCAATTGTCGTTGATTACTGAATAAAAAAGATTGGCGTGCGTATATATTTTCGGTTTAGTTTAAATTATTTTCAGTTTGACTTTCATAAGTAATAGTAGTGGTAGTCATAGTAGTAGCAGACAAGTAATAGCAGTAGTAGTAGTAGTTACAGTGTTATCTGGTTTTCATTCTTTTTTGTTCCATTTACTTCAATATTTAAACACTTTTGTTTCCGTTCCTGGCAAGTAAAGGTGTACAACAGATTTTCCTTAAGAATTCTATTAATTGTCCTTCTTAATTTGTTGCTCTGAAGAAATTGCATGATCAACCTCTGTTTTTATGTCACCATTATAAATCTTGAAAATCTTGGAATGCTTTATTTCTACCATGTTTGTCACTAAAGATATCTATAACACTGAAGTAGTTACATAAAAAACAGCATAATTTATCACATTGTTTAATTTAAAGAAAAATGTTCAAATTTTTATGATAAAATTACAGACACAAAATCTTTATTATAGTAAGAATTTTAATACATTTTCATTTTATGTTGTTTTTGTGTCTTAATAAACGCCCCTTGCTTCTCGCAATCATCATCAAAGGAAAGCAATTCGAATTGAAATAGTTTTGAATAGCGTTTGATTTCCTGAAGTCATGGAAAATATCGATTTTTAAAGTCTTCTTTCAAATAGCATTCGTTTTATTATAAGCAGATTTTCAATATATGTTGCATTAAAAATAAGAATAAATCTGACTTTTTAGATTATTATTTTTAGTCTGTTCAGTTCCGTTGATGTCTCATTTCCTGTCTTACCCCTTGTTCTATATTTATACGTACTTTTCAAGTTTCTTTTCATAATAACATTTCTCACGCATTAATTATACATGTAACTCTATCAATGAAACCCCAGTTTAGTATATTTTCATAAGCTTTACAATGTCAAACCAATTTACATACGATATTATTATATATACGTTATAATAGATTATTAACAGGTAGATTTAACATCTATGCACGCGATGAACTTATGAAATGGCCATATATAATTTAGGCATACCCTCATATACACACATGTAACACATATTTTTTTATGGAAATCGCTCCAGACAAGGCATGATGCCACTAGAAGTAAGGAGCTAACAAGAACACATATGATTATTGCAAAGAAAGAAGATGCCTATTTTCCCTAGTCTTGAAAAGACCAAATTTATAGGTAGGAGGACAACAGTAAGCAAGAGAGTTCCACAAACCTACGGTTCTTGGAAAAAAGCTACTGGAATAGGAAGTTGTATTACAATGAGCGAATTGATGGAGAGCACTAGACCAACGAGTCAAAGGAGCTGGAACAAAAGAAGCGGTGTATAGATCACATAATTCTGAAGAACACATGCCATAATAGTATATATAGAAAAGACCGACGCTAGCAACATCAGATCTGTGAGAGATGCAGAGTAGAAGAAAGGGTAGGGTGAATAAAATTACACATACATTTCTGCACCTTATCAAGAACCCTCAAATGGGACAGATATTCACCAGCCAAATAATTAAAACAGTACTCTATACATGGTCTGATTGTAGATTTGTAGATATAAGTAAAAGCCTCAGGTGTGAGAAAGTGTCTTTGCCATTGTGTACAAATTAAAAACTACACACAATGTATATATATATATATATATATATATATAATTATAAAAAAGAAAAAAACTATACACACATTAAGGTTGTATACATTATAAATTATTTCGACCCCTTAATTAGGTCTCCTCAGACGTATAAACAACCACGTCAAAAAAACAAAAACGTTGGTTTTTTGACGTGGTTGTTTATACGTCTGAGGAGACCTAATTAAGGCGTCGAAATAATTTATAATGTATACAACCTTAATGTGTGTATAGTGTTTTCCTTTTTATAATTCTGTTTTGCTCTGTTTAAATTACATTGAGCTCTGTTATTCGGATTCTCAACACAAAATTGAAATCTACACACACTAGATATATATATATATATATATATATATATATATATATATATATATATATATATATATATATATATATATATAATTCCGCTAGTTTACGGTAATGAATTAACATAAATGCAAGAGAAACATTTATTTCCCTTACACTGTTTGTCGCCGCCTATATTTAAAGAGCGTATATATTTTTATTTATGAAATTAAATTATTTATATATATGCATATATATATATATGAAATTATTAATAAATAAATATTTAACATGCATAGACATATATATGTTTCGCGTTTCTTTTTATTTTACGTTCGTCAGGTCGAACAATTCGAATCTCTAATCCACGTATTATGCACACCGGTTTCATAACAATTACCCCAAAGACTCGATCACACTTTTAACATTAGTGAAATGCGCCTTGTAATAATGAAAACACAAGTAGTGTGTTTCTAAATAGGATTCTATCTCCCAAGGAGGAGAATCGTGCAACGTGGCTATTTTTTACGATTCGTCAGTTTATTTATTCCCGAAGGGGCTCAACGTGATCGAAGCTTAATAATTATTATTAATAAATAAATGTTATATATATATATATATATATATATATATATATATATATATATATATATATATATATATATACACTAGCAGAATACCCGTTCTAGTACAGCTATAAGTAATTTGTATAGCATGGTTCTATGCGCATTTCCATACGTAGACATCCATGTTCGAAGTAACTAGATAATTTATTTTGTCTACTTATTTTTGACAAAGGTAATTATTTTCTTTATGTACCTGCGCAAATCTTTTCAGATTCTCTTCGATCACTCACTCATTTTATTTTTATACCATCATTGCAGGAATAGAGTTTCATATTGCTATTTCTCTTAGATACTTATAAATGATTAATCTTAGTAATCATACCTCAGACAAAACTAACGCCATATAAATTCTATTCTACCTTAATTTAAAACAAATAAACAGTTCATTAAAACATAATATACTAAGAAAGAATAGTGTCGAGTAGATGAATAATCTATTAAAATATTATGAAGCATAAAGGATATATAATAATAAATTGCATTATTATACTCATCATATCCGTCATCTAAACATAATACTTTCTTACAAAATATGTTAATATAAGATCAGTTTGAGAGGACATACTTTAAAACAAACTTTGTTATGACACATCTTTTTGAAAAGTGTTCTGCCATTCAGTTTTCTGTATATGTAAATAGAGACTTTGAATATTTCCCACTTGAATATACCACATACACGTTACTATAAGTAAAACTGGGCACCTTAAACCAATTCCAACGACATTTAACGTCAATGCTCGTGCCTCATCGATAGACAAGACGAAGCAAGCTTTAAGTGAATTACACTCCTGTTAGATTCCCAAGTCTTATCAGGAGGTATCATTGGTATTTTTAAGGATGAATTACGTCTGGACTTGATAGAAAACACATAATATTGTGTTGGTCAAAAGTTCGTTCGTTTTTGTAAGAAAGAAGGAACCCAACATGACGTTTAGAAACATAGCCAAGTTTATGTAATTCATTTTCCACGCTTGATTTGGAAATTTTCTAAAATGTCTGCGATATGTCTGGTTGTCAAACGGCAATCTTGTTCAGCTACGGCTTACATTTGGTCACTGTCGATCATCTTTGGCCGGCCAGAGCGAGGAGAATCTCTCACTTAAAAATTTCCTTTTCAGAATCGAGCAAACCATTTCTGGCACACCCGTTCTCTAAGTGCATTCTCTCAATACACATTACATATCTTTATGCAGGTTTCTGTAGCTTATGTTTTCTTTTCTTTAGTAATAAAATAAAAGATAATTATAGTAGTCTGCTTAATATTCAAGTTCAAGGCCTGAAATACAAGCCACCATTTAATAACTCTTCTACTCGGAGACTTATTACACACTGACGTACACATACTCGCTACACGAAATACAGGATCTGAAGAATAGAACCATAGGACGAACTCAAGTCGGCCGAAAAAAAGACATTAAAAACGAACAAACTTTTCTGCCTTATTATAAGCGTCGTTAATCAGATTCCATCGCAGAGATAAAATAGTACCAGATTTAGCAATAAGGATCCATGCTTCAAAGATCCATTTTTGGCCCGACGCTCTTCCTGATCTTCATAAAAAATCTTCGATCCAATGTTGACCCAATTAGTTATACGGTTAATAGACCTTCTTAACTTATACACACCAACGGCTCATTTATATTTCTTTGACGGTGATTTATATTTAAAAGAATAGCTTTACCAAAAGCCGATCTAAATTTAAACTAACGTAATACTCTCTGTCCATTCCTTCCAGCTAGTTAACGACTGTATAAACATGTCTGAGAAATCTTACTTCTTATTCGTCAAGCATGCACTCATCTCATCTACCACTGTGCATCGGTAACTAATAGGTATAGTTTCTGTAAATTCTCCTGGAAACATAACTGTCAGCCTTCTCATCCACGGTCGATCGCTGTTGGTGTCTTTCAATGTTCGGTTTAGTTTTTTAAAAAGACACGAGTGATTCGGTTATGTGTATTTAAAGGCAAACTGAATGCAAACTGTTCTGTTCTTTCTTTAATGAGTATTTCTATGATTCACACAAAGATAACACTTTTTACTCATCACCTGTATTTTGCAATGAGTAAGTGTATGGCAATCTTCGTTCTGATGCATCTAAGTGTGTCTAGAAAGATTATATTACTTCTCTTCTATCTAATAGTCTTACAAAACGTTCAGACATACGAGTTAGTTTATTATTCAAGGGTTGCTCATTTACTCTAGCTGCTTTTACCAACACATTAAAGTTAATTGCAACAACCCGTTGCTTATATCCATAAATATTGTATTCTGGAGGTCCAATGTATTTTCTTGCTTTCTCAGCGTTAACTAGACTCTGAGCTCGAATATCTATACATGAATTATTGATTATTGCAGGTGTTAATGTTTTTCTTGGTGTATTTCTGTTTCTTAACACTCTTCACAAAATGAATACTTTAAATCCAACCACAGTTGCCCCGGATTGAAAATCTGCACGATGCAAGAATTATATAAAAGCGAATCCTGATTTTATTTGATACCATGAACTCAGATGTATCCTTGATATTTCCAGTGATCATCACTTTTCAAAAGGTCAAGAGCAATGATATTTTAAAGATTTTCTCAACAGTCTCAAAGACTTTCGACAAAATATATAGACACCTTGAACTTGTGAAGAAGAATCTGCAAATACTAACATTCCTTATTCTTAGAAAGAAGCATATAACGTTGTTCTATTGTATAACTATCTCATCCTTAGCAATCGTCGACACCTTCAACACATGTGCCGGGTTCTTATTCTTCACCTGGCTGTATCGATCGCCGATAGAGCAAGCACTGGCGTATACCAACGAATACACATATATTGTGTAAACTAGACTTTTTGAACAAGTTTGTGTGTGCGTCGGTGGGGTTCCGCCGTTGGCTTTCACTCTTCTCAGCTAAGCCTCCCACTTCTTAAGTCTAGCATATAAGACAAGAACTAACTGATCAATTACATTCATAATAAAGGCTCTAGTCGTACACTATTAATCTAAAACTTAAACCTTTGTGTTAACTTAAATTAATTTATGTTTATATATATATATATATATATGTGTGTGTGTGTGTGTGTGTGTGTGTGTACCCGTGTAATATTGAGTGTACGAGCAAGACTATGGATGCATTGCCATATATAGCGACATATTCGCGCAACTATGACATTCTTAACACAGTAAAAATTGAAAATCAGTCTACTACCGTAAATGGATTGATAAAGAAAATATTCAATAGAGATCGTTCGTACTGCCCGAAGCGGATATTTCAAATACGCATAAAGATTAACGAACCTCAACTAGAAATTATTTTCTTTCATTTCTTATGCTTTAATTTTTTTATACATAAATCTTTTATTTATTTAAAACCATTTTTCTCCAAATTTTCATTTTTCTACATAACCAATAGTTACTTTTCCTTCGCCGCCTTCTGCCCAACATACGGTACTCGCCGAATTGAATGACATGTTTATGAAAATTCAAAATGTCGGATATAGGAGCAAAGATGTGAAGAGAAGGTCGAGGATTATTGAATAAAAAATGTAAGCAAAAAATCCGCGCAACTACAAAGGAAGTATGTGGAATAGAATGAAAGAATACTTTGAATAAAACGCTGAAAAAGACGAAACGAAATGGAAAGACATAACATAAATGAAAAAAAACAAACAGATTGACTCATAAAAAGCGAATGATGTGAAACCGGAGAGAGAAATGTCGGTAAAGTTATATTCTCCAGAAAACATGAAGTAAACCGATGAAAAATGGTTTTGTAATCTAATTTAGTTTAATTTTAAAACACAATTGTTAAGGAAAATACAGAGTATACAAGTAATATTTATTTTTTATAGAGTGGCATGCTAACATTTATTTCATACGAGAAGAGCTATCTGGCTATTTATTATCAATAACAATTGATTTCCTACTGTTGTCACACACGTGATAAACCTTACTGTAACATCCGAAACAATTAATCGAGATAAAACTTACCAAACAAAAACAAAAAATACACGAGTTAAATCTTACTTAAAGGATAAATAAGCGAGTAAGATGTTACAAAAGAAGGCGATGTAAGTTTTACTTCGTAAAGTAATCCGCTTTTTCTCTTACCTGAATCCGTAAATAAATCATATGTGTGCACGTAGATTAATTCCTATTTTAGTCACAAAATTGTTAAAACTTATCGAATATTCTGGAATCAATTACTTCCTGTGTTTTTTCTCAGTTTTTATTATTAAGGAGCCTCTCTTTTTCTCATTATATTTACATGTGTGATTATCTTTCATTTCTTCATTAGTATCAGTTATTATTAAAATGATGCCGTCATTTCTATTCTCATAAAAATAAATGATCCGGACACACGTACGTTTACTTTTATTATTATTGACTTGTGTTGGTTGTTATTTTCACAACGTTTCGCCCGATGTAACCTCTTACCGTCTTCAGATACATTTTTTCGAACTCATTAATCTTTACGTTGAACTCGGTAACCTATACATAATTGCGAACTGAACCCTTTATTTTATGCACAGATGTAGATTGTCCTAGTTTCGTCATCCATGGCCGGGAAAAGTGTTAAATAATTTTAGGTGATTCTTTGTTATTATCGCCTATAGTTAGGATTGAACAATAAACTACAGAAGGATTTACCTTCGACCTGATTGTACTAACGCCTTTATATGGTAGTTTTGTTTTACGGCATATCAACCCTTTTTGGGTTATTTAATGCCGAATCTGGTCATTATAGTAAAAGTTTTTATGCTTCAAGTTCTTTATATCTTCAAATGTTTAATCATCGTTTTTTGTTTGGTAGTTTTGTTTTACGGCATATCAACCCTTTTTGGGCCATCTAATGCCGAATCCGGTCATTATAGTAAAATATTTATGCTTCAAGTTCTAAAAATAAAATAAAAAAGGGGAGGGAGAAAGGGAGAGGGGCTGTTGTTTTTGTTTTTGGTTTTGTAGAACATAATTAAGTTTTACAAAAAAAAAACAAAAAAAAAAACGTCAATGTAGGTGAATTTCGTCTCAGGGAGCCACAGGGCAGCCTGATCTGGTATCACCAGCGCTTTTATATGTAGCGCCACTGAATCATATGTGTGAATAACAAGACAAGTCATAATAGAAGTCCGAATAATCCAAACATATATAATATAATATATTATTCATGACCTAAAATAAAATAATTATCTTAAACACATATTCCCAAACATATACAAATGTAACTTAATTTCACACCACTGCTGCACTACTGTCTTCCTGTAACAACATTATAACAAATACGATGTTTATCAGATAAGATAACCAAAATATAAAAAAAACATATTATAGATAAATATTGGTTCTACGGATAGCTGAATTTAGCATTATATATTTAATATAATAACTGATGCTAAAATGTAAGCCAAAAGAGACAATGCAGCCAAAACACGGATAAAAAAAAACATGATAAAAAACATGACACACTTGAATGATACATTTCTTACCCCTGTTGGGAATTTGAAAACAAATATTCGAATCGCTCCCCTTGTATAAACGTACGTTAATAATCAAGACAGCCATGCATTGAGAATAACAAAATTATTAAGAAAAAATGGAAAGGACAGAAAGATGGCAACAAATCCAGCTATATAGAATTCTAACATAGGAAAAAAATCGTCACTTCATGAAAAAGAATGAGTAAAAATAGTAAGTCTACGCAAGAAGTAATACTTCTGGAATAAAAAAAAATGAGAACACGACTCATAAATATGCAAATATGGAGCCAATACTAAGAATTATATATACGGATATAAATCCGATGATATTTTGTAATTGGTAGAAAGAAAAGAATAAAACGCAATACATGGATACATAGGAATGATATAGCCGGTGTATTCTAGGGGTTTAACTTAAAATTCTGAATATCTAATGCGTATGTTATTTGCTTTATCCATTTTTGTTCAATTAAAGTCATATATTTATCGACTTACAAAAGTCTATTTAACTTTGCACACAGCTAGGTTTAGTGTATCGATTTATGCAAAGTCAAAATAAGTTCTTTGAAGAAGAGAATATGACAAAAAAAGATGTAATTGTTTATATCATATTTGCAAACATATTTATATATCCCGGTATGTATATATATATATATAGAAACACATTCTTACTCATTACTATTCATCATGATTAATTGAATACATTAAAAAAATAATTAAAACACATTGCTCTGTGGGAATATGAATACGACTAACATTATTCGATCGATGTATTATATTTAATTACCTCCAAAGTCATGATATGACATCTTGAGATGAAACGCTGAAATAATATGTTAACACAACGTGTGATGTAGATAAAAACGTAGAAAAACAACATAATAGATTACACCCATACACACACACACACACACATATATATATATATATATATATATATATATATATATATATATATATATATATATATGTGTGTGTGTATATATGTATATCCAATGTGTATATAGAGTGATAGAGACAACGAGAAAGAAAGAAACAGAGAAAGGGAGATAATGATCACTTTTGTAGTAACTAGCTGCATAAGTGAGTTGGAAGCAACCGAACAGTCTTCTGTGAATGACACACGCATATATATATATATATATATATATATATATATATATATATATATATTACTAAGTAGAATACAATATTTTTACCATAACAACCATTTTATAACTATGCTCCTAAAATTCAATATCAGCAAATATTATTGTGTATATATGTTTCGGAAAATTTACAAATAATATTTTCTTTTCAGCGCACACAAAATTCTGTATCAATTCGTTGCAGGTGAATTAAACATAGGGATTTTTGAATGAACACATGAAATAAAAAAATATTCAACACAATTCAGAAACTTTATTTTCTTTTTTATATACTTTTCATTTCTCATGGCAGTATATAATAATTAGATTCAAGAGTCCTTTGTACATTTTATTCCCCAAAAGATGAATTCACTCTTCGAATACCGCATAGAGTTCCGGTTTATAAACATTTCTATCAGATATTAATGTTAGTTAGTCCTAAGAATTTCTTTTTATCTAAACAGTACATATTTTTCAACCGAAAAAATAAACTATGGTTGCATGAAATAAAAAATACAACTTCTGTTCATATTGCAGGAGATAAACATTCATCAAATGATATTAGACAAATAACTGTCCATAAATAAAGAGTTGACTTGAATGTAATAGTGGAACTCTCCTATAATAAAGGCGAATACTCCTCCTTAATCGCATACCAATATTTACTAATCTGATTTCATTGTCATATCAACCGATCCTATCAGATAAGTGTGAATAACTCTAATCAAACTATATACTTCATGCTCGAGAAAACAAAATCATCCAGAACAAAACCTTTATGAACCGAAAAGTAAGAACGTTCAGCGACTTATTATATAATATGTGATAGGCGACACAATTACTGTTAATATCTTGGTCCAAAGGGTTCGGAAAAACTACCATAGTACAAATTACTTTGTTATTATTCGCGATATATTTTTTCTATGCAAGACCAGATAGTTCAGTAATCCTAGTCAAAACAAATGTATAATACCTATTTCAGAAATAAGTTCTGACTGTTGATCTACAGATCAGTGAATTTTATGGAATAAAATTGTAATTTAAATTGTGTTAAAAACCTTCTTGCTAAATACCTTTTCTCGAATCTGTTTTTGTATATTTTTATTGGTTTGACCTTTTGTCTTGGTTAATAATACCGATTTAAATTTAAACAATCAAGATTACGGGTATATACGCACTGGTAAAAATACACATACATTTACCTGGCCAGACCCAAACACATGCATATATAAGCACTTACACGTATATATCACATAAAGACTTAGAAAAAAGAATACATTAACATGCACTTCCATAAATACATATATAATTAGATCTTATTCTGAAAACATTACGGTGTTCACGTACACACATAAACATACTTAATGCTGTACAAATATACATATATGAATATATTTATGCATACATATATATATACATATATATATATATATATATATATATATATATATATATATATATATATAAGATTATTTTTATTTACACAGACATGTACAAAATCTGCGACACTGACATGACGATGTTATCGAGCAACAGCTGTTATAAACGGAACTCTCACACGGCAGAGTTAAAATCTGATGTATATATATATATATATATATATATATATATATATATATATATATATATATATATATATACTGTAAAGTTTAGTTTTAAAACAAAGTACTTTAAACATAAATAAATCCGTCCAACTATATTGAACAGCATTAGGAAGATATGGAACATTTAAGGTTTGTATAGCTTATGACAGCCACGTAGAATTTATTTAATTATATACTTATTTAACAAACATTCAATTGAAAAGCGCATAAATCATTTAAGTTATTTAAGTCATTTAAACAATGAAAAATGCAGATGTAACTAAGTAAAATGAAATAAAGAAATAAAAAGTTATTGAAACATTAAATAAATAAATAAATAAATATATAAAAAAGGGAAAGAAAAAAGAGAATAAATAACTAACTTGATTTCATGTAAGAAATACTGTAATCTGAACGACTTAATCCCCGGCAAAGTTGCAGAATCAAACGGTACCACCCACGACGCTTCAATTAATTCGGATTCTTGTTGCAAAGTGAGCCACTCTTTATATATTAAGTATCTAATTAACTTCCGTTTTGAACTTCTTGTCTTCTGGCTCCAATTAAACTATATGTCCAGAATCCCGCTGGTAAAGAAAGATTCAATTTAACACAAGCACTGACAACGATATTTTAATCGGAAGCTATTGACAGAAATCAATTTGATGAGTTGGCATTATGTCATGGTCAGACTGAATGAAAAGGTAAAACTATGCGTTATTCTGAGAAAGTTTAGCATTCAAATAATAATGCAAATACATGGAATTATATTCAAATGGTACGTGTATTTTAATGAATATCGATTAACGATTGTACTTTAACAATAACAATAAATTTTACAAGAGTATATATATATATATATATATATATATAAATATATATATATATATATATATATATATATAATGAGGAAAATATTTAAAAAATATATTTTGAAACCTGAACAACGCAGATATTTCGTTTTTTTAATAAATTATTTATTTACTTTAAAAACTTTAAACGAATTTTTTTATAAACTTCAGTACTTTCGGTAATAGATACCCTTGTCAGAAGTATTATCATCTTTCTTCTCTTTTTCTTCCTTTTTCTCCCTGAATGAGACATTTCTATCGCAGTCAAGTTGAAATTCGTCCTGTTGTTATCGACGACAAAGTTGAAATGTTCTTGTGTGTAGCACGCGGTTACGTGAATAATTTAATCACACATTGAAACGTTGATGAAATTTAATCAACGTTTACATGTGTGATTTTACAAACTATATATATATATATATATATATATATATCAAAATAGTGTTCCGAGGGAATAGTAATTTGAAAAAGGAAAACATCAAAAAATATTATTTATGCATTCATCAATGTTTCGTCTTTATTTCAAGGCTTCCTCAGAATGATTGTCTGAAGAAATCAACACAACAGTACTACAAGTACTATATATATATATAATTTATTTCTGAGATAAAATCATGAATTTCACCATATAAGACACAAATAGCGTCATAGAAAACAGAAAATCAGGAAAATTATGTGTTGTTATGATTTTTAATTTTAATATTTCGGAAACATCTTTAAATTTTAATGTATAGAGAAATGATTTATTGATAAAAAATATCCCAATCTATACAAACACAGACACGCATATATATGCATATATATAGTATGAAATCATATCTTAGCAAGTTAGCTACTTAGACATTTACATTGTTTATTCTCGAAGAAAATCATCAGGCTAAATTCGCGGATATTTAGTTTGCGATTGTGTAATATATAAGTAGTGTATACTATAGCTAAATAACAAATCAGTTTTTATTTCATTACTACGACACTAGTTAATATTTTGATTGGCCAATGTCCTAATTCTTCTCAAACAAAGGTCTAGCTGCTTTTGTATAACATCATATATATATATACGTATATATATATGTATATATGTGTATATATATATATGTATATATGTATATATGTAAGTATATGTATATGTATATTTATATATATATTTATATATGTACATGTACATGTATATATGTATATGTATATATATATATGTATGTATATATATGTATATGTATATATATATGTATATATATATATGTATATATACTTCATATATTTGAAATAATCTACATTCATAAAAATAATAAATATATTAATAAATAAACACAATGAAATAAAATATATGCATACACATATGTATATGTATATATGTATATATGTATATATATGTATATATATGTATATGTGTATGTATATGTATATGTATATGTATATATATATATGTATATATATATATGTATATATACGTACAATATTTTAAATAATCTACATTCATAAAAATAATAAAACATGTTAATAAATAAACACAATGAAATAATATATAACAAAATATGTATTCTTTCAACCAGCATATGAAATGAAAGCGAAAGCGGTTATAAAGAATAATCTTATTCCGACCTATCCAACACATCACACCGTACAACATAAATAACTAAAGGAACATTATCTGCTTAACACCTGTTTTACTTAGCTAAAAAGTTTGCATAGGCAAATACATCCTCCACTTTATAGACACACAATTTCCTTCCATTCAATAAGCTTCATAACACTTTCAACAGAAATACGATTAAAACTTGTTACTCTAAATAACGATTTGAATACATCAAAACCCATAACTTGTATCAATCGTTCTAAAAAAATGGTCCTGACCAAATAACCAAAAATGGAAGCACATTAAACACAGATAGCCATAAGATCTTACTACAGTCAAAGTAACACAAATAAAACTAGAACACCCCTCGAAATAAAGAAAATCTGAAACCTATTACTCAACCAGACTTCATCATTTAAACCGTACCATACCCCACGGAAAGAAAACATTTAAATCTAATGCTATATCTATTGCTTATATCCTTTCGTGGGACGGGTATTCTACTCGTATATATATATATATATATATATATATATATATATATATATATATATATATATATATATATTTATATACATATATATATATATATATATATATATATATATATATATATGTATATATATACATATATATGAATATATATGTATATACATATATATATGTTTGTATATATAAGTATATATATATATGTATACATAAATATATATATATATATATATATATATATGTATATATATATATAAATAAAGTTAGGTATGTGTATACATTAATTCTTAGATAAATATTTTATATAACCTCTTCACATCTACCTGTCAGAACCATTATCACATATACACCCAGAATGCCACCAAACCCTTTACACGCTATATGTACGACTCCCAAGTACACCAAAAGCAAATATGTACACATATATAACAAAGACAACTATAAACTTATAAAAGATATATACATATATATATACATATATTATGAAAAATATACAATAATATCCAATACATATATATAACAGTAAATATATAAAATACAGAAACTAAAAATATTTCTAAAACAAAATAAGATACATGTATGAAATGATGAATTAATAAATACACACAATAAAATAAAATATGACAAAATAATTTTACCTGAATTACAAAACTTAAAAAAAGTATATACAACAGAAGAAGATAAAATCACAAGTATAAATTAAACCGAAACCCGATGCATCAATATAACTTCAAATCTCATACTAAATGTATAAACAAAGAAAAATATCGATATTGTTAACCAGCATATAAAACCCCTTTTAAAAACACGATCCCTGCATTCGCATTCGATATGAACAACTCCACGTATCCCGCAATGAGGCTAACATATGGCATCATAGCTTATAATAACGTATCTTCTTCATTCTATTCTATACTTAGTTTCGGAATTTACTACCGAGATTAAAAAGGTTGATTACGATCTGATGAATTTCCCATAATGCAACTTTTTAGCCCGCCCGACTTTTTTTAAAAGGTTTTTATCGTCATTATACAGGCGTTATTGATACTAAGTACCCGAACCAATCCACAGGTATCGGGAATCGTGAAAGAATGACATACAAAAGTATATTAAACACTCCTCTAAGAATATGCACCACTCAAAAGTCTAATATTATATATAAACGCCCTCTAAATTTAAATAGAAAATAAATAAAATAACTTGAAAAATCCCTTAAAGACACGATAACAAAAAATAAAAACACAGCAATTCAGAATATCCCATACCGTGAAAAATAGAAAAACTTTAACAAAAATACACGTTCAGAAGTACATCAAAATAAATAATACGACTCTTAACATGAAATTAAAAACAAGATCAGCATCCTTAAACAAACGTTCCAAAGGACATCTTGCGAACGGGGATTATTTTGTACAGAGTGACACTGACATCGGACTGCGTCTGATCGGACCCTCTGATTTTTTACTGTTAATTCTCCATTTTCCCACCTCTTAAAGGTACTGCTGATTTGACAGGCCCATTACAAGACGGTTTCCACCAAGGAGACTGTTTGTCCAGTACGATGACAGTTTGAGGCACCAAACAGACACTGATATGTATAGGTTATAAATACAATACTTTCACGAAGTATATATATATGTATGCATGTATATATATATATATATATATATATATATATATATATATATATATATATATATATGCATGTATATATATGTATGTATCCATTATATATATATGTATGTATATATATATGTATGTATGTATATGTATGTATGTATGTATGTGTGTATATATATATGTATATATGTATGTATGTATATATATATGCATGTATGTATATGTATGTATATATTTATATATATGTATATATGTATATATATATATATATATATATGTATATATGTATGTATATATATATATTATGTATATATATATGTGTGTATGTATATATATATGTATGTATATACATATATGTATGTGTATATATATATATCTATATATATATATGGGAATATATATATATATATATATATATATATATATATATATATATATATATATATATCGTGAAATAGAGAGAAAGATACCCGAGTTAAAACGAGGATTATATAAAGATGATGGTTTATTGACTACCAAATGCCCAGATATCAATTTAGAATATATAAATAAGCTTTATAAATCATTTCAAGACCGAGTCTTCAAATAACTATTAATAATATTACTTTAAACCTTAATAAAAACTAATTCAAAACCTTAATCAGGTAATATATTATATAGATAAATTAATTAAACGGTTCATTTCGAAATTCCGCACAGATTTCTGAGTTCGACAAGACGCACCTAAAGAAGATCGGAGGTTACTCGACTGACACGTTGTGAGAATAACATCCAATATGAGAGCAGTAGTCCGAACAATGCAAATAATAGCAATTATCTCGTTGTATCTTTGGAAGAAAACACGAATTAACTCAGGCATACAAACACATAAAATATCAGAATAAGATATATTCTATATCAAACATTTTAACCCCGAAATCTTCAAATAAAAGAACTCTCTCGCATTTCTCTCTGATAAAATGTTGATAGAATTGAGTAAGTTGATGAATGTATCACAGCTTCTGAAGTTGTTTGAGGTGACATCTCTTTTTTGCCGAGAAGATAGTGTGATGTAAACACTTTTTTTAACCATAAATTTATGTCGTGTCTTAACAGCGTGAGTGAAGACATCACGCGAATACGCTAATAAATAACGATTGGTGTGCCTGGACAACGGTTTTTCGTGTAAAACACTAAACATGATTTACCAGCGAACTGGTAAATAAAAAAAGGCGAGAATATACGACCGTTTGCTGACTTCAGAAAAGCAAGACAGGACCTTTAAAGAATTATTTGTGTTGACTACTTTACAAAAGAGAAACATTTATTCTGTGGCCACTACTGAGACTTAAGAAGTAATAAATAGAAACATTTAATCGGGAAGTAAAAAAAAAAGAGAAATGAACAAATACAAATGTAAG
>OY744518.1:55869938-55897438 GCA_963556195.1 Sepiola atlantica
TTTTAATCCATTGGTCCTCGTTGTTGATTAAAACTGATCTCCTACATTTTTTAATGATGTGAATTTCATCCTTGGATATATCGGTATATATCTCGGCGAATTCTAGGGCGATATTGAAGAGTTCTTCTGATATGGATGGGTAGAAGTCCACTATATCGAATTGTAAGAAGGTACAATTGTTCTTATTTTCTATACTGTTAAACCAAGCGATTGCGTCGGCAGTATTCACCCATTGGTTTAATTCTAGGTCTTTTCTTATTTGTTTGTTAGTTCTAGATAGAATTGTTTGGCTGATTCTTCCTATTTCTGGTTTGGTTGGTTTAATTAAGTGAGTGCTAGGGTTATTGTTAAAGTTACTTTTGTGGTCTTTAAATAAGATATAGGCTTCCTTAGGTTTTAACTTACTATTTTTAGTTTATCTGTGATTTGTTTACTTCCAGTATTTATTATATCTATGTAATTATGTCTGCTTGTATCTAGTTTTTTGTAGTTTTTTGTAATATTTTCTGGTAGTAGTTTGTTATACTCGTGTTTATCTATTTTGTAAAAATTTCAAGTTTTGTCCGCTTTTACGGGAGCCTCAGTGTAGCTTGATTGCCATATATATTTTCATTGCTTACTACCTAGCACTACTTACGTATCGAACACTGTTGAAGTAAATACTGGAAACTGACACATGAAAAAATTATATCTCCTAATAATATTTTATGTGGATACATGAAGTACTAATATATATATATATATATATATATATATATATATATATATATATATATAAGGTGCCTCAACTGCCATTGCCCTTATTGAGCTGACTGTTTGGTTTTATATGTAGTCACATTATTAAACCTTGTGTCACTAATATTGTCTGAAGATATGTTTCTATCGGATAATACGGACATCGAATGTTTTATTGAAAGACATCTCTATGTGAAATTGTGAAAGAAACTGAAAAAGAGATGGTTTGGAGTCTTATGAACCATAATGTAAAATAAAAAAAAATAAAAAATCGTACGTCATATAATTGATGGATTTGAATTTTTGGAACTATATTCACATTTTGTTGATCTCGTATCTATTCATACATATACACGTATATATATATATATATATATATACATTTAAATTCCCGAAACAGTTTTTCATAGTAAACAACTGATGATCCCTTAAATAATGTTAGAAGCAAACTAATATAATAACTGTACAAATTAAATTGACTTACATGAGTGATTTTTCACTGAACGACTTCGGACTTTTACTTTACAAACTTGAGTACTTTCGGTGAAATACACCCTTGTCAGAAGTATAAGCATATTTTGTTCTCTTCTTTTTTCTTTTAATCCTCATTGATTGAAACATATTTATCGCAGTCAAGTAGAAATTTGTCTTGATGTTATCGACGATTAATGCTGATATGCCAGTGTGTGTAGCACGCAGTTACGTTAATAAGGTAGTTTGAAATGTCATATATTTAAGCGTTGCTTAAATGGCGATAATAAGAAGAATATTAAAAAAAAATATTTTGAAAACCTGGACAACGCAAATTATTTATGTTTTTTAAAATTAATAATTTTATTCGAGGCTGGGAACTGTAATGAGTAGTATTAATACATCCGTAAAAATATAGCTTTAATGCATGTCGATTGATAAGTTGAACACTGTTTACGTCGACTGCCTACAATAGGTTGAACACTTTCACCGATGTATAGAGTTGTTCATGGGGGCCGCGAGCGTTAAGACGTCGGAATTTGTGTTATTAACATGACATGTTCCGTGTTATCAAATCCTGCGACCGGCTTGAATAATTATCGCTAAACCGACTATTCCGACAGGATGAAACGTATACGTATGTAGATAAACACATATTTACAATTATATACACACACACACACACACATATATATATATATATATATATATATATATATATATATATATATTACTCAAACATGCTTTGGGAAAAACATGCAATTTTCTCGTTTGCATAACTTCTTTTTTTTTAAACTAGAAAGATTGCTCGATGCCTCGAAAACCTTAAAAAGAATTTATGCAAACGCGAAAATTCCGTGTTGTTTAACAAAGCCTGTTTTGGTAATAACTTGCCGCCTACATATACAAACAAACATCTATCTATCTATCTATCTATCTATCTATCTATCTATCTATCTATCTATCTATCTATCTATTATATATATGTGTGTGTTTATATGTTTTATTTTGTAAATTTATTTTCAACAGTATACAGTTGTTCAATTGTTTAAACAATCTTGAATAACATCCCAATGTCGTACTATCCTTTACCGGGGAGTGTGTCTTAGTGTGTCTGCGCCGTGGATACGTCTGTAAATGGGCTCTTTTAGTTCTGGCACAGTACCACACTAGCTCCCGAAGTAACGATAGGCACATTTCTTTAATGAAATGATTAATTATACCCCGCTAGGTATTTCGTCGTAAATGGCTGCGTCAATAGGCGTCATTCATTCTCTCGAGAATTAGTTATTTGGCTTGGTTGATAATTAAACGTATTGTAATGAAGGAACAAACCATAAATTTATTTAAAAAATATAATTTATTTTTGTCGAAAAAAAGTTAAAAACTTGACTTTGTGACTGCCCCAGACACGTGTTTTCTCATACACAGTGAAAACACCACACTGCAAAATATCTATTCACCGAAGACTAAGCGAGAGAGAGGGAGAGAGAGCGGAAGAGAGAGAGAGAGAGAAAGAGAAAGAGAGAGAGAGAGAGAGAGAGTGAGAGAAAGAAATGGACACATGAGGGAATACGCTCGTCATTGTTCCGGGCCTCAACAAGTCCTGAGTTACAGTTAATTCAATCTTTGGCCTTTAAAATGCACTAAGCTTCGAATTACAGCCTGATTGACGACAACCCTTTCTTTTGTCACATTCTGGGTGTCTAAAAGACAATTGTTGATTTTCACTTTGTTCCTCAAAAAAGCATCGTTAAGTTTGGCACAAAGGTCCCAAATGTAGGGGATTGCAGCTCCCACAAAATGGGTCACTAGTTGTGTCACACAGTATGTTATACATTAATCTGATGTCGATGCTATTATATGCAATTGGTATAGCTACAAATGTGATTATTTAGCCTGTAGCGTTGAAAGTAAGCAAATAATACCAGAAAGTCTCATTTTTCACTTTGTAATATTCTTTGCTTTCTTCCAGATTCGCGGACTAAATAAACGCCTTTTCAGCATATTTTCTGCGCAAAAATATTTTTTAAAAATCAGCTTCACTATGTATATAAATATATATACATACATATATATATATATATATATATATATATATATATATATATATATATATAATTATTATTATTAATTACAATATATGTATTAGCATATACTATCAGTGCTCTTTTACTTTGAATTCTACTTAAAACATTCAACTCGATGATTGTCAATTAGTTACAATAGAGCAAATATATGTCAGGTTCATATTATATTCCAATAACCATGTTGTTATTTTATTATTTTTTAGCTTCGTATCTAAATGACCTCAATAGACATCTGAAGGCTAATAGATGTAACTTTAGAAAAAAAAATCACCCTCAAGTGAATTATAAGTTATATGAATAAATTATAGAACTTATTAACTATTTTAAGAAGTATTACTGAATTACCATTTATAAATGTCCACACAACTTTAAGGATGTACTAGCTCCGAACGAAAAATTCAAAATGGCGTATTAGTGGGTTTCCCCGCACGTGTGAGTTTGATATTTTTTTTGTTTTTTTTTTCGTTTCACCCAAAAATAGACCCACTGTATAGTGTAGGTTTTTCAAGACACTTTAATCCAAGAACTTTTTACTTTTTGTGAATTTTTCTGATGATTTTGTAATGTTGCAGAGACGATATTCACATAAAAATGTTGCCTGGCACAAGACAAATAAAACGGACCGTAAAAATATATACCTCACAGAAATGTTATGTTTTTTGCAAATGTAAAAAAAAAAAAAAAATGGTTATAGGAACATTATATGAACTGGCCTTTGGAATTCTGGTTGAAATGGAATTTAATGAATACTTAAAAAAAAAATAATTGTATGTTATAAATATTCGTATCTATGATCTGATATTTAAATCTGTCAATTTGAAATCTAGTTAATACACATTGTTTGAATAACATTATACCATTATTTTAAAAAATATTTTCTTTAGCTTTTATTATATATTTTTCAATTCTCACTCCCAAAGTAACTGTTTGAAAGGAAATAACTTTAAAAGGCAATGATAATTTTTTTTACTAAAGTCATCAGAATTAACTTCTTTGAATAAATCTCTAAAAAATCGCCATATTGGATAACTTTAAAGACGACGCAATAATGTAGCAAATCGTGCATTCCGGGAGGTTGGAATTGTATATAAAAAGACACACTGATATGTATGTTCCATGAAAATATTTGGCATTTATGAATTCTTTTGCCTGTAGTGGTAATATTTTTCCTAGATTATTACATTTTCCCCTAACATATACTGAACAAAAAACGTAATATTTCTATTTAAAAGCTTCATATTCATACATGACCGTCCATTGTCTATTTGAAGCTAAACATTTTGAAACGGTCGTAAACGCGATATAAATATACAGACTACATATTTGAAATAATATTTATATGTACTTTAAATCTTTATATATATATATATATATATATATATATATATATATATATATATATACATACATATATATATATATATATATTATTTCATGTAACCACATGAACGTTTATAAGGGGGACATTAGATTTTATGTATCGATTTTCAGTATTTAATTCAACAGTTCTCAATACGTGAGTAGAGCTAGGTAGTAAGTTATGAACATATATCTATAGCAATTAAACTACACAGAGTCTTTCGCGTTTCATTCCCGTAAGGAATCTGCAGGTTTAAATTTATTTCAACCTGACGATTCCTTACGGTGAAGAAACGCGGAAGGTTCTATGTAGCTCAATTGCCATAAATAAATTTTCATAATATATATATATATATATATATATATATATATATATATATATATATATATATATATATATATATATATATATATCCTGTAGGAGATCCTAGGTTTTTAGAGCTAATGATCGAACCATATCTATGGATGTGTAGCTATTGACATGTTTATATAAGTAAAAAATATAGATAAGGTGGTTTCTTCTTTCTTCTGTGTCTATGAACTTGTATTCACTAATGCACTACTTGATTATATTGTTAAGTACTATCATGACGATGAAAAGGTGTGGTGATAGAACACTTTCTATTCGTATTCTTATCTCAGTCAGGTGTTGTCCAACATCTATGAGTTCCAGTCTCATTGCTTTCTTCATAAGATTTATAATTTTCGAATATTTTTTACATTCTTCGGCATTCAATGCATTCTTCAGAATCGCTTTGTAAGCTTTCTTGTAGTCAATCCATGGACATGTACTACCTTCTTTTTGTACTTATTTCATGATCTTTTGATCTATTTATAACAAGTCATGTGACCTTTTTTTCGCATTCTGACTATTTTTCAGTGTTTTATGGAGTAGTCTATTATTATAAAATGAGTGGTAGATCTGTTTTCTCAGCGGTGCCGTTACAATTGTCTACTTATATAGTTGGAAGGTTATTGGCTTGTGGTCGTTTCTGTCTCAATGTTTTTTTGTGTATTATGTAGTTCTTTATTTGTTTTTTCTTTATCTGGTATGTCTTGTTCGTGTATACATATTTTCAAGTGTTTCCTTGGCCTTTTATATAAGGGCGTGACATTTTTGGAAGCAGTATGCATGTATTTACTCGTGACCTGTTCCTGTGCATTTTCTTTTTCTTGTTCTTTTTCTGGTTCTTCTTTTACTTGTTCTTGTTTTCTTTTTATTCTTGTTCTTTTTGTTGTTGTTGTTGCTCTTCTTCTTCTTCTTCTTATTGTGTTTGTCTTCTTATCATCATAACGACGTTGAGACGTCAAGGCTGATCAAACCGGTGTCAATCTTTACACT
Organism: Sepiola atlantica; assembly: GCA_963556195.1. Lineage (NCBI taxonomy): Eukaryota > Metazoa > Mollusca > Cephalopoda > Sepiida > Sepiolidae > Sepiola > Sepiola atlantica. Next base: position 55,875,936 of record OY744518.1, read on the forward strand.
TCAAACATGCGTGCATCTTAAAGCAAACACATAAATATCTTTAAAAAAAAAATACCCTCAAACCACACTGTCACAGCTATACATCTTCGCGCTTTCCACCAAACAATGTACCGCCGACCGATTCACTTAAGAACGCGGTGTACTCGTCCGCTTGGAATTTGCTACTTTTCTTTCCATACTGGAAAGGAATGTTCACATAATACTATAAGAAATAAGAAACACTCAAGGTACTGTCGTATTGAATTGCTGTTTCGTAAGAATATAAATATGCACATTTTGACTACACATACCAGGTATATTCAAACATTCTTATCTTTAGGTCATTGTAGTTTTCGGGTTAAAGTTGTTTTGGATAAAATATTCTAATAAAGACAGTATATATATATATATATATATATAGAGAGAGAGAGAGAGAGAGAGAGATAGAGAGAGAGAGAGACAGAGAGAGCTCTTACACAAATTTTTCCTGACAATGGAAATACATCAAACTCGTATCTACAATGCTATATATATATATATATATATATATATATATATATATATATATATATATAATATACAGAGAGATGACAGAGAGAGACAGAGAGAGACAGAGAGGAGAGGGAGCGATGTATATATATATATATATATATATATATATATATATATATATTAATTTAACAAGTAAAAATCTATTTATAAAATAAACTAAAGACAAATATTTTTTCCAAAATTCGCACTTCTTTGTAGAGTTTGATGAATATATATTATATAATTAGTTGGTTTAACTTACGTAACTATAGCTGCGTTTCAATGATTACGATACCACTTCAGAGAAAAACATAATTAAAGGTAAGTATTCTTAATATAATACATATATGTGCCAATAATTAATAATTGAAAGAACCTAGCTTTTACACTTCGAAAGAGTATATATATATTTATATATATATATATATATATATATATATATATATATATATATATATATATATTGCCTAAACACAGACGACTATTTTGATGTTTCACGATTCATAAGTGTGACTAACCGTGTGCAGTGTGCCAACCCAAGTTATTCGAAATAAATTAATATCATTATCTCCATAGCTATATGTAACTTGTATTTATTTTCATTTTACTTCATTGAAAGTTCTCAGAAAACAAAGGGCCACTAACCTGGGCTAACACTTGACCTCTATACGAGATACATAGATATCCGTACGTTCAACTAAATTTCTCATTAACCTCTTAAACGTTGAGTTAGTAAAGAAATGAAGAGCATTAATTTTCCTCTCCCAAATTAATAAGTAAACTATGTTATAGTATATCTTTCTTGTAGTCTAAAGTGTTCACATGTACATTTTTCCTTACACTCTCTTGTATAGAGAGACCGAATACACTCTAGGATGGTGTTTAGATATGCCTTTAAATAACTTTTTGAAATTGTTCACTATTTTGCTTTATTTCAGAATTGAAAAATTTCAAAATATTTGTGCGTTAATGTATCGCAAGATGAACATTCTCTTTTATAAAAAAACGTATGATTCTTCGGTTGTTAATTAATATAACTTCTATCGATTTTAATAGTATACTTTAACTCTTTGACCCCATATTCCTGTATGTTGGTGTCCTTCCCTACTATTTTTCTTTTTTTATACTGTCTCTCTCTATCTCACTTTATATATATATATATATATATATATATATATATATATATATATATACATATATATATACGTATATATACACATGTATATATATATAAGTATATTTAAATATGAAACTAAATATAATAAAATCATAAAAACACATAAAACTATTAATCAAGTAAAAAGTAGTGTAATTGAACATTTTCAAATACAACACATTTTTGTAAATGACGGATACATTTTCTTAGACACAGACGAGCAACACAGATACGGAAAACATTTTTTAATATCACTATTGTTAGCAAAATATTAATCTTGAACAAAAGTTTGATCTAATATACGAAACCTTTTGTTCTTATACTTGAAGGGAAGTGGGGTCTGATCAACTCTCCTGGGAAGACATCAGTTAAAATACTGTTTTGTTTTTAAATTCCCGAAACAGTTTTTCATGGTAAACAACTTATGATCCCTTAAATAATGTTAAGACTAGCGTATATTCTTGGAAGCAAACTAATACAGTGACTGTAAAAAGTAAATTGACTTACAAGAAATTTAGTTTTTACCATAGGTCTTGGGACAAAATTGTTTTTTTCATATGGCTTCAATGGTTGAAAAACTTCCGAGACAAACTCTCTCTCTCTCTCTCTCTCTCTCTCTCTCTCTCTCTCTATATATATATATATATATATATATATATATATATATATATATATATATATATATATATATATATATATATACATGAGGAATACACAAAACAGAGCATTTTTGCACCACTTTATATCCCATTACGAAGACTAAAATCAAAATATAATGATACTAAATCGTAACTCAAGAATAATTATTCTAATTTTGATTAAAATCGATTACAAGATTTTCATTCTAGAAAATATCTCAAATATAAGTTCCAAGCTTAAGAGGTCTTAACACGAAATTGAAATTCAGGGAATCTTGCTTCATTAGTAACCAATAATAACGGATCAAAGTCTATGCTAATCTTAAACATTCGAATATTTAAATGGGAGCTTAGGTCAATATAATGTTCCTTATAATCCCTTTTAAAATCATCTAAAGAAACTGAAATATAGGAATATTTATTAATTAGTGTTACTGTCTAGGAAGGGCTAACCCCTAATTTTCATCACTTTCGAATAAAACTAAATTAACTTAAACACAGTTTGACCGCGTTACACCTAGCAGCTGTGTTACAAATAAATCATAATGATCAGTTAATGTGTTTAGGAGTTAACCGTGTACGTACAAATATATAAACCTGTACACATATCTAAATTTATAAAGATACTAGAAGAATACAGGTGAGAAGAGGGTGGGTGAAACTAATTTCCTCCGAGTAAAATATTTCGCTTCAATGTTATCGCTTTTACAAATATTTAAAGCAAGATATAATGATATTAAACCATATGTCTAGAACCATTATTCCAATCCTGATCAAACCCAATTACCCTGTTTTGATTCTAGAAAATGTCTCCTAAATATACTTAATTCACAAACATATATATGTAAATATTTGGTTTTATTTTGTATTTATAGAAACATATTTGGTTACAGATTTGCAGACAGTTTTTGGTTCTAGCTGGCAATAAGCTGAACATTGTCAGGCCAGATTCTTAGTATGACGGCTTAGATATTTGTAAAAGAAATAAGTAAACTATTTTCTAGATATGCAAATCTGAATCTGATACTCTCCAACTATGGGTCAATTCAGTTTCGAAACAAAATCCTATGTGCTTATTTTGCGTTGCGTTCCTGTATTTGCCTTTTCTCTTAAATGTCCTGGTTTTATTGGCTTTAGATTTGCATTTTCGATTATTTTTCCATGGATCATTTTTTATTTCTTTTAGAAACTATACCATTTCCGTCATCGTTGCTAGGGAATTTCTTGAAATATCATTGGTTTCTTTTGGTTCCTTCGATTTTTCTGTGTATCTCATTCAATCTTCTTGTAAGAAACGAAATCTTGTTTTTTGTTGTTTTCTTTAGTTAAACTATTTGAATCTCGTTCAATTCTTAACATTTCCCTATCCCCATCATCCGAGAAAAAAAAAACGATAATATTTTCAAGAAATCCCCTTCCAGTCAAAAAAAACAAATAAATAGCTAACGGACAAAAATCAATGAAAACAGTTTCGATTTTTTTTTCATTATAAACGATTTATTTTTGTAATATTCATTCATATGTGTTTCGTTTTTAACCTTTTTATCGTATCTGGAATTCGGAAAATATTCAATGAATCATGTTTATTCTGATATCTATCAATATATATATATATATATATATATATATATATATATATATATATATATATATATATATATATATACACGTCTATTTCTTCTCTATGTTATCTACCATACCATTATTTTCTCTCTCTCTCTCTCTCTCTCTCTCTCTCTCTCTATATATATATATATATATATATATATATATATATATATATAGAATAAAATAATAGTCGTCCCAATACGAGTAAAATTAATTCCCTGAACATCACAGTCTTACACCATTTGTCTCTTCATTTACAGAGATTAAAATAAATATATAATACTACTAAACATTATGTCTCAAATCCTTATTCCAATTTTAGTAAAAAATATATTACATAATTTTGATTTTAGATCAAGTCTTACATTTAAGTCTTAATGTGTCTTTAAAAAGAAATTGAAATTCAGGTAATCCTGCTTAATTGAGCTCTAATGATTATAGATCAATTTTAATTCAAATAATGTAAATCTGAAATATTTGAATTTTTTAAATGTAGGGTTGTGCCTATATTATACCTCCTAATGCCCTTTTAAAAGCTCAACAGAAATTGACGTTTGGAGAATATTTATTAATTAATGTCTAATAATGTTTGTTAACAGTTTACACAAATCGGAAGTATCTGGATTTTTACAAGGAGGTTTACACCATTTCTCCACTTAGCATAATCAAAATTTAAATAAATACAGCATATATTTGGATTCATTGTCAGCTGTGTTACAAACCGTATAATGATCGGCACAGGAATGAATCATATACATAGAAATATACTTAACTTAATGTATATAAAGATTTATAATTGTATTGAGTGGATACACGATTGCAAACTATGTCGATTCGAAATATCGCCATGTCAACGAACTAAAAGTCTTCATTTTGTGAGATTCAAAGTTTTGAAATTTAGAATGGAAATATTTTTGCAATCGTGTAGCCAATGAAAACAATTATTTTTACTATAAATCTGTACATTTAATCGAGCATTCTTTAAATGAAAACAATATAATCTAATCATCAAAATAGCAATATTTCTTATTATAATTTTATAACAGGAAACTGTTCATTTCTCAGAATAAGAACATATTACATACTTATGTAAATTAGATGGCAAAATCATCAGTCTCTTTCTTTCTATATCATCCATAAGAAGTAAGGAACCGTGTTAGTTTTAGTTATGCAATGCAATGCAATGTCTGTACTCGTTTATTAATCTTAGAATGAATTAAAATAAAATAGTCAGAGTTGTTACGGCTACGTGTAGTATTTATATATGATTGAGATATATTTAGTAGATAGAAATATGACAGAATATATAGTTGAAAAAAAAAATGAAAATAAAGGATGCAGCATAGACAATCCAAATTGAACACTATGAGGTCAAAACGGAGACATCAATAAATCAATATTTCGCGTGATAGTGTTTAAGATTTAAGCTTTTATTAGATAATTAATAAAACGAAAAACATGACGTATTTATATTTATATATATATATATACATCAAGAGTCTGATTCAAAAATGCACATGAGTAACTGATGGAAGATAAGGGGTGAGGTAAAGCATGATTCATGAAACTTTTATAGGTTAGAGCAGACGCACACAAATGTCTTCATTTGTTATACGGAGACGCCGATCTCTTTCAATGGGAGGGGGTAAAGATTATAAACTTATCAGAATTCATTTAAATTAATATCACTGTATTTACATTTAATCTCACACGAGCAATAATAAGTACATCCTTAGACCACGACCACAAGATTGCATTCTATAGAATCTTCGTTTGTAAATGGGGATAAGATCTCCTGAAATTCTAATTTTTTTAAACTTTTTTTTTAAATAACTCAAAGCTTCTTTAGACTATATATATATATATATATATATATATATATATATGTGTGTGTGTGTATGTATGTGTGTAAGAATGCTTTTATTATAATTCTGATTTTATTTTAGAACGTGACCTTGTTCCAATTACAAAAGATGCCGCTACAACAAACAAAGATTTTTATGATTTCTACACGCAGCTGATGCATTGTGCTTTTCTCTATATTCATACGTGATTCCCGATCTCATTCTTACAGTATTATTATTGATCTGATTCTTTATATTACGGGATTTTTTTTTACACAAACAAAAGCGCACCCCACGCCGAACAGCTGCGTAGTCTTATCCGAACCGCGGTTATTGTTCGTCACATTCCATTGAACTGACTGCATTTTTCTTTTATACTGAAGCAATTAATTGTCTCAGACAGAATATCGGTAAAATATCAAATCTACATTCTTGAAATCAATGTAGAATTCCAGTTTTTGTTTGGTTTCTCTTCATGTTATTTATTTAAAGCCAGAAACTATTATAAAGTATTCGATTAATTGCGGTTTATTTTGTCTCATTGAATATCCGTTTTCATTTTTCTTCTGTTCTTTCTTTCTTTTTCTTCTTCGTCTTCTTATTTCCTTTCGGCTTGTCTACTTCTGATCTTCTTTCTTTCCCCTATTTCTCATTCCTCTTCTTCGTTTTCTCATTTCCTTTCGACTTGTCTTCTTCTAGTCCTCCTCCTTTTCCCTACTTCTATTTTTTCTTCTTCTTCTTCGGCTCTCATTTTGCCTATTCTTCTTCTTATTATTCTTTCATCTTTTCTCTCCTCTAATACTTTTTATACTTCGTCTTGTCCTTTCTGTTCGCATTTTCTTTTTATTATCTTCCCCTTTCTACATCCTTTTTCCGTTTTCGATTTATTCTATATATGTACATTTAACATTTTAACACATTCGATTCTGCGTTTCGCAAATGTTTGGATTCCATTTACACCGGCAAATGTTCAAGTAGATGTTTCTTTGAACGAATGGTTTAAAGGGAATTGGTAATGTCAGTCACTTACCGTCAACACTAAATACAATTATGGGTTGATGTGCCATAAAATACAAACAAAATAAGACAACCTACACCTTATCAATTTCTTCTTTTCATAAGGTAAGTTATAGCATGGTACGTCTATAAGGGGGACCCATATCGAGTCGAATGTCTTTGATTGCGATTAACTGAATAAACTTGAAATGACCGAAGCAGTTTACGATCTGAAACCAGCGAGAAAAATGTCACAATGTTAGACGCTATTAAATCATACGAATAAGGATTAGTGCTACGGAGGGGTTAGGGTTAAAAGAAAAAAAACTTTAAGCGATGGTGAATAGAGCAACTCTTTTAATTGAATCATTGATCCTTTGGCTAGACATAAAGTGTAGTAACTGGTTTGATACTAAACTCCATATTTCCTGATCTCTGTCAGTTAAGGAAAAACACTTTCAAGACTAAAGTATTTTTTCAAATTTTTGCCCCAATCCAAGAGTTCCTCTTTGTAAGGGAGCTGGATTTTCTCTACATTAAAAAACCGACTTTGTGTCGAACTCTTCTCTCATGGAGAGGCACGTGAATAGAGACGAACGTTCTCAATAAACGAAAATATTTAAGTCACCATGTGAATGATATACGGCATAATCACTTTGACAAACCGGTTCCCGTTAGATCAAAGAAGTTAAGTGACGTTGAGCCGGGCCAATACTAAATGGGTGAACATTTGGGAATATCACGTGCTGTATGTAGCCTGGAGAGGGCATGAACTCCATCAGGTTCTACTATGTCTATTCAAAAATGATGACATATTGAGTATTGTATGACTCCCTAACGACGCCCCTTGATGTTATGAGATATTGATGGATATAGGAATGGAATTAACAATACTTCAATAGGTGTCATGTTATAGTTATATCTTTATATATATATTTGAGAATACATGTCTTATGATACGTCATAATTGCGAGTCTCAGGACCGGCGGGACAGTTGTAAAAGTGGGGAGGCAAGTCTCCTAAAAAGTGGGGGGGGGCGGTTAAACCCATCCATATATAACTTCATTATGTATGACCGTATAATGGGGGGCCAAGTCAAAAGGGGGGGGGGGTCAACCCCCCCCCCCCCCGGTGCCGCCGTCCATGTATGTTAATAATTCAAAAAAGCGTTTTTAATTAATTTCTAAATTCTGGTGGTATTACCTGGAGTTATAATGAGAGCGATTTTTTTCAAATTTCTAGTACTCTTCTTATTTAAAAATAATTGTAACTCACCCGGTGTTTTTACAATACAATTGCTAATTATTTCTTTCTGGTCAGGACTGGTATTTTCGCATAGAATCTGTGTAAGACTGATCCCCCACAATATATAAGTATCCTACGTTCTCCCTCAGTCACATTCCGAGATACGAATCGATGCTCATAAAACTGTGTTATATTATTATTATTATTATTATTATTATTATTATTATTATTATTATTATTATTATTATTATTATTTACTCGCTTATCATTATTGTTGTCATTATTTGTATTATTATTTTCATTATTACTAATATTAGGTATTATTATTATTATTATTTACTTGCTTATCCTTATTGTTCTCATAATCATTATTTTTAAATTATTATTATTATTATTATTATTATTATTATTATTATTATTATTATTATTATTATCATTTACTCGCTTATCGTTCTTGTTGTTATTATTGTTATTATTATTATTTTCATTAATATTCATATTATTATTATTATTATTTAATTACTTATCGTTATTGTTGTTATTATTATTTTTTAAAATTATTATTATTATTTTTATCATCTATATTATTATTTTCATTATTATTATTATTATCATCATTATTATCTTTATTATTATTATTATTATTATTATTATTATTATTATTATTATTATTATTATTATTATTATTATTATTATTATTATCATTATTATTATTAGAATTCTCACACGAGACTTTAATAAAAAAAAAGATGAAAACAGATGGTTTATTGTGAATTGTGACATACTCGCTTAGTGTTCATGCATCAGCCGTTAATCATCACCTTCTCGATGATCACGGTCCGAGAGATTCACTGAATAATACTTCCCCTGAGAATTCCAATAATCTCCGCGCTCTTCGAGTGTAGCTCTTGGTGGTCCGACACTCGGCTTTCACTGAAAGATGGAGGTTTCTAAGGATTATCAAATTCAAAGCCGTCTCCAGCCGCCTGTATACTTCATTCAGCGCCTAACATTCATAAATGCTAAGCCATCTGGTATTGACCAATCTCAACTTCGATTAACTTCCGTGATCTAACGAAAGCCTGTGCGCCAACATGATTTTCCGTATACCCCCCATATATATATATATATATATATATATATATATATATATATATATATATATATATATATATATATATATATATATATTGTGAAACTATATATATATATGGCTATTAAGATACACAGAAAAGTAAACTTTTTCATTCCCGGTTTAGCCTTCCGATTTTCTGCTTGAATAAAACATGAACCGTATATATATTTTCTTACAACTACAAAGCTCTACTAACATACTGTGCACTGTTGGAGTAAATACTGAATATATGTATACAACATATATATTACCTTATAATATTATATGTGTATATACATGAAATAGTAATATATATACATCTGCAATACTATTTCATATTAATACACTTATATTATAAACGAAAGTATTCTCTCAGTATTAACGTAAACGGGGCTCAATACATGAGTAGAGCTTAATAGTAAGTACAAGACATACTTATGGTAATTAAGCTACACAGAAACATCCAATCTCCAGTTTTCAAGCAAAGGAGATTGGCATAACTTTGTCAATAACGTATATAAAATATTTTACTAACGCGTTATACACCTGAACAATCTCCATCACTTACAATACACAAGAGGTTAATAAAATATCCTCTAAAGAAAAATTAGTAGCAATGTACAGCTAAAGCTCGGGTGAAACGAATAAATCAAACGGCATTAATCCTTTAAATTTTGGGTTTCTCATGAGTCCATAGTCATTTCGTGTTTGGTGTCTCGCTTGAGGCGTGGGTTTTTTTCGTAAGCAAATAAGGATAGCTGGTATCATGCTGAAAAAAGCAACAATTAATCAGCTTCCACTAGTTACACATTAACAAAAACAAACATACTAGCTAATAACTACAAAATTAAAAGCTTAATATTTCTGTTATTATACAGTTAGACATGTTTATATTGCTATATATTTGTATGTACATGGTCCACTCGTAAAATAGTAAACAGATGATTATGAATATTGAGAACACAACTGTAGTCTAAAGGTTTTCATGCGAAATGGTTTAATATGAAGTGTAACTGTTTCATGCAAATGGGGTTGAATAGAGGTTAAAAGACCTTCATCAAAAATTCAGATACATCTGATTGTGTGAAACTTTAGCAATATATATTATACATCAGTTAATAAATATTCTCCAAACTTCAGATTTTGGAGCATTTTAAAGAAAAGTTTAAGAGTCATGAAAATTCAAATATATTAGATTTGTATCGAATTTGCTCCATAGACATTGGAGATATATTAAGTACGATTCCCTAAATTTCAGTTTCTTCTTAAGACCTCTGAAGTTTAAGTCAACATTTGAGATATTTTCTAGAACTTCTCTACCAGTATATATATATATATATATATATATATATATATATATATATGAAGCAATCCAACAAAAGATATAAGCGTCAACTAATATCTTATAATTAGTGAAACATCCGGATAAAAACTGAAGCTCAATATACTGGATAGAGCATTAATATTATAATATAAAATGATTACTTATTTGTTCGCTCTGCTGGAAAGATGCGATGGGGATTCAGTCTTGTTTTGCTCAATTCGGATTTAACGGGTTTTCTAATTAAACAACGAACTTTGATTTGACTTGGGTTGCACATGTCTGGATTTTGGAACTTTGATTGGACTTTTTGTATTATTTGATTTATTTATCATTAACATTGAATATGGACACATTTCGCGACTGGATAACTTTGCCGGCCCCTTTAATTTCACGTATATGGACTGCTGTTTATAACTTGGAGTAATGTCTTTCCTGATTATGCTTCTCAATTTGTATGACCTGGATGGACTGTATGGATTCAACAAAAAGTATGTTTTTGGGTTGATATGTTTGATGTTATGTATTTTTATGTATTTGTGTATATAATTTTATATATTTTAAAAGCGTAATTTTATTACCTGTAGTAGTATAACTGCGGTAATGGTCCTCTGAAGAGATGAATTATCTTTGAAAACTCATGAGCTAAGGACTTAAGGATACTTTTCTTGAACTTTGAATTCTAATAAAATTTGATTGACACCTTATTTTATTACTTCATTTTATATTATAATATATATATATATATATATATATATATATATATACTTACAGGATTTTACCTCATAATCCAAAATATAGAGTCTTTATACTATCATATAAGCTTACAGTCGTTTCTAGAGGTGTTACGTTGCCTCCGTGTTCTTTATGTGCCCCTAAATTCGGTACGGTGTTACAGCAGAAATGAGGCAATCGAAAACAATACATAATCGTTATATATAGCTTATAATTAATTGCAAATAGAATGTCGCCATTCCGTTATACATACCCCGCGTTATAGTTACAGCGAACGGCCCAACCCAAAGCTTGAAAAGCACAAGGCAAAACGCTAATAAAGTCGACCTTCATATTAATATATAATATGGCTCCTCTGCGATCCTAATTTAAATGTTAATCAGTATAAAATATCGATATTTACTTACTTTTTGGACGACTTCGAGTGTTAGTCGTCGGCAAAAGAAAGGAGAAACTCTAAACATATATGTATATATATATATATAGTTTACTTTTAGCATCGTGCGTAGTACGTGAGAAGTTGTTTTTAAGGCTATGACAATGCAGTTCAGTGGAAATACACATCTGGATTCGAGATAAGTTGAATAAAGTAAATGCTAATATTGAAAGAAAGCAAACAAAAGACCCAACTAATGCAAGGAAATACCACTAAACAGTTTATTTCCTTTTTAAGGAAAGTAACTCTAACTAACTCTCTTCTCCTTAGTTTAAACGAGTTATTCCCCTATATTAGAGCTTATATTAATTATATGAGCACACACTGCTATGATAAATAAAACAAATTAGAATAACGTTAAGTAGAAAGACGTAATAATAATATAATTATTACTTATGAATATTATAACAATTATTTTATAATTTCAAACACGAAATACCAGCTAACTTGAACAATAACTAAACCTTTGTTTCGCAGTCTATAGCAACGCACATCCCATAATTTCTGGGGTTTTTTTTTTCAGAAACACATCCCGACCGTCTGGCTATATATTATATTATTTCTAAATATATGGTTTACTTCGAAAATTCAAGAGCATAACACCACCTATACAATCCTTGTTCGACATATTTCATTACGTTAGTAAGTAATTAGTTAATAAAAAAATCATTGACATTTTTCAAAATTGTCATTTATCTTGTTTACTTTGTCTCGTATCCACCTGTGTTCTTTCTAACAAATTGCACTTTCATACCTCAAAAAACGTATCATATATATATATATATATATATATATATATATATATATATATATATATATATACAGAGAGAGAGAGAGAGAGAGAGATAGATAGATAGGTATGTATTGTAAGTAAACCAATAGTTTTGATTATTTGTAGCCCTCGATCTAGGCTGAGCACAGTAGTGAGTAGTATTGATATAGCCGTCAAAATCATAGCTTAAAATCATGTTGCTTCATAAATTGAACACTGATGATGTCGGCTGCCTACAATAGGTTTACAACTCTCACTATTTATGCAGTTGTTCATGCTGGTCGTGAGAGTTAAGACGTAGGAATTTTAGTTATAAACATGACTTGTTCCGGGGTTTTGAATCACTACACTAATGATTCCGGTAGGATGAATCAGTTACGTATGTAGATAAACACATATTTATGATATATATATATATATATATATATATATATATATATATATTAATATCTCTCTCTCTCTATATATATATATATTAATATATATATATGTATATATATATATATATATATATATATATGCAGCTTGCGAGAATTGCTTTAACAGCGCATTGTGGCGACTGTTTTTCTCTCATTGCATCATACTCGAAACATACTATATATATATACATATATATATATATATATACATGAAAAATGAAAACAACTGATTTGTCGAAAAACATGTAAAAATGATTGATGAGTCAAATTTGAACTTTCATGCTTTTCTTTAAATAAGTCATTTTTAAAAGTCTTTGAATTAAGAGCAAACGTGGATCAACATTTGGACACTTTTCAGTTTTCCTTTTTTATTTTTCATAACATTGAATTTCTAATTTCATAAGTACATATATATATATATATATATATATATATATATATATATAAAGGAAGAGATATAAAGATGTACGAATGACAAATCTATTTCATCTCGTTCAATGCAAGGTGTACTCGATAAAAAAAAACATGTTTACTTTGCTCTCCAAATACCAAGGCCTTTCGAAGATTAAAATCTTATTATCAGAGGGATTACATAGATGGATAAGTTTGCAGTGGAAAAGAAAACAATCAAAATTTGAAAAAAAAAGTTCCTGCAGTCTCTAATAGAATTGCAAAGTTATCTGCTATAAATCTATCTTCGAAAAAAATTCCAACTTCTGCAATAACGCACTACTAAATTCAGGATACACTGATAAAAGTAAATACGAAAACAATCCTTTCATTCAGAAAAACAAACCTCTTAATGTAATCAAACACAAAATGGGAAAACAGGATAAAAAGCGGACAAATATTACCCTACTCAAGAAAACGAAAACATATATAAATAGACCCACAAAAACTATCAATATTGACAAACTAGCTAACCCTCATGAACATAGTAAAAACATAAGAATAATAACAAAGAATAGTATTTGGCTGAATTCACGCTTTAACTGTAATGTGAAAACAAATATCGCTAAAGAATTCTGCAAAATTTTAGATAACTCATTCAAGCACCCGCATAAATACATCACTATTTTAAATAAAACTTTATTAAGATTTCTTACTACACAATGCCCAATATAGCACTAATAATCATCACCTCTAATAACAAAAAAATAAATCTGCCAGCAACCAGCACCCACTACACTTCCTACTTATAATTGTAACTGCCAGAAATCCAGGGAATGCCCGTTAAATAGCAATTACATACAAAGTAACGTCATATATGCTTGTTCTGTTAAACAATTCCCCCAAAACGCCATTATGCGAATAGACACCAAAATACAAATTCTCCCCTCACCCTATAGTCTCCACATCCCCCCCCTTTGCCAAACGACACTCTAAATATAACTTCTCTCACTAACAAACAACTGACTAACAATAATTCCTCAAGTTCTCTTATCTTCTCCACCTAACAATTCCAACTTAACTTTGGCCCAGAACGTGAACATACAACCCCAAAACATTCCCGATACAATAAATAACAAACACATTATAATAACAACCCCATACAAAATACATACTTACATTGGGGCAAGTGCCTTCCCCATTAAAGCCCGAATCTCAAACAATATATACTCTTTTAAACACAATAATACAAATGGTACTGGCACCCCTCTATCCAATCTAATTAAAAGCTTTAAAAGTAAAAACACTCCCTGCATTGGTCAATAGTTAAAAGGTCTCCATCCTACACCCCAGGATCCGCTTTCTGCTAACTATGTACATTAGAAAAATTTATGATAGCTACATATGCTAAAAGCAAAAATATTATTAACTCTAAAAATGAACTTATCTCAAATTGCAGGCACAAGCGAGCATTTAAATACATACATTTCATTACTCCATCTGACACCCCCCTCCCAGCCAACAACCCCCTATCTAGCATTGGACTAATTCTTAAATTCTATAATTTGTTAATTTTATCATTCTTAACTTTTCCAATCTTACAAATAAGCATTCCAATAGCATAGCGTATCTACCCTGTACACCTAATAAGTCTATTATCCCATAACTCTTTATGTAAATTGAGAACTAATATTATTCTCCTCTACGCCACTAATCCTTAACCGCTTCTACTGCCACACTCTAATTCCTATTTCCCTTTTTTCAATTACTGGCCACCCCTCGTACACACTCATCCATTGCTGTTTTATTTCCCTTGTTTTCGATCCATCGACTCTGTATACGCTTCTCTCTACCGACAATATTTTTCTCATAGATTTCATTACTCTCCCATCTAAACTACGCTCCCTGGTTTCTCTTATAATGGTCCATTTCCCCCCTTAAAATCTATTTATAAATTCAACACACTAGTTCATCACTTAGGTTGCATAATTCAACCCAATCCTACACCATGATCTTTATACTAGAACTCAATTGTTGTAAGTAGACTAACGCCATTTCCAATCCTTACTTCACTTATACATTAAAGTATCTTATTTAGTCATGCATTTAATATTCAACTAACTTGGAATTCTTTAAAGTCTTTAAACATTACACTCTGAAATGCTAATTTAGTCCAAATTATTACAAATTAAATTACAGATTTCCAATCGTCTGAACCCTAATTCCCTAAGTTTAAACTTTCTGAATTATATATGAGTTTGTATAAACATCCGTTATAATTACGGGACACCCCATTAAGAAATACTTATTTACTGACCTGAAACCCTTCTTTTTTCTAGCTTATGATAATCTCAACCCAACTCCTAAGTAAAGCCAGCCTAAGCCTCGCATCGGTTTATTGCTTACCAGCAACGAGCAGTAACTAAACAAACCCTTCCCCTTCTTTACTCTCAACATTAGCCATAGTTCATTTAACTAACCCTATCCCCCACATCCTTAATCTCTACCCATTCCTCTACTCCTTTAATTGGCGTCGTCTCTGACAAGAGCTCACTCGCTTTACTTAGATTCGATCGAAGTCACTACTTAAATTCCCGACTGCCTGCGTTTAATATACACATTTCAAACTCAACTCCTGAAAAACTACTTTCATTCTCAGTCCACGGAAGTATTTTAAAATGGCCCTAATTCTCAAAATTACATCCGAATAAGTGCGTTCCATCTACGACTAAACTAAACATCTTTTTTATTTGATTTACTTCATTTTGAACATTCTTAATACTGCCTTCACGAAACCCCTTTTTTCCATCTTTAAATCTCCATTCACCGGACACCTAATCAACGGACATTCACGAACTGGACAGACTCCATATTTATTTTTACATGTATACTCTTATTAACTATTACTTCATATTTTTTCAAATTTTGAATTCTGGCTTTTTCATTGTCAAATTATCCATCTATGTAATTCCTCTAATGATAAGATTTTAATCTTTGAAAAGTCTTGGCTTAAGGAAAGAAAAATAAACATGTTTTCATCGAGTACATATTGCATTGAACAATCTAAGATGAGATAGCTTTGTCATTCATACATCTTCATCTCTCTTTCTTCATTTATCTTCATAATTGCTCTATCTCGTATATTGAGCTTAAACTATTTATATATAGGTAATATCCTCTAAAAGTAGACTTTTAATTTCATATTTTATATATATATATATATATATATATATATATATATATATATATATATATATATATATATATATATACGTAAGGGATTTACAATATAAACATCACCAGTTTAAGATCAATCTATTCTTTATGTTATATATAAATTCTGTATTCTTGAAAAATCTGTGTGATTTATGATTTGTTCATATCTAATACATAAAAAAGCAGACAAAACAGAATAAAAAGGTTTGATTCAAACAGCCATGATATTTCTTGAATGTCGACTATCTTGTGAGGATTGTAGTTTCAATAAAACTATTGTCTTTTATTTCCCTCCCGCGATTTTTGCTTACTTCTTTAATCATGGTTAATTTACGCAGCGTTTTCCCTACGGGCAAGCGCCCGTCGTCGTATTGTTTCCCGACAGAATAAGAACGCGACCGGGTGTAAGTTACATTTATTTTTGTGTATTCAGTCGTTGTTTTCATTCAAGCTAATCATCTTTTTCGATTATAAATTGATTTGCAGTACACCAGAAAGAAATGGAACCACGGCGTAAATTGATTAGCATTGAATATGGAAATACAGATATGTGCGTATGTTTTGGTTGAGAGAGCACTTCAAGCGAGTGCATTGTTCTGCGCGAGTGGAGAGGAGTTAGGAGTGGCCTGATATGTGTTAGCCTCACACCGTTCCCATTGTTTGCGGCATATATCCGACAGCAGATCTTATGGGAGTGTGTAAGTGAGAGTAATGTAGAAGAGAATGAGTGAGAAGTCACGGAAAGAGGGGAAAAAGATGAACATTAGAATAAGAAAATTGCTGACATATGAAGACTGTAAGATGAAATAAAAATAGTGATATAAAAATACCCGTGAGGATTGTGTATTTGAAAGTGTCATGTAGGCATGATTTATAAGGACAGGAAAAAAATAGGGGGAAGAGTCGAACAAACTAAAACGGGAAGCAAGAGATAAATGTAAAACATAATGATGGTATGAATAGATTAAGGAATGATGAAACAAAGGACGAAAATAATAACTCGAGGAAAAACGGTAAACGAAAAGGATGAGATACAAAATATTGATCAGTTGAATGAAAGGAGGATATAACGCAGTAGAGAGGATATGTTCGAAGAAGGAAATGTAGAGAAACTGAAATAATGAATAAAGAGTGAAAAAAGACGGAAATTACGAAAGAAGGAATGAAGGAAACAAGAAAGATAGATAGATGTAATGGTGTTTATATAGGGAGCTAATACGTAAATAATAGGGCTGAAAAACGACCTGGGAATAATGGAATCAGATGAGAATTAAATAAACATAGTAAAATAACGAACAGAGGCGGCAAAGATGGAGAGTGAAAAGTAAATATATGAAAACTAATAGAAATAATAATGGAAAGTAATAACTGAAATGTGAGTAGACACAGAGAAATGATTGGCTCCATCTACCGTGCTAGAAATATTCTCACAATTGCCAGTATCCTATATCTCTACAAAGCCACCATCCGCCCATGCATGGAGTAGTGTTGCCACACCTGGGCTGGTGCACTATCTTCTAGTCTCTCCCTCTTAAACAAGGACCCAAATGAGTCGCTAATGTAATAGGCCCCTCAATATAAACCAAGCTTCAGTCCCTGTCCCATCACCACAACATTGTAAACTTGTGCTTGTTTTACAAATACTTTAATGGAGTGCGCTCCGATGAAATTGCTGCTCTGGTCCCTATGCGGCGTAAATACACTTAACCAACCCGACAATCAGCTAAATCCCATCCATTCACAGTGGAGATCTCCAGACGCCGGAGAGCCTTCTACTCCAATATTTTCTTTCCACGTACTGCCGGCCTTTGGAACTCCTTCTATGCTCCCTGTTTCCTCGACTCTACCGACATGCAGAAATTAAAAATTAATGTAAACAAGAATCTCGCTGCACAGTTCTAATGTAGGATGTTCCCCCAAACTTTAACTTTAATTCACAGTAGCCCCTTACGTCTACGGTTGCAGCATGCCTTGTTTGGGGTGAACTATGTTAAAAAAAGGGGTAAAAAGAAGAGAAGCTACTTCATACAAATAAGTATATGCTGCTATTTTCAGATAGGCTTCTGTCTGATACATATTCTTGAAGAGGATTCAAGGATTTAATAACATTGGTCTACACAATTTTCTGGCGCATAGTAGTCCGATACATTTAATCCATTTTTGTGAGGCAGAATAACAATCTGGCATCATTTTATGCGTATTACGTCACGTCGGTTAGCTTTACAACCTTGTATTTTCGCAAGATATTTAGATTGTACCTAT
The DNA here is from genome assembly GCA_963556195.1 of Sepiola atlantica. Taxonomy (NCBI): domain Eukaryota; kingdom Metazoa; phylum Mollusca; class Cephalopoda; order Sepiida; family Sepiolidae; genus Sepiola; species Sepiola atlantica. The sequence continues at coordinate 55,894,598 of OY744518.1, forward strand.
AATTAAAAAAACGAACTATTTTGTAAATTGCTAACAACGAGTTACATATTGATTCCAGTAAGAAATCTTCCTAGAATGTCATCGGGTATTTACGTGAAGGTTGCCAACATTCCCAAGTGAAAGTACTGTGGAAGTGACTGAACTCGAACACCCAGGTTTTCAGTCCGTGTCGATATCCACTTAACCATCATCACCTCCTAATATAAGTATGTAATAAATATGTATGATTTATAGAAACTATGTACAAAAAGTTTATTTATACTAGAGACTATTTTTCTCTTTGACAATCTTTGATGTTCAGCTCCGAAAACATTTCTCAGCATTATCCGGCAATAATGTTTCACAATGATTTGTTCCAACTAGCTTAATAACGTTCTTCCATGATTTGATTGCCTTGACTAACGCGCTTACCTTGCTCGTAAACAACATAACCCAACTTCTCTGGAAACCTCTTCAAGCAACTTCGTAAATAATTTATCTTGATGCTGATTCTACACCAAAGTTTTTTTCTAAACTCAGTAGTAGCTCCTTTATAATATATTTCTTGTTTTCAGCTCTCATGTTCACAGGAACTTATTCACCACATCAGAAATTTCATTCCAAGTTCTAGTTTCTTCTACATTCATTGTTGAAACAAAGTGTGCAGCCTTGGGAATTATTTTTATGTGAATTCCCTCAGCTGCTCCAACATTTTCCTTTCATCATTAAGTGCTAAAAAGTGGTACATATATATATATATATTTATATATATATATATATTTATATATATATATATATATATATATATATATATATATAGAGAGAGAGAGAGAGAGAGAGTGAGAGAGAGAGAGGGGTATGTATATATATATATATACAGCACCGTCTAAGATTAAGGTATACAAATTACATCTTCTGAATCTAAACAAAATTCAATATAAATTTTTGTGAAAATCTCACTGAATATACACATAATGTAGTTGGACTTTTACTGAGATTTTCAGATGAATTAAAATAATAGTATTATCCGATATTTTACATATTTCAAGTGTCCAAAATTAAGGAACATTAAGGAAAAATAATTGTTTAAAGTGTAAAGCAGTAGAGTTTTTTTTTGTATAAACGGATGAAAATAAATATCCTAAACGTTCATTATCATCACTGCTGCAAGTCACGCAATATCAATCATGTCAAAAAGAAATAAAACTGATTTAAGCGACAAAGCAAAAATTGTAATATTAAGAAAGAAAAAGTTGACAATAGAAGAAATCGGAAAACGTGTGAAACGTTCAAAAAGTGTTGTAAGACGACTTCTCACTGGAAGGTTAAGTAACACAAAGAAACCTGGTGACTAGGAAAGACAACGACAAAATAGGACAAACAACTGTACCATTTAAGGACGTGTGACCGAAACTATACCATACCCCACAAAGAGAAAAAAAACATAAAAATGTAAATCTAATGCTATATTTATTGCTTATGTCTTCCCTGGGGCGGGTATTCTACTAGTATATATATATATATATATATATATATATATATATATATATATATATATAAATAAAAAGGAAATGGTAGTTTGCTTGGAGCATTGCTAGTAAACATGTAAGTATGAAGGTGAGAATTCCGAGGCAGAAGCAATGCAATGTTGAAAAACAGGAAGGTGGAATAAACAAAAATAAATGACAAGAGAGATAAATCTCAGATCAATTAATTTATATTTCAAAATTTAAATATGAAGACAGTAAATTGTAAAATTGGTAGGCTTATTGTTAAATATTTAAAGGTCCAGAATAGTAGAAAAAAAAGTTTTACTGGCTGTGTTAGTTGAAGAGAGCAAAGTGGACGCTGCTATTAAAAAAATAGGAACATGAGATTCGCAGAAAAAAAGACAAGTCCTACAGAAAATGCAATAGTTGAGAAATGTTATAGATTACTAAGACTAATTAATTTAGTTAAACTTAAATAATATTTGGATTTAATTTATTTTGTTGTTGTTGTTCTTTTTATTATTATTATATTTGTTTTTAAATTTATTATTTACTTTTTCTTTATTATTATATTATTATTATTTATTTATTTTTATTATTTATTTATTTTTTTATGATAAATACTCAAAATTTAATATTTATGTAAAGTGTTGCAATACTAAATATAGATTCGAATAGTCAGGTAAAGATTAAGGGAGATAATTAGGGATCTGCATAAAATGTTAAAGGGGAATAATTATGTAAAATAAAATAATCTATAGTCAGATAGATAGATAGATAAAATTATTCTATCTTAAGCCTCTTTCTCTTACTACCAGTCACAGTAGTCCTTGCTCACCCCCATCTTTCCACTTCTTCCCCACTCATTTTCTTCAACATTCATTTTTATTCTCCACCAAGTACGGACATCCACCCAGTAGTGGTCATTATTTTATATATTTTTTTCCTCCCAATATGTCAACCCTACATGTAGTTGTACTTGCATGACATTTTTCTCTATATTATCATCCTGATGAAGTCTTATAAATAAAGACGAAACGTTGATGTACACATAAAAAACATACATCTTTTGGTTTTCCTTTTTCATTTTCCCATCACGTCGGATTACCTTCATCCTTCTCTTCCCATATATATATATATATATATATATATATATATATATATATATATATATATATATATATATATATATATATTAATCATTCATAATTATCTAATATTCCCAATAACAGCAACTTATATATAGTGTGTATAATAGATGATATTTTTTATAGATATTAAACTAGTAATCGTATAATCTTATTTACCTTTATTATCGGTAAGCGACAAACCAACATACCTATTACATTATCCTATCTCGCACAAGAAAACT